>CM062290.1:219429907-220029907 GCA_031216915.1 Pictodentalium vernedei | reverse complement strand
TCACCTCCTTCAAAACGCCAGACAGTAGTCAGGGAGGATTTGCACTCCCTGGAACCCCAGGAGAATTTGGTGGTGACCTCGCAGATTCAGTCACGGATGGTGGTGGAGGTGCCTACCTGTTCAGTTGCGCGGATGATGGTGGAGGTGCCTGCTTGTTCAGTTGCAGATTCTTCAGTGGGAGATTCCTCGACAGTTTCTTCAATACTATCTTCCGCTAGACATGCTTCTCCAGCTACTGGTCCCTCGGAGGTCCCCCCCCCCCCCTCCCCCCCCCATTTTTGCTTCAACGGCTCCGACAGCTAGTTCCTGGGGAAGAGGTCAGTTAGTGCCTCTTCCCGTTTCCTCGGCCATGTCTCATTCTTCAGAGGGTTTGCCAGTCGTTTCTTGTGCCATTTCCTCCGTGGTTAGTCCCAGGGTGGGAGGTAATCCAGGTCTTCCTCCTGCTGTCCCAACAGCCAGTGCTTTGTCGGGAGTCCCTCCAGGCTCTTCTCCCGCTGGATCTTCCAGGGAATCTTGTTCCATGAATCTGGTGGACACACATTTTCATTTAGATAGGGTTCGCCAGAGATTCCGAAAACCCAATTTGTCAGCCAGGGAGGTTCTCTCCCTTAATGGTGGCCGACCTACAACTTGTCCTTTGCCTGTTTTGGGCGGGGTGGTAGTTTATTGTGATCCGGCAACCTACCCTAGGCCAGAGGAACTTCTTGGGGATCCTGGTATGAAGGCAGTGATTGGCCTTCATCCCCGTCTGGTAAGGAATATCCCCTTGGGAGAATTAGAAAACCTCATGTTCCCAATAATGGGCTTGCTCCCATATGCTGCAGGTTTAGGTGAAGTGGGGCTCTACAGAACAGAGCCGGTTGATACATGGTATCAGCAGGACCTTGTTTTTGCAGGGTTATTGAAGTTGGCAGCCTTAGCAAAGCCCATTGTGTTACACTTAAGGGGTCCCTCAGGAGATTACTTGGGGAGGGAAGTAAATTCCCTCGCGCTCTCGATGACGATGGATAACGTAGGTAAGCAACAGAAAATTCACCTACACTGTTTCACCTCCAGTAGGGATGTGGTTGAGAGATGGGTAAACCACTTCCCTAATGCATACTTTAGTATAGGCCCAAAATGTTTATACTTTAAACAGAACAGTGGGACGGTGTGAAAGCCATCCCGCTAAATCGTCTGGTATTGGAATCTGACGCTCCGTATTTCCAGGGGGAAATGAATTTGGCGGTAGGGGGCACTCCTCTCTATTTGGGGGAAGTTGCACTGAAAATTGCCACGGAGTTACAGATGTCCTTGGGGTGCTGGTGGCCTCGGTCACAAAGAATGCCTGTATCCTCTATGGGTTCCCTTCCCCATAAAATAATATCCATATATGCAGGTAATTTTGGATGACTTTTGGAAATTGTGGCAGGAATTGAGTTTCGGGCAATGCAAAGGCATGCCCCCAAAGAATTAGTGTGCTAAAAACTGATAATATTGTTTCCAGAAGTTTTCCGAAATTGAAATAACAGGGCTCCAGACAGATTTTTCTGATATCATATTGAATTTTGTATGAGGACTTGAGATAGTTTGGGACCTGTTAAGGCACTTCTAATATGAAACTGTACCGCTATTGGCGTATTTGTTTCGGTTGGGTAGTGAATTATTTTCCCAATTTAAAAATACTGGTGTTTGTAGGAATTTCAATAGGATAGCATTATTTAAAACCCTGAGATTCTGTCTGGAATTCTGTTTATTCATTGCTGGGCACATATTTTTTAATCATTTGTTTTCTCTGATGCAAATAAATTTGTCATCTACCTGTGTATAAATCTGGGGATTTATCCCCGATGCTATTAATATAAGGATTAAGAAAAATATTTCATTGGGACCCCTTCCCTGGTATATATTGATTTAAAAAAAAAAAAAATATTGAAACATGGTTAAGTGATGAAATGCAAGACCAGTAACTGGATTTTGAAGGACAAAATTGATAAGTTAAAATGGTTTTATTTCTGATGCCATGTGTGATATATTTTAATTTTGTTGATTTATGGCTGCAGATGACAAGTAGGAGAGGGAGGGGGATGGGTACAAAAAGTTGTTATATTTTGTATATTTTTATGGGTTTCTATCTTCAATTCTTGTGTAGTAAAATGTGAGAGTATCCATCTCTTGGGATCCCTTTGGATCCCTTTTTTCTGAGAATTCCATTGCTGATCCTTTTTTTTGATAGGGAGTTTGTCTCCCTAACGCCTTTGCCCTTTAACGATAGGGATTTATTTATGTTCCCTGGGGCCATTGGAGGGGGTTTTATTTAGAAAACTGGGGGGAATGTAGCATAATTTGCCCCTAGTATTACTCCTCCAATATGGAATCAGCAATTGGAGTGGTAAACTGGCCAGAAGAGTAGAGAGAACCGGTGACGTTACCAAGAGAATGGTATTTATACTGGATTGGAAGAGGAAACCCAGTCGTCGTTATCTGGTTGCTGAAACATTCATTTGGTGAGTTAAAAGTACCCGTCCGTTGGAGGAAATAACCCACTTGATGAGCTTGTAACTATTTGGTATTGGGTGGTATATATAAGTATTAGTGTATTAAGATTATTATATCCCCCAAAATTACCACAATATCCCAGGTTCTCAGGATTTACTGATGGTAAATAGATTTGAACGCCATCTTCCTCAACAGAAAAGAAGAAGTGATACGTTTTGATGATTTATTTACAACAAAATACACTGTATCTCAGTTTTAACGGACGGATGAATGACGAAATGGTCAAATGGTCAGTGGATAAGGCATCAAGTCAGCACGTCTGGAAGAATGGGTCGAGTTCACACGGTAGCTGATTTCGGAGCCTATCCGGCGTAACCCGAATTGATTCCGGAATCAGCCACAATGTGTTCTAGTCGCTTAAAAGCGAGTTAGATATTCCACAAAGTGGGAAATGGAATGGGACCTAGACCCACCGGTCTATTCGTTCAAAAATGAACCCCGTTCCTCGACTGTGCAATCAAAGGGATGATTTCGCGCGCCGTAGGCGCACAGGGACGGTATGGGGGACAAGCCCCTTTCGACCCTCGGTAACTGTATATGATTGTCTGTCACATGTCTAGGCGTGTTGAAGTAGGAAAAGGATCCGGTACTCGGCAGGTGTCTCCAGTTGTGGGTAGGCGGTCTCGTTGACTGATGTCGGTTGAACCCTCGGGTGAGGACCAGTGTGGGAGGTTGGGTCCTCTCACAAAGGTACTACCTCTCCCCGAGGGTGCAGTCTATCTAGATTTTCGGGCAAGTATAGTCTGCCACTACGGAGATGATTTTAAGTGATGGCCATCACTGGCAAGTATAATCTGCCTCAGGCTGTCTCTGTTTGATAGGATGTCTTTGAAGGAAACAACAACGACCCCTTTCGGGGACCACCAAGAAGAAGACCCGAACTTCCCTGGTTCGGGGACAAGCCTGCATTGTAATCCTATTGGGTTGGGACAAAAAGATGCACAATGCGCTTACAGAAAGGGGCAGAGGCGGGACGCAGGCCCAAAGCTCGCCTCCCTTAAAGTGATCGACCATTTTTAGGGATGGAGCGGAGAATGTTCAGGAACCGTGGGGGTGACTGTTTCTATAACGGTTAGACTGTCTGTAGCGGTTATTGGGGTGCTGGTCAAAAAGCATCTTCTGTGTACCTGCTTAAAAGAAGAAGGTAGAATTAGTTTTCATTAAAGTATGTAAACTGTAAAGATAAAAGTAGCACATCTTGTTCAATCTTAAGGTTTAATCTTAAGCTGAGTCGGCGAAGGCAGCCCTTTCTGGTAGAAGGCCACAGTTAAGCTGTTTCTCGGCCTGTTTATTCACCTTCTCGTTCCCTATTTATTATTTAGTTTTTATAACAGTATTTAATCCTGATGTAATTTTTAGTTGAGTCGGTGAAGGCAGCCCTTTCTGGTAGAAGGCCACAGTTAAGCTGTTTTTCTGCCTGTTTATTCACCTTCTAGTTCCCTATTTATTATTTAGTTTTTATAACAGTATTTAATCCTGATGTAATTTTTAGTTGAGTCGGTGAAGGCAGCCCTTTCTGGTAGGCCACAGTTAAGCTGTTTTTCTGCCTGTTTATTCACCTTCTCATTTCCTATTTATTTAGTTTTTAACAATATTTAATCCTGATGTAATTTTACTTGAGTCGGTGAAGGCAGCCCTTTCTGGTTGAAGGCCACAGTTAAGCTGTTTTTCTGCCTGTTAGTTCACCTTCTCGTTCCCTAGTTTTTTGGGGGTTTTTTTTCGAGCGGTCTTAGTTTTGATTGCAATTTTTGGGCTTTTGTCGGCTTTCGCAAATTGCTCCAAATTCGGAGATTAGTTCGCTGTCGGCTAACCGGTCATGATTTTTCGCGGCCAGGGTGGCTAGGCGGTCTTTAATGGTGGGGATATCGGCCCTGTCGTGGAGTGTTTTGATGGGCGTGTCCCATGGGGTGCGGAGGGCAACTCTAAGCGCGTGATTTTGGACCTTCTGGAGTTTTCCCATATTAGTTTGGTTGAGGTCAGTTAGTATGATTGCACCGTATTCGAGTACTGGGCGCACAAAGGTTTTGTATAGTTTGAGTAGGGTGGACTGGTTGGCCCCCATGAAGTTCCCTTAAGCATTTTCAGTAAGTTAATGCGTTTGGTAGCTTTTTTCGCCATGTCGTCGGTATGTTTGTTGAAGGACAGTTTTTGATCAATGGTGATGCCCAGGAATTCGCTTCTTTGCATTCCTGGAGGGTGTTATCCATAAGTTTTCGGTCAAAATCCCGTTTAGTTATCTTGCGAGTAAAGGTGATTCGTTGGGTTTTATTGGCGTTTAGCTTTATTCTCCATTTGGCACACCATTGTTCAAGCTCACCGAGAGCGCGTTGCAGGGGTTTTTGGAGCAGATTGGCCGTATTGTTAGAGTCCCAGAGGCCCTTATCATCCGCGAATTGGGAAACTTGAACGCGATCATCGGAGAAGCTGAGGTCGTTTACGATAAAGATATATAGGTGGGGCTTAGGACGGATCCTTGGGGGTGCCTGCTTCAAGGGGGACACTCGCACTGAGTTAAAATATTAACCCAGGGACTCGATTTGAACAAACTTGAATCTGCTTCCTCCCCCACCCCAAAAATGTTGTATACCAAATATCAACAGATTTTAATTGATGGTTCTGGAGAAGATTTTTGTAAATTTTGCATAACAATTTATGGGTGCCCCTTGTGGTGCCCCCTATGGGTGTGGCAACTTTATTTGAACAAACTTTAATTTGCATATTGTAAGAAATATGCGTATCAAATTTGATTTAAATAGGCCCAGAGGTTTATGAGGAGAAGTCAGTTATGTAAAGTTCACACTGAACGGACGATGGCCAGAAAGTAATCTCTTTAGCTCTCCTCAACCTTAGGTCAGGTGAGCTAAAAAGATTGGTGTGAACTTGTTAGATTCTATCCACAGAAAGGCGAAAGCTGAACAGTTTTGAAAACTTCTGTTTTATACTTTTGCAGTGAAAAATATTCAATTTACATGAGTAGTCCATCAACAAGAATTTGTTCATTTTCCTATATTTCAGTAAAATTTTTGCTAAAATTTATCTCTTTATTGGCATTTAAGGTCACCTTCAGCATTTATGGTTATAACATGACTGCAACATATGTTAAGTTTTTATATATAGTCAATCGTTTATACTTATGCTGCCTGGTTTAGAGGACTTCCATCCCACATGGTGGTTACCAGTTCCTATTTTACAGGGTTCCTGCAGGCAAGGACAGATAAAATTTGAGGCGGTTTCTCGATATTACAGCATTTTTCAAGGCCCTAAAAGAGTCAAATTCAGATTTTCAAGTCCCTACCTTCACTACACCCAACTAAGACCTCCAGTCATTACACCCCCCTTCTTACAAGGGTAGTGGGAGGAGGGAGTATTGACTCGAAATCCTAGTTAGGACTATGTTTTTCACAAACTCTGGCATATAAAACTATATAGTTGTGATTACGTGCTTCACCAGCATTTTATTTCATGAATATTCGAGACTCTTCAAGGCCACCCGACACATTTGCCAGGATTTCGGGGTCTAAAATGAACCTTCATCAAATTCAAGACCGTGCCTTGAATCCAAGGTCCAATGAGAACCTTGTTTTAGAAGTAGAGGAGTTGTATACTATGGCAAACAAATACTGCTTCACTTCCCAGAATTTCTGTATTCTTGTAATAAACCAAACATTTTATTCTATTATATCTGGTTTGAAAGATCCCATGAAGATCCGTCAAACAAGATATAATAAATCACATGCTCATTTTTGATGTGCTAAGGTCAGATATACATGGTTCAGCAAAATTTATAAAATAGCAAATGCGGCTTAGACTTTTTGGTTCGATCTCAGTCTCCATTTTGATTTGTTAAAAAAATAAATTTTAAAAGTTACAAACTGTCTTATGGTCTCAGTGTAATGTGGGTGGTAGGGCAGAAAACAAAACAACAACAAAAAAGCCAAAAAAAATTAAGAGGCACAAAGGAGCCTAAAACACTTACCTGGCTCAAGTTGTCAAAAGAGATGAGTGTGTCAGTAAGTGATGGAGAGCAAGAGAAATTTTTGGATTTGCCATGACACAATCAAAAGAAACTTTTTTGGCTATTCGTTTCTGCTCGTCCAAGGAAAGCTTCTCAGGAAAAAACAAATCTTTTCTCTGAAGAGTCTTAAAAAAGAGTCCTACAAATTTTTTGGGGTTTTTAACTTCCATGGTTCTCTCTACCCAACCCAAGCAGAGAAGCAACTGTTTGGGAAAAAACTCAGAAGAGACGAGACCATCACCTTGCTTTGTACCAAATAATTAGTTTAGATTTGTCCCAAACGCTCAGAAGAATACTAATAAGTTGAAGGAGCACAAGATGATTCAGCACTTTCCCATTACAAACTGTATTAAAAGGGGCATCTTCCAACAGCATCTGTTGACATAACCAATCTCAATTTATTTGGTCCATCTGATTCTACTGGTTCACAGGAAGCTGTGTATCAGAAAAAAAACAAATCTGGTCTGTGCAGTTTTATAACTATGGGTGTTTGAATTTATTTCTACTTTTAGATCCCGGGGTTTTCACATAGCTGTGGAAAAAATCTTACAGGCATAAATTATAATATTTACAACCCAATTATACCACATGACAAATTGGTTGAAATTAGCCCATCGGTTCTGGAAAAAGACATTTTGGGTGGACCCCAAAATGGGCATCCTACCACAGGGAGCCCAAATATTGACCTACTGAATTCTTTTGAACAAACTTGAATCTGCATCACTAAACGAAATTCCACCCCGGAAATCCAATATTATTGCAAGTGGTTTATGAGATGATTTTTAAAGCATTTTAGGCTTTTGGGGCATTAACCCCAGGCTGTCCCAATCCACATCTCGGTTAGCAACTTTTGGGGAAAAAACTCAGAAGAGAAAACTCCACAATGATGCTTTGTACCAAATTAGTTTAGATTTGATCCAAAGGTTCTGAAGAATACTAAGTTGATGGAGCACAAGAAAGATGATGTCTTTCCTATTGTCAACAGTGCTAAAATGGGCATCCCCATTAGCACCCATGACAAACACCACCCCCCCCCCCCCCCCCCCCAACTATATTCTGGTCTGTGCAGTTTTAGAAAAATGGGCATTTGTATTTTTTCTATTTTTTTGCTCCTGCGGTTCCCACTGGGCAGGTAAAATATTTTCCTGGCACCAAGCAAATACTTATGACTCAATTATGCTACATGCCAAATTTGGTTCAAATCAGCCCATTGACTCTTGAAAAAGAAATTTTGGGTGGAGCCCAAAGTGGGCATGAACCCACAGTGAGCTCAGATAGACTTACCTTGAACAAACTTTAATCTTCACACCAAAGAAGTTTCATGCCAAATATCAAAGCATTCTCTCTGGTGATTCATGAGAAGATTTTAGGCTTTTTGTGCATTAACCCCAGCCCGAAGATGACAACAGTGTAGAAAATGAAGGGTATACTCCAAACAGGGTCTGTACCACATATATTTGAATTAGACCCAGTGGTTTTGAAGAAGACACATTTCAAAAATAAACCAATGATGCTCAATGGACTATTATTATTATCATGTTTTTGCAGAGTTAGTATTAGTAAATTGGAGAGACTGACAGTTGCTCATCATTGCTCTGAGGTTCTCTCCACTCATAAAACAGTCTAACACAATGTGTCTCTGACTATTGAAAGAGTCATTAAACCCCAATAAATGAACAAATAATTCAATCAAAGAAAACTACAGTTGTGCAGAAAGTAAAATTTGGCAGCTTTACAAAATGAAGAACCATGACTACTGCATTATTGCAATGAAAAGTTGAAAACTGAATTTGGCCTTCGTATAGCAATAATACGAGAAACTTTAAAATTTCAAGTTGTTGCACTGGTGAACATAAGTTGTTGGTGGGAAATAAGTTTTGGCACATTCAAGGGCCATAATTACCCCTACAGCTTGCATAAAAATTATCAAGTTTCTGTGCAGACACCCTAAAAATATATAAATTTGTGCTGGATGAAAGCCCCTAACTATTCTATTATCTGCATGGAAATGTCGAAAATCAAACATGGTTTTTCCTTTTAGGCCTGTTATGTACATTGCATCGCACCACTGTCGCATTAAATTCAGTTAATTCCAATTAATTGAATTTGCGTCGACAGTAGTGTGACATATATAACCATTAAATGTGATTAGACAAACTTTAGATGAATCTTTGTGTCGGACAGACAAATTTAACTCTCAAACTTGAATTAGATTCTTGTCCGTTGAAGATGTCACATAACCGTCGACTCAAATTAAATGCAAATGAAATGAAGATATGCTAATCAGGAAAATACCAAATGTACTGTAATTTACAATTTTCAACACAACATTCACAGTGGACTTGAATTCGAGTCGATGATGATGTGTCGTCTGTAACCAGCCTGGATCTAATTCGAATTTGGGAATTGCTTTTCTTCCTTGGTTTGGAGTTGGGGTAGGGAGGCAGCCAACTGAGCTATACAGACACAACAGGTACTTGGCAATATTCTTTTAAAACATTACGAGTCATGTTACCCCACAAATATGCCTGTATATGCAGGTCAAACTTTATAAACCTTATGTGAAAGACAATCTCCAAATGACTTCAGAGTGACGATGGACTGTCTGTATGAATATAAGTAAGTTATAGTATAATGCATTCATATACGTGTTCACAGTGAGAATATATGTATTGATATCACATAAGATGTGTGTGCAGACTCAAACATTGTGAGTTGAGGTCGTGCATCAATTGGAATCGACCAGATGGTAGTGTGTCCGTATATATCAACTGATGATTTGATGGATTTCAGATGAATCTAGTTCAACTGAATTTGATACGACAGTAATGCAATGTATATAACCAGCCTTACAGTACTTTATTTCTGTCAAAATGGAGCAACTTAAAAAATAGTGCATCTAAACTTGTAAAGATGCTCTGTGAGGGAAGCTAAAATTGTCACTCCTGATGGTCAAGGTAAAGTGATTTGTAAAGTACATATTATTCTCTTTCTTCAGGCGATTATGTTTTATATAAGAAATATTATCACGAAGTTTCCTGATAATGTCCTATGTCAATAGTTGCTATAACAAGGTGTAGAGTGATAAAAACAACTTTTAAGATCACATGACAAATCACACTCATCACTTACAATTTTCATCATTGGAGTGATTTACAGGAAAGTTACCCCACACCCCCTTTCCTAAATTTATTTATTTATTGGTGTTTAAGGTCACATACTTCTGCGCAACGGCTAATCATGACCATGACAGTTTTACGAGTGGAGGAAGCCGGAGTACCCAAAGAGAACCACCGAGTATCAACGAGCAACTGTCAGCTCCTCAACATTCTAACTCAGTTCAAGCTCCACTCAAACAGGGTTACAGCGGTTGAAGACATGGGCACTATCGACATGCAGTACACCTTAGTATACGGCGTCATCATGCCCCCATCTAGGCAACCGGGATAAAGTGTCTTCCCCAAGGACACAACATGGGTCGTCCCAGACGGGGATGGAACTCAGGACCTCTAGCACAGAAGTCCAACAGTCTACCATGCTCCCCCCATTTCCTACAAGTGCCAGTAAGTCAAACAATAAGGGTATATGCATGTTCATATAAATATTGGAAGTTTGTAATGTTATTGAATTTGAATTTGATTCATGCATCATTTCACAAAGTTCAGGCATTCTCCTGTAAAATAGTATTACCCTGGTAAAATATGGAAGCTTGATTTTTATAAATTTTTTTCCAATCAGTTTGAACTTTTGCCTATTATTCTCAGTCGAAAGCTGATTAAAAATATGTCCTTTTCACATAACTTGTTATTCTACAACCTTCTTTCTGTTCATTTTAAGAACAGTGTGCACACTGTGATATATATCATCCTTTCCATTAATATAAAAGTCTAGAAGGTGAGATTAGCTCATTTTTTTCCTGGGATGAATAAAAACTTGCAATTACTGTAAACATACATTTGCTGAACAAAGTGCCAAAGTGGACGCTTAGTGTTGGTAGGTATGATACTGAACTGGTTGCTTGCCACAAAAGCCAAGTTTCCTTTTGTTTTTTTTAATAAACAAAAAAAACAGCAGACAGCTCCGAGAGCTGTCTGTTGTTTTTTTTTATTAAAAGTAACAAAAGGAAACTTGGCATTATTTTCTATTGTTGTCTTCTCAGCAATTACTTGCTTATTCATTGGATCTTCCTCACTTGTCTAATAAATTTAAGGGAGATAACTAAAGCAAAAGTTGATTTTCAAGACGATGTAAGTCAGGGATGACATCCAGATCAAGTAGGTATAGCCAGCGAGTGGAAATTAATGAATAGGGACAACTGCTTCATCAAGTTCAAAGCAGTGTATGAAGTCTCTACATTCCAGCCAACCTGTTGTTGCACTCCTAAAATACCTGTAGTATGAGATATTTGACAATTTCTATGCCACACCCCAGGACAACCTTGGCTTAAGCCCAACTAGGCCAGGGGGTGTTGTGTAGAAATGCTTTGACACATCCAACTGCTGATATTTTAGGAGGACAAAACTGTGGACCTCATTTGCAAATAAGGTGGGCCATAGGTGTGCAGGCTTGATAGCAAACCACAGAGATGAATCAATGTTTTTACAATCTTAAGTGGAACTTGGAAATTCAGATTTTAAATTCTGCCAAAAGGTGCAAAAGTTAATACACAGAGTCAAAAATATGACAAAGTTTTGCCACAATCATTGTCCATAACAATGATGTTCAATGCACTAGACATCTAATGAAAGTGTCAATGACACTGTAGCTCAACTTGTCAAGACATGTACATGTATAGTATGTGACACAGCAATGACAAACATCTAGGTAATGACCTGATAACAAAGGTACATATAAAGTATTGTAACGGTCTGTACATAAATACTGACTGTAGCCTGCAACAAATGTATAGGTAAAGTATTGTAAAGGTGGGTGACAGTCAGATGCTAAACTAGAAAAGAAATCTTTGAGTCCCAGAGTGGGTCTGACTGAACCCCAAAATATTTGTTCTCATAGCACAGGGATAACAAAGGCACCCCAAAACACACTCATTCCTGTCCCAAGGTGATAACAAAGGTACCCAAGAAGTTTCGTGAAGATCAGTTCATAAATACGAGCTGTATAGAAGTTGTGACAAAAAACTGATTGGACCTAATTTCGGTACAAAATGGCTACTGGCAGCCATCTTGAATTTTGGACTGCACTCAGAAACACTCGTTCTCGTCCTAAGGTGATAACAGAGGTACCCAAGAAGTTTCGTGAAGATAGGTTGATAAATACAGCCTCTAGCCCAAGCCGTATTAACATGTGTACTTACTGTGTGTAAGTGGCACTGAAAAAATCAAAGTTCATCTAATTTGCATAATTTCTGCACGAGAAAAAAACCCGTATTATATGTGATGTATCCCATGGTACTAAACATTCATACAAAAAATTGTTCAAATCAGCGCTTTCATATGGAAGTTCTGTGCAAAAATCTGATTGCACATAATTTTGTACAAAAAGGTACCCAAGAAGTTTCGTAAAGATCGGTTTATAAATACGGCCTCTAGCCCGAGCCGTATTGGCATTTGCACTTACAGTGCTAAAAGTAACATTAAATATATCAAAGTTAGTCTAATTTGCATAATTTACGTACGAGAAAAAAAACATATTACATGTGATGTATCCCATGGTACTAAACATTCATACAAAAAATTATTCAAATCAGCGCTTTCATATGGAAGTTCTGCGCAAAAATCTGATTTCACCTAAGTCTGTATAAAATGGCCACCAGCGGCCAACTTGAATTTCGGATCGGACCCAAAAACACTCGTTCTCGTCCCACGATCATAACAAAGGTAGTCAAGAATTTTCGTAAAGATCGGTTCATAAATACGGCCTCTAGCCCGAGCCGTATTGAATTGTTGACGGACAGACGGCCAGACGGACGACTGGCCATGGCATAAGCTCAAATTTGTCTTCGCCAAAGTTGAGCTAAAAATTAAACCCAAGTTTTGTTTCCACAGAAAACCTTTCAGAGGCAAGTCATTATACAGAAGCCAAACTAGATGTGTGCTCCTAGTACGTTCCTGCAAGGTATGATTAAGCAAGCCTGTCATTTTCAAAATTCCAGGAGGGCCATTATGGTTCTCCTTGAATGACTCCAGGAGAGCCATTTTTTGTTCATCTTAAATGACCCCAGGTGGGTCATTTTTGGTTTACGAGGGCCATTTTTGGATTATGGAGGCCATGAGTGAAAGTTTGTGTGTGTGTGATACAAGAGTTGCCTAGAGATATAACAAGGGGGGGGGGGTGGAGGGGAGGGCCATGCCCTAGACATGCCCCCATGATGCATACCACCTAACAATGACAAGAGAAGAAATCATCCATGATACCGTAAAAGCTATTTCCATAAACAATCTTCATTCCAAATTTCAATGAGAGCTGTGAATCCCAAATTAGAGATATGAGGCGACAGACAAAAAATTGGCTATTTTACGAGACAAACAGCAAAATTATTGTCTTTGTTTTACAGCAAGGTAATTATGAAGGCCAGAACACCTGTTACTGAAGTCTGGTGATGATCAGAGCATTCACATAAGAGATGAAGAGCAAAGACACATGTGGGGAGGTGATTTGCATGTATTTTCTTTGTTTTACTGCAGGGACCTGATTCACTTAAAAGGCTTTCCCATAAACAATCTTCATTCCAAATTTCATTGAAATTTGATAACCCAAACTTAATAAAACAAAGACATTATGCCACATGTGGGGAGGTCATTTGCATGTATTTCCTTTGTTTTACTGCAGGGATATGACTCATTTGAAAGCCATTCCCATAAACAATAGATATTCCAAAATTCAGTGAAATTTTAAAACTCAAACCTGACATATGAGGCGAACAAATAGCGATTTTTCAAAGTTAAAAGGGGAGATAAGTCTAAAAAGTGAAAAGTAAAAGATATTATTAGAGACTCATTTACAGGGGTAACCATGGCCTTCTCGTCCGAGAACCGCGACAAATCAGCGGCTGGCCAAAGTGTTATTATTATTATTTGAAAGCCTTTCCCATAAACAATTTTTAATCCAGATTTCATTGATATCCAATGACTCAAACCTGAGATACCATGTGAACAGACAAAAAAATAGCCTATTTTTGTATGTTCAAAGGGCCATAACACACAGAAAAATAATTCAGCAGCAAATAGGCTAATGCAGCTTCAAAGTCTCATGATAGTGAACATCTGTATAAAATTTCATCGAAATCTGAACAGTCATGTTGAAGTTATAATGCGAACAGACATCTGAGTTCCGACGGATGGATGCACGGACAGGCGCAATCCAGTATATCCCACTTTTTGAAAAATGTGGGGGTATAATTACAAGAGTGATATATTTCCAGTTGTGCAAGTTCACCCATACAAGCAATTAGAAAGTTGAAAACTATGGGAGCACATTGAATTCAGGGAATGATCTCTTTGACACATTTGTGTATATAATCTCAGGTTTTCGGGTGTACAAAATAAAATTACTCACAAAATGATTTTGGGAGTGTTTGTTTCTTTTATTCTTCCATCCAAAAAAGAGATAAAAGTTGGAGCCAGAATGATCAACAGACATGTTAAGTTTGAAAAACTCAAAATAGTGAGCTGTTTCCACAGGGATGCTTGTTTTCTCCATAAAGAACAAAAACTGTGTAATTTTCCTGAATTTCCTCCACCACTCCATCCATTACTATTAAAATTCATGCGAAAAAAATAAATAAATTAAATATTGGGAATGTTGTGGGAATATATGCATAGTTTCATCTGATTGATAAAAATTGGGCTTGAAAAAAGTTGCATAAAATGAATTCCAAACACCCCCCCCCCCCCCATATGGCGGATACAAAGGGGGGGGGGTCGCCCCCCTTTAGCTCGTGTTTGTCTCGCATGTAGGGCGTAGCCAGGATTTTCATTTGGGGGCATTACATGAATTGAAGAGGGGGGGGGGGGGCACTACGCGATATGTGGAACGCATATCCAGAGGGTTGAAGGTTGGGGGGGGGGGGGGGGGGTAACAGGAGCATAGTCCTCTCCTGTTGGTAGGGGTTCGGGGGACTTGGCCCGAGGAAATTTTGAAATTTCGATGCACTGAGATTGATTCTGTAGCCCCTCAGGATGTTTTATTGTGTTCAGTTGTGCCCCTAAATAAATAGAAATTCACAAGTATTAGATCTATCCAACGTCCAATTAACAACCGACATGGGATTGTTTTAGTTAACCCTGCCAAACTTTTAGGGGCTCAGGGTCGTAATTCCGGGGGGGGGGGGGGGGCTCAAAGCATAGGCCTATTAATGAAGAAACGATTGATGATTTTTTACTCGCTTAGTCTAAATTAATTTCAAAAGTTTCTATTACCCCTAGCACACTGGAGATAGAATATCAAATTTCTAAATCTAGAAAGGCCACCAGAATGCACCATTTGATAGTCAATTTAAAAACTTTTTAGTGTGGAGAACCCAATTCCCCACAAACCCTTCTCATCCAACGAGAGCTGTACGCACCATGGCATTTGATAGCTCGATTTGAAAACTTTCTTGGGGTGTGGTGGGGGTACAACCCCATCCCCCAAATCCTTGTCATCCAACAAGTGCCATAGGCACGAGTTGGATGAGGAGGGTTTGGGGTAGGGTTCTCCCATTAAAAAATTCTGGGCCCATTTTAAAATAAAAAGTAAGGGGAAATATACCCTAGAGGCCACCAGAATGCGTCATATGATACCTCAATTTGAAAATTTTCTTGGTGAAGGACACCCCAAACCCTTCTCATCCAACGAGTGCCGTAGGCACAAATTGGATGAGGAGGGCTTGGGGGAGGGTTCTCCTGTTAAAGAAATCTGGGTCCATTTTTTTAACTAAAAGTAAGGGAAATTATACCCTAGATGCCGCCAACATGCACCATTTGATAAAACAATTTGAATTTTTTGGGGGGGAGCGCCCCCCCCCCCCCAACCCTCCACATCCAACTCGTGCCTACGGCACTCGTTGCAGATGCCTTCAGCATCTGCCAATGCCCAACCAAGATGTAGCCCCCCCCCCCCCCAATTTTTGAACGGAAATAACGGCCCTGGGGCCCATACAGAATAATAAATCCGTCCCGGTACCCCACCTCCCCCAATCCCCCCACCCCCCACCTGAACCACCACTTTATGGAACCTTCCGCCGCCCCTGCTTGTATCCTATTTAGTAAAAACATGCAATGACATTTATTTTCCTGCATCACCATTCGCTATGGAAAACAAATATACCGTTGAAATTATGCAAAATATATCTACTGGTCGCCTTCATTTATAGCGTCACCGACACAGCATGATTTTGAGGTGTTACATGCCCCTAGCCTCAGGTACCCCATGGCTATGCCAATTATGGGTCAGGATCTTAATTGGCATAGTCATGGGGTACCTAAGCCTAGAGGGCTGACTGCTGAAAACTTTCAAACGCTGGCAGATCGCAATGTTCTCCTGAGGTTAAGCCGGTTATGACTGTAAACAGTGTGTCCAAAATACAATATTATGGTAAACGGATCTGAAGAGCATATTTCAAATTTTCTAATTCTGTCTTGAACGTATGACAGAATTTGAAATTCTGAATCATGCTGTTTAAAAAGTGTTAGCCGTTCAAAAATTCAAGAGGATTTCCACCCCAGAAGCCACCAGAATGCCTCATTTGGTCGCTCATTTCCAAAAATTTTTGCCCCCCCCCCCCTACAAAAGCTCATGCCTACGGCATCTGCACGATTCACCCCCCTTTGAGAATTCCTGTATCTGCCACTGACCCCCCCCCCCCCCACCCGAATCATTCCCCCATCCATAAATGTAGCATAAATTCAAGTCAGAAAAATGGAGGGGAAAGAACTGAACTGGAACATGGACACAGTTTCAGTTAATGGACCACCGCGATAAGGAATTATACACTGGACAAACATAAATTTGTCAAAAAACCTATCAAACACTGAAAATCAAGTTAGTGGCCCTGCAACTCCCCCTCCACCCCCCCCCCCCCCACCCCAGCGCAGGCTCATCCCACACCCATATTGGAAAAGAATTCTCTTGATTTCCTTTCCTTAATACAAGTACGGCATCCGTAATTGTCAGAATCCACCCCTTCCCCTACTTTTCACTTGGATCCCCCCTCCTCCCCAAGGATTTCAGACCATAGCTCCACCCCTGGTGGGATTTGCCTTGTACTGTCGGATTTGGGGGCTTTGTAAAGATGCACAATTTTATAGGAAAGGCTACATTTTAAGAATGAAAGTGTCAATGACACTGTAGCTTAACTTGTGTGTTGTGTTTGATGAAAAGGATAATGTTCAATGTTTATGAAAGCATTATGAAATAAGATAAGAATTGTGATAATTGGGAATATGTTCATTTCTGTTCCCTGTGTGCTATGTTTATGATAAAAATAATATGAGGTGTACACTGTACTAAAGAGCTGAGGGGTGGGTTAATATGACCTCACAGTTAATGTATGTGGCCCTCACAGTTAACGTATATCAACAAAAGTTACCAAGTTACAGTGAAATTATTCCAAAACGAGTCATCCTATCAAGTTACATTAAAATCCCCTCACAAATATGGCCTGTAGACTGTGCTAAAGGTTTTCGGGCTTCGGGCCCTGTAGCCGTCAGTTTCCCAATTGCGTCCAAAGGGGACGTTCTCATCTAGACATTATATGAAGTCAATCTACCAAGTTACAATGAAATCCCTTAATAAATATGACCTGTAAACTGTGCTAAAGTTTTTGGGCTTTGGGCTCTGGCAGCCATCATGGTTGAATGATCGCAACCAAAAGGGGACATTCTCATCTGGACACTATTTGGAGTCATCCTACCAAGCTACAATGAAATCCCTTCATAATTATGACATATAGACTGTTCTAAAGGTTTTTGGGCTTTGGGCCCGAAGCCATCACAGTTGCACAATCGTGTCCAAAAGGGGACGTTCTCATCTAGACATTATATGAAGTCAACCTACCAAGTTACAATGAAATTCCTTCATAAATATGACCTGTAGACTGTGCTTAAGGTTTTCGGGCTTCGGGTACCTTTAGCCGTCAAAGTTGCCCAATCATGTCCAAAAGGGGACATTCTCATCTAGACATTATATGAAGTCAACCTACTAAGTTACAATGAAATTCCTCCATAAATATGACCTGTAGACTGTGCTTAAGGTTTTCGGGCTTCGGGCTTGGGCAGCCATCATGGTTGAATGATCGCAATCGAAGGGGACAATCTCATCTGGGCATCATCTGGAGTGATCCTACGAAGTTACAATGAAATCCCTTCATAAATATGACCTGTAGACTGTGCTCAAGGTTTTTGAGCTTCGGGCACTTTAGCCATCACAGCTAACCAATCACGACCAAAAGGGGATGTCATCATCTAGGCATTATATGGAGTCAGCCTAATAGGTTACAATGAAATCCTTCCATAAATATGACCTTTTACCTATACTAAAGGTTTTTGGGCTCGGGCACCCATCAAGGTTGAATGATTGCGATCAAAATGGGATGTTCTCATCTAGATATTATTTGGAGTCATCCTACCAAGTTACAATGAAATCCCATCATAAATATGACCTGAAGACTGTGCTGAAGGTTTTCGGTTTCGGGCTTCGGGCACCTTTAGCCATCACAGTAGCCCAATCATGTCCAAAAGGGGGCGTTCTCATCTAGACATTATATGAAGTTAACCTACCAAGTTACAATGAAATCCCTTCATAAATATGACCTGTAGACTGTGCTAAAGGTTTTCGGGCTTCGGGCTCGGGCAGCCATCATGGTTGAATGATCGCAACCAAAGGGGACAATCTCATCTGGGCATCATCTGGAGTGATCCTGCGAAGTTACAATGAAATCCCTTCATAAATATGACCTGTAGACTGTGCTCAAGGTTTTCGGGCTTCGGGCACCTGCAGCCATCACAGTTGACCAATCACGACCAAAAGGGGATGTCATCATCTAGGCATTATATGGAGTCAACCTAACAGGTTACAATGAAATCCTTCTATAAATATAACCTTTTGCCTATGCTAAAGGTTTTTGGGCTCGGGCACCCATCAAGGCTGAATGATCACGGCCAAAATGGGACGTTCTCATCTAGACATTATTTGGAGTCATCCTACCAAGTTACAATGAAATCCCTTCATAAATATGACCTGTAGACAGTGCAAAAGGTTTTCAGGCTTTGGGCACCTCTAGTCGTCAAAGTTGCCCAATCATGTCCCAAAGGGGACGTTCTCATCTAGACATTATATGAAGTCAACCTACCAAGTTACAATGAAATCCCTTCATAAATATGACCTGTAGACTGTGCTTAAGGTTTTCGGGCTTCGGGCTCGGGCAGCCATCATGGTTGAATGATCGCAACCAAAGGGGACAATCTCATCTGGGCATCATCTGGAGTGATCCTGCGAAGTTACAATAAAATCCCTTCATAAATATGACCTGTAGACTGTGCTCAAGGTTTTCGGGCTTCGGGCACCTGTAGCCATCACAGTTGACCAATCACAACCAAAAGGGGATGCCATCATCTAGGCATTATATGGAGTCAACCTTACAGGTTACAATGAAATCCTTCTATAAATATAACCTTTAGCCTATGCTAAAGGTTTTTGGGCTCGGGCACCCATCAAGGCTGAATGATCATGGCCAAAATGGGACGTTCTCGTCTAGACATTATTTGGAGTCATCCTACCAAGTTACAATGAAATCCCCTCATAAATTTGACCTGTAGACTGTGCTAAAGGTTTTCGGGCTTCGGGCACTTTTAGCCGTCATAGTAGCCCAATCATGTCCAAAAGGGGACGTTCTCATCTAGACATTATATGAAGTTAACCTACCAAGTTACAATGAAATCCCTTCATAAATATGACCTGTAGACTGTGCTAAAGGTTTTCGGGCTTCGGGCTCTGGCAGCCATCATGGCTGAATGATCGCAACCACAGGGGACAATCTCATCTGGGCATCATCTGGAGTGATCCTAAGAAGTTACAATGAAATCCCTTCATAAATATGACCTGTAGACTGTGCTCAAGGTTTTCGGGCTTCGGGCACTGGTAGCCATCACAACTGACCAATCACGACCAAAAGGGGATGTCATCATATAGGCATTACATGGAGTCAACCTAACAGGTTACAATGAAATCCTTCCATAAATATGACCTTTTGCCTATGCTAAAGGTTTTGGGCTCGGGCACCCATCAAGGCTGCATGATCGCGATCAAAATGGGACGTTCTCATCTAGACATTATTTGGAGTCATCCTACCAAGTTACAATGAAATCCCTTCATAAATATGACCTATAATAGACTGTGCTAAAGGTTTTCGGGCTTTGGGCCCCTGTAGCCGTCACAGTTGCCCAATCATGTCCAAAAGGTGACTTTCTCATCTAGACATTGTATGAAGTCAACCCACCAAGTTACAATGAAATTCCTCAATAAATATGACCTGTAGACTGTGGTAAAGGTTTTCGGGTTTTGGGCTCGGGCAGTCGTCACGGTTGGAAGATCATGCCCAAATGGGGAAATTCTCATCTAGACATCATAAGGAGTCATCCTACCAAGTTACAATGAAATCCCTCCACATTAAATCTGACCTGCAGACTGTGCTAAAAGTTTTTGGGTTTCGGGCTTGGGCAGCCATCACAGTTGATAGATCATGCCCAAAAGGGGACGTTCTCATCTGGGCATTATACAGAGGCATCCTACCAAGTTACAATGAAATCCCTTCATAAATACGACCTGTAGACTGTGCTAATGGTTTTCGGGTTTTGGGCTCGGGCAGCCATACCGGTTGCCCGATCGCAAACAAAAGGGGACGTTCTCATCTAGACATGACCCCAAATCTGAATATGAAATTTCGTGACGATCAGACAAGAACTGCGGGGTGTAGCCCGTGCTAAAGGAAAATGTGAACAGACGTCACAGACTCACAGACTAACAGACTTCCGCACGCGTGATGGCAATAGCTTATCTTGACTATGTCAAGTTAAGCTAAAAATCAACAATTCCTCATTTTTGAGGAGTCACTAAGCTCTTACCATGGTTTTGTGGGATAACATTCAATTGTTGTGTTTATTTCTGGTAATTAGCCCCCCCCCCCCTCCCTACCCTGCCCACCACCCCCCCCCCCCCCCCCACCCTAAATATACAAAAATATCTTTATACTTCCAGCTTCAAGTGCCAGTGAAATAGAAGAAACACAACACAAATCATATTTCTTGTGATTTTGTTAACTTTTATGAAATAAGTCATGATATTTGAATCACTTTTGTCGATTACTCCCTCCAATATTTTTATCAATATCTCTCCTAATTTCGACTGTTGCTGTTCGCATTTTACAGAATTCTTTCAGTTATTCTTTCACACTAATGAATTACCTCCAGTCCAGGAGGAATTGTGCTTTGTTGCCTCCTTCTATCCACGAAAATTGTCATTTGAGACGGCCTATTTTGAGGTGCCTTCGATTGAATTAATAATGGTCCACGGAAATCGGAGTTAGGCAGGCATTTACCTTCCGCACAATTTTGACTTTAGGTGGGTGATGGCAGCCCAGGGTATTCGCCCACCTGAAAATGACAGCCCTGAGTAAGCATTGACTTTACACGCCTGCAGTATGAACAGCTGTTTGCAATATCTCCATCGAAGTTCAAGGTCAGTCACTCCTCAAAAGATCATCCTACCACAACCAAACTCGAACTTGATTTGTAGGTACCCATGACAAAGCCACATACCCAATATCAGCCAAGTATCTGAATATATAGGAAAAAAAAGTCTGGAAAACTCATTCTCTAGTTTTCACATCATAAACCAAGTTCAAGGTCAAAAACTCTGTGAAATTCATCTGACCAGATCCCAACACAAACTCAGTTTGTAGGTACCTATGACAAAGCCAGACACCACAAATCAGCAAATTATCTCAAGGTATTGTGAAAAGAGTCCAGGAAAATATAAATTTTATAGTAAATTTCCTTTCTTATTATACCTACCTTACAATTGTTTACTACAGGCTTGCACTACAGTGGAAGAACCTAACTCGGATAAAATACTCTCTATTTTAATCTTTCCCAAGAGATTTGGGACGCTCGTCCATAGTACAAATCCATGACTTCCGTAAACCAATGCGCAGTGCGTCATCAATTCATCATTCTTTTGATTCCGACAACACGGGAGTTATGCGATCAGCGGGGAGGAAGGATTCTTACCCGAATAAGAAGACGGGAGGGCCTCCATGTAAACAATTGCGGTAGGTATAATAAGAAAGGAAATTTACTATAAAATATATATTTCTTATCAACCTACCTTGCAATTGTATACTACAGGCTGAATAGACTACAGGCTGAATAGACAACAGGATGGAGGGAATCACATAACCAACCCACACATAACTCAATAGCACTGGAACCGTGGCCAGAGGAAGAGATCCCAAGGCCTATCAAACCATAGCACCACAAGCATAAGTAAAAGACAATGAAAGATGAGGCGTATGGTGAAGTGCGACGCACAGACAGAAAGGGCAGTAACAGCACAGAGCTGGAACTGACCCTGAAAAAGCTGAATGGCTGGGATAGACAACAGCCTGAGCCGAAGAAGGAGGGCCCCTAGGACAAAAGTCCTCTGTCGGCTCCTGCAACTGTCGCAGATAAAAGGAGAATGTAGCATTTCTCCAGTAGGCTGCCAGTATAACATCCGTCATCCGACAACATGGCAGAGTTATTAAGAGAGGAAGACAATGCACGCACCTCGTGGCGGAAAAAAACAATTGGTAATACAATCACCAGTAGCTATACGAGCAAAAGCTGCACGAATAGCAAGACAAATCCATCGAGAAAAGGATGCAGGTGAGGTCTGGCATGTGAGAAAAAGCATATCCATCCAGGATAAAGGCGCGAATGCCCCCCACCCCAAGCAGAGCAGCACCCAAGAAAGTGACCATCTTGGAGTAAACTGCAAAGTCCTAGGCCTTTTCAAGGAAAAGAGCTGAACAAGCTTGGAGAGGCAAGGATGATTGTCGAAACAATGCGGTACCACATATGAAAAAGGTCTCCGAAGCATGAACTTGTACCCATTGCTGGAGACCCCCAGAAACAAACATATACCAGAAACTCCGCAAGCGGTGTGATCGAAGGAGTGGCAGAAGCAACAGAGTGATCGCACACCATCAAGAGGCTAAACCAGTGGAGTGAGTGCCTCCTTGAAGAAGAAAAGCAACTCCACTGCTTGTCTCGAAAAACCACTAAGGAGACAGGACCCGATAAAAGACATGTGCGAAGGCACAATGAAGTCGGGTCAACTTGAAACCTCCTCGGGCAACTTTGGCAAAGAAAGTCTCGACGTAGAGGGAGACATGCCAGAACCGCCGCTAAGAGAGAGCGGAGCAGATTGATCCACACCCACCTTGGCGACAGGGGAGTGATCGAAAGGATTCGATGACTGCAGGTTCATATCTGGGCAAGAACCTGAGGCGGAATCGGAACCGGCAGGAAGGCGTAGCCGACAAGACCGTCCCAAAGGAGGGCTTGTGCGTCCACGGCGAAAGCCAGAGCATCTGGACCCGAAAGTGTCCACCGGGTGGTTCCAACGAGTCGCAAAGAGATCGATGGAACACCGCCATGTGGAGCATCCACTCGGTGGAAAAGAACCTGCCCCGTCGGGACAGGGAGTCGGCTAGGACGTTCAGACGACCGGAAATGTGACGATCAACCACCCCGGCATTGACATCCTGAGCGAGCAGTATAAGATCCCGAGCCAATTCGTACATTGGAACCGAGTGCGTGCCACCCTGGTTCCGAATGTAAGCAATCACTGTCGAATTGTCGAACAACAGAAGGACCTGACGATTCGACAGGTGAGGGATCCACTGCCTGAAACTCAGAAGAAGAGCAAGAAGCTCCTTCTGGTTGATGTGTAGAGATGCCCGATCCTGGTCCCACATCCTATGAAGGGAAAGACCTAGAGGATCCAACGTCGCACCCCATCCGAGATCGCTGACATCTGCCATCAGAACGCGATCGGACGTGGGTAAGTCCAACGGGGCACCCTGCGTGATCCACTGAACATTCGTCCAGTGGAGAAGTGAGGATAAGATTATGGTAACTGAAGCACCAGATCCAGAGAATCGACATTCGGCCTCTAACGACTGAGCAGAAAGTGTTGGAGAGGTCTGGCATGCAGCCGACCTAGAGGAATGAGATCCGTCACCGAACCGCAGAGACTGAGCAGCTGGAGAATACCCTGTGCTGTCGCGGATGTGGACTGGGAACAGAGTCAGAGCAAAAGCTGAGATAATCACAGCCCTGGCCTGGGGAACTGCCACCGTATTGAACTGAGTGTGGAAGGCCTTCCACAGATGACAAAACAACTGAGAAGGGACCAGATCCGACTTCTCCTCGTTGACTCTGAATCCTAGCGACGTGAGCAAGCTCAACAGAGTGTCGACATCCAACTCCAGTAAGGCAGCATTGGAATGCCTCTGGAGGATATCGTCTAGATATGCCGAAGTAGTCACCCTGGACTGTGTGCGATGGAAGGCTATCACATGCGACATCAGTCGGGTGAAGGCCCAAGGAGCCAGGTTGAGACCAAAAGGCATGGCCTTCAACTGGTAAACTCTCCCCAGAAAAGTGAACTTGAGATACTTCTGCAACACCCGATGACTCGGAACGTGAAAGTAAGCGTCTCGCAGGTCGATGCTGGAAGCGAAATCTCCCTGGTGAATGGAACGGCAGACCGACCTGAAAGTCTCCATGCTGAACTTGGGAGCAATGATAGACTGGTTCAGGATACTCAGATCGATAACCGGTCGGAGTTGGCCATCCTTCTTCAGCACCAAGAACAGGTGGGAATAAAACCCCACTGACTGAATGTTCTTGACGACACTCGATCGCCCCCTTGGCCAGGAGATTGTCTATCTCCGTGGACAAAAGCTCCCGACGTAAAACGTCTGAAGGAACTGTGGTTGGAAGAGGCACTCTGGACAGAGTGGGGTGCTTTCGGAAGGATATTCACAGACCGGACCGAACAACATCTAACACCCAAGGATCGGATGTGATGGCGGCCCAACGGTCTGCGAACTCTGCTATCCTTCCTCCAACCTCGACAAATCGAGGTGAGGACCTTCAGTTCGAGACCCGAAAAGACCTGCGAGAGGAGAAACCACCTCCTCTTCTGAATGAAGAATCCTGAGACTTTCCTCTGGCCTGCCGGCGCTTACCCTTACCCGTCAGTAAGAAGTAGAAGCGGTGGCAGAAGGATCAGCCCTTTGCTTCTCAGAGGAAGCAGAAGGGTACTTGTTAGGCTTTGAACGGTCCCTGCCTCCCCTAGAAGGCTGATCAAGCTGACGAAGCAGCAGCTGATCTTTGGAATGACGTGGGATGCCATCCCGGACAGTCGACACGGAACCCATGGAACAGTAGCGGACCTACCAAAGAAGCAGATCGAAGAGCTAGTTCCAAAATAGCCGTGTCACAGACATGCGTGTGAGTAAGATGCATGAGTGCCTTGGACAGCACACGCAAAGGAGCCTGTACATCGTCAAACCTATCTGGAGGCAGATACGACGTGATCGGAGAGAGAAAGCATACCCAGCATTTCTCTCGATAAGCCATGGACTCCAGAGTCGTCATAGGAATGACGGCCGACTTGGGCTTGGAAAGCCCGAGGGAATTGGAGTCCTGATCCAAAACCGTCAAAGTCTGTCAGACTGACAGATTGGCGAAATCGTAGTAACGATAACGCACCAGAGGCAAAAAGGTGTCAACCCTGGTGAAGAACGGAGCCTTCATAGCCTTGGAACTCAGCTTAGAGTCCAAGGCTGAAAATGCTTCAACCACCTGTACTGACTGGCATGGTCGAAGACGCCCAGAAGCAGGTTGCTCCACAGGCGGTAGGCGCGCGACCGATGATCGTGGCCTGGCAGACACTGTCGGCTGGTTTGATGGTTTGAGATCTGGAAGGAACCCAAACACAAAGTCAAGAGCTGCCCCCAAGTCAGAAGACTGCTGGCTCTCGACATCAAGGATGTCTAACTCCTCCCCGGAGTCGGAAGACACATAGCCCATCGTGGGCAAACCAGCTGACACCTCCCATGGTGTAGTTACCAGGGGGATCAGAAAGCGGCCTGTTTCCAATCCCGGGAGGCGGCGCCATAGGGGGCGCCTGGAAACCACTCGCTGCCTCGCTGGAAGCAATGGGAAGGCTCTTGGACAGAACCGGAGTGAGTAAGGAGAGGGCCTCTCTAAGCTCACTGCCCATACCAGCCGGTTCGACATGGGAACGAACCAGCAAAGTGGCTTCACACCTGACCCTCTTAACCAGCGAAGGGTCACGATCCTCCAATACACCCGAAGCGGGGCGACGGGCGGCAGCCGAAACATCTGAGGGCAGACATGTATAGGGGTACAACACACCCCGAGGATCAACATAGCAGGAACTCAGGAGAGTTGCCGCGGACCTCTGCAGGGCAGAAGGTCCAGGCTGCACAGAAGGCGTTGGTCCCGCAAAACTGGCCGTGTGACCAGAATGAGCGGACAGAAAACGCCAATGACAAAACTGTGGTACTCGATGGCGCAGAGACCACAGTAGAGGGTCTGGCCGGCAGCCACTTCCAACTTCGCCGAGTTGAAGTCAGGGAAGGCTGAGGCCGATACACCCACGTCTACACTCCCAGACACCGCCGCAGACTACTGCAGGTATAAAACTACTGTGCTCAACGGCTGAGAGGACACAGTAGGGGGTTCAGTCGGCAGTCACTTCCGACTTCGCCGAGTTGAAGATGGGGAAGGCTGAGGCCGATATCCCACAACCACACTACAGACATCCCTGCAGACCCTTGCAGGGATAAGCCGAGGCCGGCAAAAAACGGTCCCGATGACTTTGTAGACGGAACAGCAGTAGCAGCAGATACGACGGGAACTGTTGGAACTGGCGGAAAAGGGGAGAGAGCCACGTAGCTCGGCCTCCAAAGGAGGAGTCACAACCCCAGTGACAGCCTCAGATGTCGACTGGAGAGGGCGCATAGTCCCAGAACCAGGCATCTCTTCACCAGAAATCCAACAGCTCCCGCAGTACCCACCACGGTAAAAAAAACTGCACGTCCCCCATGGAAGGGGAATAACTCTCACCAGACATGGTCGAGTCGGGAGGCCCCGAAACGACAGTGCCCCCCCCCCCCCCCCCCGCTGGTGCGGGAGGAGCTGCACATCCCCCATGGAGGGGGAGTAATTCTAACCAGATGTGGTCGAGTCGTGAGGCCCAAAAACGACAGCATTCCCCCCCCCCATCCCCCACGCGTGCGGGAGGAGCTGCACATCCCCCACGGAGGGGGTATAACTCACACCAGATGTGGTCGAGTTGGGAGGGCCCGAAACGACAGCGTTCCACACCACCCGCGGGTGTGGAAGAAACGGCCACGAGAACGCACCAAGGCGAAGGCAAAAGGAATTGCCCTAAAGGAACCGAACCGGAAAAACAGGTGAGAGCAGTAGAAGAAAGAGGTGAACTCAACAGATACAGAAAGTAGAAGAACACCCTCAACTACGAGAGCAGGTGGCAGAAAAAAACATGTGGGTACACGACAGAACCCAGACGGCCGACAGGGACCGAAAAAAACAGAAATTCAGCCCTCAACAGAGTGAAGAAATCCTTCCAGAGAGTCCCTGATTGACACCTAACTCCAATAACAATTAAATTTATCAACCGAAAAATTTCATTGTCGAATCGCGTTGACACGATGTCGAAAAAAAAAACATTCGCGAAAATGGAATAGTAAATAATATACAAAAAGAATGTGGTTGAAAATATTAATGAAAATATATAAAACACAGTCCTGTTATTATACGATCTTCAGATCCATAATCCAGTCACAGGAAAACCATTATCGACGAGTTGAATTATCACTGTTACGAAGCAAAATGGCAAACATCCACCACGCGTGCGGATAATCAAAAGAATGATGAATTGATGATGCACTGTGCATTGGTTTACGGAAGTCGTGGATTTGTACTATGGAAGAGCATCCCATACTGGGTGTGCGCCGATGGCGCTCAACCCAGTTTTGGCTTATTTTTTCATGGTGTTTTTACACCACTTTTCTTTCCCAAATCTCTTGGGGAAAAATTAAAATAGAGAGTATTTTATCCGAATTAGGTTCTTCCACTGTAGTGCAAGCCTGTAGTAAACAATTGCAAGGTAGGCTGATAAATGTTAAATCATAATATAGATGGAAGGACAGGTGGAGAAGAGTAATACTATATGCCACCGTTAAGCAACATTGAGCCCAGTTGGTCCTCCTTGGGCAAGGCACTTAACCCCGATTGTCCACATGGGGGAACGATGATGCCGTGTACTAAGACATACTGCATGTCAATGATGCGCATGTCTTCAACCAATCTAACCCTGCCTGTGCTGCAGTGCAGAGTTATGATGTTGGGGAGCTGGTGCTGCTTGTTGGTTCTCTCCGGGTACTCCGGCTTCCTCCACCCGTAAAACTGCCACAGTCATGATTAGCCATTGTGCATAAGTATGTGACCTTAAACACCAATAAATAAATAGTCCACCATATTGTTTTTAGAAATAAAATACAACTGCCTCATCTATAAAATGGCGATCTTACTGTAAATGTCCTGAATCATCCGTTGAATGTGATTAAAGTTACATTAAACTCACTTGAACAAATAGCCTGTTTATAATATGTGTCCCAAATTGAGAAACCCCATCCAATGGCCCAATGTAAATTAAAACACGCCCAACATTCACAACAGATTAATCAAACCGATCGATAATTGCTAGATAGAGTTACTCCCCCTTACATTGTAAACTTACATCTGCTTGTTTACATTTTACAAACAAACCCAATGAGAAAATAAATTACTGCATCGATTGAAGAGACATACTGGATTTTGTCCGCTGGCATAATAAATACGTTATGCTACGTTTAGTGGTTGGATATATGGTGCCATGTGAGGCTCAGTGAGATCAAAATTAGGCTCGGCAAATGCCTCATCTAATATTGATCTCACTTTGCCTCACATGGCACCATATCTGACCACTAAACATCCCGTAACTTATAGTACACAGCTGCAGATGATTTACAGGCAGCCAACAATGATGTAAACACACTGTCAAGATAAAAAGATTAATCGTACCAATTGATAATCACTTCAGCACGAAACAATTGCTAGATAGAGTTACTCCCCTTACATTGTAAACTTACATCTGCTTGTTAACATTTTACAAACAAATCCAATGAGATTGTTGGCTGCCTGAACAGGCAGCCAGCAATGATGTAAAAACACTGTCAAGATAAAACAGCCAAACAGGACAATTCTCAAGGAAGAATACACTTTGAGACAACTTTTTCCGAAGCAACATGAAAGGGGCAATTTGTGGATGTATGGGGAATTGGGGATAACCTTTTTAATTCGGTATGGATAATTTATTTATTTATTGGTGTTTAAGGTCACATACTTATGCACAATGGCTAAACGTGACCATGACAGTTTTACGGGTGGAGGAAGCCGGTGTACCCAGAGAGAACCACAGAGCATCGACGAGCAACTGTCAGCTCCTCAACATTCTAATGCTGTTCAAGCTCCACTCAAGCAGGGTTACAGCAGTTGAAGACATGGGCACCATCGACGTGCAGTTCGTCTTAGTACCTGGTGTCATCGTGCCCCATGTAGGCAACCGGGATAAAGTGCCTTGCCCAAGGACACAAAACAGGTCTTCCCAGACAGGGATCGAACTCAGAACCTCTAGCATAGAAGTCCAACAGTCTACCACTGAGCCACCGCGCTCCATCCCCAGTATGAATACATTTTTATGTGAAGATTTATTTGCTTTTCAGCATACTATGAACAATCAAGAGGTGTCAGGATTGGTAATAATTTACTCCTTCATCTCAAGGGAGCTGCAGGATTAAATTTTTGCTGTAGACAGTAGTGTATGAGATGATACTATCCATGTCAATGTTAAAAAAGATAAATTTATTTCCTCTAGCACTATACCATCCTTATTTACTCTTTTTCTATAAAATTGGATAAAAAATTCAACAAAACCATATCATGTGACCCACTCATTAGAATGATCTCAATAAGTTAGTTTAGCTGCAAGGTTTTGATTTTTACCTACGTCGCCAGCGGCAGAGCAGGTCAAGTAAACGCTCGACTCCGTCTGTCCGTCAGTCTGTCCGAAACACTTCTTCCGTCAAAGTTTTCTTGGCTTCTATGAAAGGGAATGATTTTATATTTGGTCTGCTGCTTCATAATGATGAGTTGTATCGTGTATCAAATTTTCAGATCTGCCGTGCAGCCACTTCCTGTTTGCTGATACCTTGAAGTCTGTTCATCTCTGTAATCAACTGCATGCAGCGACGCAGGTCCAGACCCGTTATTGGTCTTGGCTTGTTCAGATTAGGTTCAGTTTCAGGAAAAACCTCAGTTTTGGTTCAGCTTTTCAGCATATCAGGCTCCTTAACTTGGAAAAGAGCTGAAATAGTTTGTAGCACACCACACCCCAAAAAAGGCTATCTGTAAATATGTCCATTGGGTTCAGTCTAACTTCTCTCTGTTTTTTGCGTCAAACCAGAAAACAGAACTGCAAGACCCAGCAAAAAACAGCCAAATGGTTTTACTGTGTTTGTGCATAAACTGATCGAACTATCTTATTGGGAGGGAACTGGACTAGCGGTCACAGTGGACTTTCGTCATTAGTCTATCTGGCAAAGGGGCAAATAAGTTGTCTTCTGATTGTTACATTTTCTCCTTATTGACTCGTCTAACATATATTTGATGAACTTTGTGATTTTTGATTCATATCTGATTTATAGCTTTTTTATATCCCCACCACGAATAGTCAGGGGGCATATTGTTTTACCCCTGTCTGTCCATCCATCCAGCATCCCTCCAATTGCATCTAGGGTACATTGTTTGTCTGGCCAACTACTCCCACAGTTTACAAGCTAGGACTTTTTTTTTATTTCACAGAATGTTTGTACATATACCTGGGGTATGCATATTGTCTGAATTTTGATTTGCTTGAATATTTCAGAAAATTACAGGTTGTTCCAACTTGGTCAATTTTTTGTAGAATTTCACCTGTATGGTAAGTGGTTTGTGAGTGGTAGACTTAGTGGAGGCATCATATGTGTCTTACAGACACATCTCATGTATGAGTAACAAATCAGTTTGCTCTTCAATCTCCGGTGTCCATGTCCCAGTGCTGTGTGTAGGGGACTGTGGGGGGGGGGGGGGGGGGGGGCATGTTTCAGTTTAGCTTCTGATTGAATAGGCTTTGCAATTGATCCCCCAGAATCCCTAACAATGCTCAAAGGGAAGTTAGGGTGAAGTTCTGTTCCCACTGGTCTATCACCATACCAAAGAACATCAAAATCAGACAACCAATGCTGGAGTTGCGATGCAAAACATTCATAAGGATGGTTTGGTAAGTATACCAAGGGACTAACTCTGGTATGTAGATATGGATAAAACCCACAATATGTGGTTATCCTTTCTCACATACTTGTCCCCCACCATAAGGACCATAACTGTGGTACATATTCATGGAAAAAACCCGCAACATGTGGATATCCTTTCTTTCATACTGGTCTTCCACCATACTAAAGGACATCAAAATTCAACAACCAATGTGTAAGTTATAATACAAGATATTTGTATGGAAAGTTCTTTTTAAGTGTAACAAGGGCCATAACTCTGGTACATATCCATGGACAAAGCCAGGAATATGTAGATGTCCTTTCCCCATTCTGGTCTCTCATCATATCAAATGACATCAAAATCAACGATTGAGTTATAATGTAGAATGTTTGTACAGAAAGTTTTCTAAGTGCAACAATCACCATAACTCAGGTACATATAGGTGATTAAAACTCACGATATGTGGATATCCTTTCCCCCTATTCTGGTCTGTCACCATACAAAAGGACATCAAAACCTGAATATCGATGCTGGAGGTATAATGCAAAATGGCTGCATCGACAGAGCCCTTGACCATGTATTCTCTGAAAACTCCAACATAGGAAAACATAGACAGAAAATACCTGCTGGATATTTTCTCTCAGCTTTTTTTTACATGGAATGGCTGGTAGTGAGTGTCTGTGGAAATTCATAGTCCATGGGCTTCTCTTGTCAAGTATTTTGGGTAATGTTCTGTTGTCTGATGTTCCATTTTACTGCATATTGGGAATATTTTTCAATATCCCAATTTTGATATTTTAATATTTTCTCAGTATTGTAAATTGTTATTGGCATAAAACAGACACTAAACAGCATACCACCCAGTTTTAACCCTTTGAGACTTTAATTATCCTGACATTAAAATGTCACTGTGAATTCAGTTTCTTCAACATTTATCAAAATGCGACGTCAAAAGTCAGAAAGTAAAAATAACAAGATATGTTTTATATTAGTGATTAAGAAGTCTTGACTGCAGGATTATGTTGTATTTTAAGCTGCTATAACATTTGGCTCAATGGTTGTCACTGAGCACTATTCGGGAGAAAATACGAATTTGACGTTAAAACTTTAAAAAATTGAAAAATAATAACAAAACAAATGACCACAATGTATCAACATGCTGTTTGATTTCATACGTAATGTCACTTACAAAAGTGTCAAAGGGTTAAATTAAACAAAAGATTTTGTACGTAATAACACGTACAAAAGTATCAAAGGGTTAAAAGTCTCCAATCAAATGTTAGGAATTAATTATTGGAGAACAATTAACCAACATAATTGAGCACTCTCCAAAAAATCATTCACATTTCAGAGGAGGAAAATCCCAACTTTCTAGAACTTGTACTTTCCATGACTACTGTCTACATTTAATTCATCATCTCTGATGTTTGTATAGAATATGAGTTAACAATTTGTATGAATGTACTGAACCAACAAGAGGCCTGCATCGCAAATTGCTGCAAATGTCCCTGACCGCAAATTTTTTTTCTAAGTTGGAAGACTGAAAAAGGACCATAACTCTGGAAAAATGCTCGGAAGAAACTCATGCTACACAGGTATTGTAACCACATGATGCTCTAGCACCATACCAAATATCATTTAAATCAGAGTAGAAGTGGCTGAGATACAAAATGTTTGTACAGAAGGGAATTTCAAAATTTCCAAGTTGAAAAAGGGCCAAAACTCTGGAGAAAATGTGTTGAAGAAACTCAAGCTAGGCAAGTATCTTTATGCCCATGTTATTCTATCAGTGTACCAAATATAATTCAAAATATAGTTGCTGTAGCTGAGCTACACAGGAAAATGTTTGGATGAAAGGAATTTTGAAAGGACTGTAACTCTGGGAAAAATGTGAGGAAGAAACTCACACTATACAGGTATCGTTTCCCCATGATGCTCTACGACCACAATGAAGTCGGGTCGACGTGAAGCCTCCTCGGGCGACCTTGGCAAAGAAGGTCACGACGTAGAGGGAGATGTTCCGGAACCGCCGCTAACAGAGAGCAGGGCAGATTCATCCACACCCACCGAGGCGACAGGGGGTGCGATCGAAATGATTCGACAACTGCAGGTTCGTATCTTGGCTAGAACCTGAGGCAGAATCAGAACTGACAAGACCGTTCCAAAGGAGGGATAGTGTGTCCATGGCGAAAGCCAGAACATCTGGACATAGGGACACGAAAGTGTCCACCTGATGGTTCCAACGAGTCGCAACGAGATCTATGTGGGGATGACCCCACAGATCGCAAAGCGACTGGTACACCGCCATGTGGAGCATCCACTATGTGGAAAAGAACCTGCCCCGTCGGGACAGGGAGTCGGCTAGGACGTACAGACGACCGGGAATGTGACAAAAGACCACTCCGGCATTGACATCCTGAGTGAGCGGTAGAAGATCCCGAACCACCGCCCTGGTTCCGAATGTAAGCAACCACTATCGAATTGTCGGACAACAGAAAGACCTGACAATTCGAAAGGTGGGGGATCCACTGCCGGAAAACTCAAAAGAAGAGCAAGAAGCTCCTTCTGGTTGACATGAAGAGCTGCTGGATCCAGATCTCATGACCCGTGAAGGGAAAGACCTAGAGGATCCAACGTCACACCCCATCTGAGATCGCTGACGACTGCCATAGGAACACGTTCGGACGTGGGGAAGTCCAACGGAACTCCCGGCGAAATCCACTGAACATCCGTCAGAGGAGAAGGTGACGAGAAGAGACTCCGGTAACTGAAGCACCAGATCCAGAGGATCGACATTTGGCCTCCAACGACTGAGCAGAAAGTGTTGGGGAGGTCTGACATGCAGCCAACCTAGAGGAATGAGATCTGTCACCGAACCGCAGAGACCGAGCAGCCGGGGAAGACTCTGAGCTGTTGTGGACATTAACTGGGACAGAGTCAGGGCAAAGGCTGAGAAATTCACAGCCCTTGCCAGGGTAACCACCACCGTATCCAGCTGAGTACAGAAGCCCATCCCTAGATGACAACAAGAGGCCCCAAGGAGCCTTAATCGCTCACCGGCCAAAGTGGATCAAAGAAGTATTTGGGGGTCACGTTCAGTTAGACATTGTTCATCAACACTACAAAGGAATGAAATCATGAGAGACAAATTTTATGGAACTAGGGACATGGCTTGAACAAACTTGAATCTAACCTCCTAAGGATGCTGCATACCAAATATCAAAACATTCCGACTGATGGACCTGAAGAAGATTTTTAAAGAAAATTCCTCATTTTGAACTAAGTTATCATTCAGGCTCCCACATTGAGTCCAAATATGGACCTAGGGACTTGGCTTGAACAAACTTATATCTCACCCCCCCTAAGGATGCTGCATACCAAATATCAAAACATTCCGACTACTGGATCTGAAGAAGATTTTTAAAGAAAATTCCTCATTTTGAACTAAGTTATAATTCGGGCTACCACAGTGAGCCCAAATATGAAGCCAGGGACTTGGCTTGAACAATCTTGAATCTCACCCCCCTAAGCATGGTGCACACTCAATATCAAAAGATTCTGCCTGCTGGATCTTGAGAAGATTTTAAAGAAATTTGCCTGAAATGCACAAAGTTCAAATTTGGGCTCCTATACTGAGCCCAAATATAAACCCAGGGGGCCGATTTGAACAAACTTGAATCAGATCCACCCCACAATGTTGCATGCCAAATATCAAAAGGTTCTGCCAGCTGGATCTGGAGAAGATTGTTTAAGAAATTTGCCTGAAATGCACTAAGTTCGAATTCGAGCTTCTATAGTGAGCCCAAATATGAATCTAGGAAGCTGATTTGAACAAACTTGAATCAGATTCACACCACAATGTTGCATTCCAAATATCAAAAGATTCTGCCTGCTGGATCTGGAGAAGAAGATTTTTTTAAGAAATTTGCCTGAAATCCACTAAGTTTGAATTCGGGCTTCTATAGTGAGCCCAAATATGAATCCAGGGGGCCGATTTGAACAAACTTGAATCAGATCCACCCACAATGTTGCATACCAAATATCAAAAGATTCTGCCAGCTCGATCTGGAGAAGAAGATTTTTGAAGAAATTTGCCTGAAATGCACTAAGTTCGAGTTCGAGCTTCTATAGTGAGCCCAAATATGAATCTAGGGAGCCGATTTCAACAAACTTGAATCAGATCCACCCCACAATGTTGCATACCAAATATCAAAAGATTCTGCCTGCTCGATCTGGAGAAGAAGATTTTTGAAGAAATTTGCCTGAAATGCACTAAGTTCGAAATTGGACTCCTATTCTGAGCCCAAATATGAACCCAGGGGGCCGATTTGAACACATTTGAATCAGATCCACCCTACAATGTTGCATACCAAATATCAAAAGATTCTGCCTGCTCGATCTGGAGAAGAAGATTTTTGAAGAAATTTGCCTGAAATGCACTAAGTTCGAAATCGGGCTCCTATACTGAGTCCAAATATGAACCCAGGGGGCCGATTTGAACAAATTTGAATCAGATCCACCCTACAATGTTGCATACCAAATATCAAAAGATTCTGCCTGCTGGATCTTGAGAAGATTTTTTTAAGAAATTTACCTGAAATGTATTAAGTTCGAATTCGGGCTACTATAGTGAGCCCAAAAATGAAGCCAGGGGGCTGATTTGAACAAACTTGAATCAGATCCACCCCACAATGTTGCATACCAAATATCAAAAGATTCTGCCTGCTCGATCTGGAGAAGATGATTTTTCAAAAAATTTGCCTGAAATGCACTAAGTTCGAAATTGGACTCCTATTCTGAGTCCAAATATGAACCCAGGGGTCGATTTGAACAAATTTGAATCAGATCCACCCTACAATGTTGCATACCAAATATCAAAAGATTCTGCCTGCTGGATCTTGAGAAGATTTTTTTAAGAAATTTGCCTGAAATGCACTAAGTTCGAAATCGGGCTCCTATACTGAGTCCAAATATGAACCCAGGGAGCCGATTTGAACAAATATGAATCAGATCCACCCTACAATGTTGCATACCAAATATCAAAAGATTCTGCCTGCTGGATCTGGAGACGAAGATTTTTTAAGAAATTTGCCTGAAATGTATTAAGTTCGAATTCGGGCTACTATAGTGAGCCCAAATATGAATCCAGGGGGCTGATTTGAACAAACTTGAATCAGATCCACCCCACAATGTTGCATACCAAATATCAAAAGATTCTGCCAGCTCGATCTGGAGAAGAAGATTTTTGAAGAAATTTGCCTGAAATGCACTAAGTTTGAATTCGAGCTTCTATACTGAGCCCAAATATAAACCTATGGGGCCGATTTGAACAAACTTGAATCAGATCCACCCCACAATGTTGCATGCCAAATATCAAAAGATTCTGCCTGCTCGATCTGGAGAAGAAGATTTTTTAAGAAATTTGCCTGAAATGCACTAAGTTCGAATTCGGGCTTCTATAGTGAGCCCAAATATGAAGCCAGGGGGGCCGATTTGAACAAACTAGAATCAGATCCACCCCACAATGTTGCATGCCAAATATCAAAAGATTCTGCCTGCTCGATCTGGAGAAGAAGATTTTTGAAGAAATTTGCCTGAAATGCACTAAGTTCGAAATTGGGTTCCTATACTGAGTCCAAATATGAACCCAGGGGGCCGATTTGAACAAATTTGAATCAGATCCACCCTACAATGTTGCATACCAAATATCAAAAGATTCTGCCTGCTGGATCTGGAGAAGAAGATTTTTTAAGAAATTTGCCGGAAATGTATTAAGTTCGAATTCGGGCTACTATAGTGAGCCCAAATATGAATCCAGGGGGCTGATTTGAACAAACTTGAATCAGATCCACCCCACAATGTTGCATACCAAATATCAAAAGATTCTGCCAGCTCGATCTGGAGAAGAAGATTTTTGAAGAAATTTGCCTGAAATGCACTAAGTTTGAATTCGAGCTTCTATACTGAGCCCAAATATAAACCTATGGGGCCGATTTGAACAAACTTGAATCAGATCCACCCCACAATGTTGCATGCCAAATATCAAAAGATTCTGCCTGCTCGATCTGGAGAAGAAGATTTTTTAAGAAATTTGCCTGAAATGCACTAAGTTCGAATTCGGGCTTCTATAGTGAGCCCAAATATGAAGCCAGGGGGGCCGATTTGAACAAACTAGAATCAGATCCACCCCACAATGTTGCATGCCAAATATCAAAAGATTCTGCCTGCTCGATCTGGAGAAGAAGATTTTTGAAGAAATTTGCCTGAAATGCACTAAGTTCGAAATTGGGTTCCTATACTGAGTCCAAATATGAACCCAGGGGGCCGATTTGAACAAATTTGAATCAGATCCACCCTACAATGTTGCATACCAAATATCAAAAGATTCTGCCTGCTGGATCTGGAGAAGATTTTTTAAGAAATTTGCCTGAAATGTATTAAGTTCGAATTCGGGCTACTATCGTGAGCCCAAATATGAATCCAGGGGGCTGATTTGAACAAACTTGAATCAGATCCACCCTATAATGTTGCATACCAAATATCAAAAGATTCTGCCTGCTGGATCTGGAGAAGAAGATTTTTTAATGTTTTTCCCATTGCCTACAGTGTTAAAAAGTGCTTACTCAGCACTTTTTCAAAGTCCTGAAAAAGTACCTTGTGATCAAACATATAGGGATTTTTTTTAACCATTCTATTCTACTAGATAAAAGTAAGCTTTATACAAAATAAGAATTCTCTGTGCCGTGTAGTTTTGGAGATATGGCAGTTTTAAGGTTTTTCCTATTTTTAGCTCCCGAGGTTCCCATGGGGCAATGAGAAAATTTTTTTTGCATCAATCAACTACTTATGACCCATTATCATCTCATATCAAATTTGGTTCAAATCCACCTGATGGTTCAGAAAATAGAAATTTAAGGCGTGGCCAAAATATTTGCCCCTCCCATAACGAAAGCAAATAATGCCCGACAAACTTCTCTTGAACACATTTGATTCTAAACCTCAAAAGGACTCTGTATACCACATATCAAGTCTCTGCTACTGGTGGTTCATTAGAAGAAGATTTTCGAAAAATTTGGCCATTTTTTCCCCACACCTCTGCTCAATATGAGCCGAAACCTAATTTGGATAAAAATCAAAATGCCCCATATAACCACTACTTATATGAAATTTAATTAAAATATGGCCAGTGGTTTAGGAGAAAAACGCTCAAACACCACCTTCACGCAGGACGACGGACGGATGGCGGACGAAGAGTGACAAGAAAAGCTCACCCTGACTTTCAGTCAGGTGAGCTAAAAATCTAATGAAGGGATTCAAGAGGAAAAAGGTGAACATTGAACAAACACATAGTGATTAACAAAGAATGAACGAATCAGGTGCATATCCCGAAAACGGGAAGAACAAGAAATATTATTGAATTTCAGTAAAGTTATAGCCCTGAACGTTCAAAAACTCAATGTCTTTATTCAGCTAGTTTCCACTGCAAATATTCCACCATTCCACTCCATAATCATGTCTGGCTTCACTATACTTTAGGATTTTATAGCACAGAAGTCAGGATACGTGTTGATTTGACATGGGCCAAACAACAGAATGACAAGTTGGCGGTAGCCTATTGTTGTCCTTGAAAACAAGTTGCGCATTGCGCAAAAAGTATGGAGGACCACCTGTGTTCTCTTTTTTGAAGTTTTTTGGCAAATTTTGGGGGTTTGGGGATTCAAAATTTGTGTTTGGCCCTGGTAATAAATTGGGTTGCACCAGCTAGTCTGGGCCATTGGTATAGTGGGAAAATATCATAGCTGATGACGATGATATTTATATCTTCTTACTGCACCATTATCTAAGACAAAACTTGAAAGTTCCTATGTTCATGGAATCTCCAATAAAAGACCGAAATGTTGTTGACATTCAAGCAACAGTGGATGAGCACCAAAACTTTATTCCTAATATGTTAGTAGCTCATGCTATTTCAGGTTGTGATATGGTTGGTGCATGTTTTGGGATAGGCAAGAAAACTGTACTAAAGTTTTTGAAAGAGGGCGATATCTCATTGTCCAAGATCGGTGACACTGATGCTGTATGGCAGGATGTCTTCACCCAAGCTACTGCTTTCAGACTTGCTTGTTATTGGCATCATAAATCTAAAACAAGAGGCCCCAAGGGGCCTGAGGGCGCTCAAACTGACATGGTAGCCTAAATATCAACCCAGAGAATTGATTTCAACAAGTTGCATCTGCTCCTCCTAAGAAAAGCTTATACCAAATATCCAAAGATTTTGACCAGTGGATCTAAAAAAAAAGAAGATTTTTAAAGAATATTCCTCATATTGAACTAAGTTATAATTTGGGCTCCCACAGGGAGCCCATATATGAACCCAGGGACTTGGCTTTAACAAACTTGAATCTCACCCCCCTAAGGATGCTGCACAACAAATACCAAAACATTTCGACTGCTGGATCCGAAGAAGAAGATTTTTAAAGAAAATTAGTCATTTTGAACTAAGTTATAATTCAAGCTCCCACAGTGAGTCCAAATATGGACCTAGAGACATGGCTTGAACAAACTTGAATCTCATCCCCCTAAGGATGCTGCATATCAAATATCAAAACATTCCAACTGCTGGATCTGAAGAAGATTTTAAAAGGAAAATTCCTCATTTTGAACAAAGTTATAATTTGGGCTACCACAGTGAGCCCAAATATGAACACAGGGACTTGGCTTGAACAAACGTGAATCCCACCCCCCTAAGCATGGTGCATACACAATATCAAAAGATTCTGCCTGCTGGATCTTGAGAAGAAGATTTTCAAAGAAATTTGCCTGAAAGTCACTAAGTTCGAATTCGAGCTTCTATAGTGAGCCCAAATATGAATCTAGGGAGCCGATTTGAACAAACTTGAATCAGATCCACCCCACAATGTTGCATACCAAATATCAAAAGATTCTGCCTTGGAGAAGAAGATTTTTTAAGAAATTTGCCTGAAATGCACTAAGTTCGAACTAGACCTTCTATAGTGAGCCGAAATATGAATCCAGGGGGCCGATTTGAACAAACTTGAATCAGATCTACCCACAATGTTGCATGCCAAATATCAAAAGATTCTGCCTGCTCGATCTGGAGAAAAAGATTTTTGAAGAAATTTGCCTGAAATGCACTAAGTTCGAAATCGGGCTCCTATACTGAGTCCAAATATGAACCCAGGGGGCCAATTTGAACAAATTTGAATCAGATCCACCCTACAATGTTGCATACCAAATATCAAAAGATTCTGCCTGCTGGATCTGGAGACGAAGATTTTTTAAGAAATTTGCCTGAAATGTATTAAGTTCGAATTCGGGCTTCTATAGTGAGCCCAAATATGAATCCTGGGGGCTGATTTGAACAAACTTGAATCAGATCCACCCCACAATGTTGCACACCAAATATCAAAAGATTCTGCCTTCTCGATCTGGAGAAGAAGATTTTTTAAGAAATTTGCCTGAAATGCACTAAGTTCGAATTTGGGCTTCTATAGTGAGCCCAAATATGAATCCAGGGGGCCGATTTGAACAAACTTGAATCAGATCCACCCCTCAATGTTGCATACGAAATATCAAAAGATTCTGCCTGCTGGATCATGAGAAGATTTTTGAAGAAATTTGCCTGAAATGCACTAAGTTTGAATTCGAGCTTCTATACTGAGCCCAAATCTACGGGGTCGATTTGAACAAACTTGAATCAGATCCACCCCACAATGTTGCATACCAAATATCAAAAGATTCTGCCTGCCTGATCTGGAGAAGAACATTTTTTAAGAAATTTGCCTGAAATGCACTAAGTTCGAATTTGGGCTTCTATAGTGACCCCAAATATGAATCCAGGGGGCCGATTTGAACAAACTTGAATCAGATCCATCCCACAATGTTGCATACCAAATATCAAAAGATTTTGCTTGCTGGATCTGGAGAAGATTTTTTAAGAAATTTGCTTGAAATGCATTAAGTTCGAATTCGGGCTTCTATATTGAGCCCAAATATAAATCGAGGGGGCCGATTTGAACAAACTTGAATCAGATCCACCCCACAATGTTGCATGCCAAATATCAAAAGATTCTGCCTGCTCGATCTGGAGAAGATTTTTTTAAGAAATTTGCCTGAAATGCACTAAGTTCGAATTCGGGCTTCTATAGTGAGCCCAAATATGAATCCAGGGGCCGATTTGGACAAACTAGAATCAGATCAACCCCACAATATTGCATACCAAATATCAAAAGATTCTGCCTGCTGGATCTGGAGAAGGAGATTTTTTAAGAAATTTGCCTGAAATGCACTAAGTTCGAAATCGTGCTCCTATACTGAGTCCAAATATGAACCCAGGGGGCCGATTTGAACAAATTTGAATCAGATCCACCCTACAATGTTGCATACCAAATATCAAAAGATTCTGCCTGCTGGATCTGGAGACGAAGATTTTTTAAGAAATTTGCCTGAAATGTATTAAGTTCGAATTCGGGCTTCTATAGTGAGCCGAAATATGAATCCAGGGGGCCGATTTGAACAAACTTGAATCAGATCCACCCCTCAATGTTGCATACCAAATATCAAAAGATTCTGCCTGCTGGATCTGGTCCAGCTTCTATACTGAGCCCAATTATAAACCCGGGAGCCGATTTGAACAAACTTGAATCACATCCACCCCACAATGTTGCATACCAAATATCAAAAGATTCTGCCTGCTGGATCTGGAGAAGAACATTTTTTAAGAAATTTGCATGAAATGCACTAAGTTCGAATTCGGGTTTCTATAGGGAGCCCAAATATGAATCCAGGGGTCCGATTTGAACAAACTTGAATCAGATCCACCCCACAATGATGCATACCAAATATCAAAAGATTCTGCCTGCTGGATCTGGAGAAGATGATTTTTTAAGAAATTTGCGTGAAATGCACTAAGTTCGAATTCGAGCTTCTATAGTGAGCCCAAATATAAACCCAGGGAGTCAATTTGAACAAACTTGAATCACATCCACCCCACAATGTTGCATACCAAATATCAAAAGATTCTGCCTGCTGGATCTGGAGAAGAAGATTTTTGAAGAAATTTGCTTGAAATGCACTAAGTTCGAATTCGGGCTTCTATAGTGAGCCCAAATATGAATCCAGGGGGCCGATTTGAACAAAATTGAATCACATTCACCCCACAATGATGCATACCAAATATCAAAAGATTCTGCCTGCTCGATCTGGAGAAGAAGATTTTTTAAGAAATTTGTCTGAAATGCACTAAGTTCGAATTCGGGCTTCTATAGTGAGCCCAAATATGAAACCAGGGGGGCCGATTTGAACAAACTAGAATCAGATCCACCCCACAATGTTGCATGCCAAATATCAAAAGATTCTGCCTGCTCGATCTGGAGAAGAAGATTTTTTAAGAAATTTGCCTGAAATGCACTAAGTTGGAATTCGGGCTTCTATAGTGAGCCCAAATATGAATCCAGGGGGGCCGATTTGAACAAAATAAAATCAGATCCACCCCACAATGTTGCATGCCAAATATCAAAAGATTCTGCCTGCTCGATCTGGAGAAGATTTTTGAAGAAATTTGCCTGAAATGCACTAAGTTCGAAATCGGGTTCCTATACTGAGTCCAAATATGAACCCAGGGGGCCGATTTGAACAAATTTGAATCAGATCCACCCTACAATGTTGCATACCAAACATCAAAAGATTCTGCCTGCTGGATCTGGAGACGAAGATTTTTTAAGAAATTTGCCTGAAATGTATTAAGTTCGAATTCGGGGTACTATAGTGAGCCCAAATATGAATCCAGGGGGCTGATTTGAACAAACTTGAATCAGATCCACCCCACAATGTTGCATACCAAATATCAAAAGATTCTGCCAGCTCGATCTGGAGAAGAAGATTTTTGAAGAAATTTGCCTGAAATGCACTAAGTTTGAATTCGAGCTTCTATATTGAGCCCAAATATAAACCTAGGGGGCCGATTTGAAGAAACTTGAATCAGATCCACCCCACAATGTTGCATGCCAAATATCAAAAGATTCTGCCTGCTCGATCTGGAGAAGAAGATTTTTTAAGAAATTTGCCTGAAATGCACTAAGTTCGAATTCGGGCTTCTATAGTGAGCCCAAATATGAATCCAGGGGGGGTCGATTTGAACAAACTTGAATCAGATCCACCCCACAATGATGCATACCAAATATCAAAAGATTCTGCCTGCTAGATCTGGAGAAGAAGATTTTTAAGAAATTTTCTGAAATGCACTAAGTTTGAATTCGGGCTTCTATAGTGAGCCCAAATATGAATCCAGGGGGCCGATTTGAACAAACTTGAATCAGATCCACTCCTCAATGTTGCATACCAAATATCAAAAGATTCTGCCTCCTAGATCTGGAGAAGAAGATTTTTTAATAAATTTGCTTGAAATGCACTAAGTTCAAATTCGCGCTTCTATACTGAGCCGAAATATAAACCCAGGGAGCCGATTTGAACAAACTTGAATCACAGCCACCCCCACAATGTTGCAAACCAAATATCAAAAGATTCTGCCTGCTGGATCTGGAGAAGAAGATTTTTTAAGAAATTTGCTTGAAATGCACTAAGTTTGAATTCGGGCTTCTATAGTGACCCCAAATATGAATCCAGGGGGCCGATTTGAACAAAACTGAATCAGATCCACCCCATAATGATGCATACCAAATATCAAAAGATTCTGCCTGCTCAATCTGGAGAAGAAGATTTTTTAAGAAATTTGCCTGAAATGCACTAAGTTCGAATTCGGGCTTCTATAGTGAGCCCAAATATGAATCCAGGGGGCCGATTTCAACAAACTTGAATCAGATCCACCCCACAATGTTGCATGCCAAATATCAAAAGATTCTGTCTGCTCGATCTGGAGAAGAAGATTTTTTAAGAAATTTGTCTGAAATGCACTAAGTTCGAATTCGGGCCTCTATAGTGAGCCCAAATATGAATCCAGGGGGCCGATTTGAACAAACTTGAATCAGATCCACCCCACAATGTTGCATACCAAATATCAAAAGATTCTGCCTGCTGGATCTGGAGAAGATTCTTTAAGAAATTTTCCTGAAATGCATTAAGTTCGAATTCGGGCTTCTATAGTGAGCCCAAATATGAATCCAGGGGGCCGATTTGAACAAATTTGAATCAGATCCACACCACAATGTTGCATACCAAATATCAAAAGATTCTGCCTGCTGGATCTTGAGAAGAAGGTTTTTGATGGAATTTGCCTGAAATGCACTAAGTTCAAATTCGAGCTTCTATACTGAGCCCAAATATAAACCTGGGGTGCCGATTTGAACAAATCTGAATCAGATCCACCCCACAATGTTGCATACCAAATATCAAAAGATTCTGCCTACTGGATCTGGAGAAAAAGATTTTTGAAGAAATTTGCCTGAAATGCACTAAGTTCGAAATCGGGCTCCTATACTGAGCCCAAATATGAACCCAGGGGGCCGATTTAAACAAACTTGAATCAGATCCACCCTATAATGTTGCATACCAAATATCAAAAGATTCTGCCTGCTGGATCTGGAGAAGAAGATTTTTTAATGTTTTTCCCATTGCCTACAGTGTTAAAAAGTGCTTACTCAGCACTTTTTCAAAGTCCTGAAAAAAGTACCTTGTGATCAAACATATAGGGATTTTTTTTAACCATTCTATTCTACTAGATAAAAGTAAGCTTTATACAAAATAAGAATTCTCTGCGCCGTGTAGTTTTGGAGATATGGCAGTTTTAAGGTTTTTCCTATTTTTAGCTCCCGAGGTTCCCATGGGGCAATGAGAAAATTTTTTTTGCATCAATCAACTACTTATGACCCATTATCATCTCATATCAAATTTGGTTCAAATCCACCTGATGGTTCAGAAAATAGAAATTTAAGGCGTGGCCAAAATTTTTGCCCCTCCCATCACGAAAGCAAATAATGCCCGACAAACTTCTCTTGAACACATTTGATTCTAAACCTCAAAAGGACTCTGTATACCACATATCAAGTCTCTGCTACTGGTGGTTCATTAGAAGAAGATTTTCAAAAAATTTGGCCATTTTTTCCCCACACCTCTGCTCAATATGAGCCGAAACCAAGTTTGGATAAAAATCAAAATGCCCCTATATAACTACTACTTACATGAAATTTAATTAAAATGTGGCCAGCGGTTTAGGAGAAAAATGCTCAAACACCACCTTCACGCAGGACGACAGACGGACGGCGCACGAAGAGTGACAAGAAAAGCTCACCCTGACTTTCAGTCAGGTGAGCTAAAAATCTAATGAAGGGATTCAAGAGGAAAAAGGTGAACATTGAACAAACACATAGTGATTAACAAAGAATGAACGAATCAGGTGCATATCCCGAAAACGGGAAGAACAAGAACTATTATTTAATTTCAGTAAAGTTATAGCCCTGAACGTTCAAAAACTCAATGAATTTATTCAGCTAGTTTCCACTGCAAATATTCCACCATTCTACTCCATAATCATGTCTGGCTTCACTATACTTTAGGATTTTATAGCACAGAAGTCAGGATACGTGTTGATCTGACATGGGCCAAACAACAGAATGACAAGTTGGCGGTAGCCTATTGTTGTCCTTGAAAACAAGTTGCGCATTACGCAAAAAGTATAGAGGACCACCTGTGTTCTCTTTTTTGAAGTTTTTTGGCAAATTTTGGGGGTCTGGGGATTCAAAATTTGTGTTTGGCCCTGGTAATAAATTGGGTTGCACCAGCTAGTCTGGGCCATTGGTATAGTGGGAAAATATCATAGCTGATGACGATGATATTTATATCTTCTTACTGCACCATTATCTAAGACAAAACTTGAAAGTTCCTATGTTCATGGAATCTCCAATAAAAGACCGAAATGTTGTTGACATTCAAGCAACAGTGGATGAGCACCAAAACATTATTCCTAATATGTTAGTAGCTCATGCTATTTCAGGTTGTGATATGGTTGGTGCATGTTTTGGGATAGGCAAGTAAACTGTACTAAAGTTTTTGAAAGAGGGCGATATCTCATTGTCCATGATCGGTGACACTGATGCTGTATGGCAGGATGTCTTCACCCAAGCTGCTGCTTTCAGACTTGCTTGTTATTGGCATCATAAATCTAAAACAAGAGGCCCCAAGGGGCCTGAGGGCGCTCACCTGACATGGTAGCCTAAATATCAACCCAGAGAATTGATTTCAACAAGTTGCATCTGCTCCTCCTAAGGAAAGCTTATACCAAATATCAAAAGACACTGACCAGTGGATCTAAAAAAAAAGAAGATTTTGAAAGAATATTCCTCATATTGAACTAAGTTATAATTTGGGCTCTCCCACAGGGAGCCCATATATGAACCCAGGGACTTGGCTTTAACAAACTTGAATCTCACCCCCCTAAGGATGCTGCACAACAAATACCCAAATATTTCGACTGCTGGATCCGAAGAAGAAGATTTTTAAAGAAAATTAGTCATTTTGAACTAAGTTATAATTCAAGCTCCCACAGTGAGTCCAAATATGGACCTAGAGACATGGCTTGAACAAACTTGAATCTCATCCCCCTAAGGATGCTGCATATCAAATATCAAAACATTCCAACTGCTGGATCTGAAGAAGATTTTTAAAGAAAATTCCTCATTTTGAACAAAGTTATAATTTGGGCTACCACAGTGAGCCCAAATATGAACACAGGGACCTGGCTTGAACAAACGTGAATCCCACCCCCCTAAGCATGGTGCATACACAACATCAAAAGATTTTGCCTGCTGGATCTTGAGAAGAAGATTTTCAAAGAAATTTGCCTGAAATGCACTAAGTACGAATTCAAGCTTCTATAGTGAGCCCAAATATGAATCTAGGGAGGCGATTTGAACAAACTTGAATCAGATCCACCCCACAATGTTGCATACCAAATATCAAAAGATTCTGCCTTCTGAATCTGGAGAAGAAGATTTTTTAAGAAATTTGCCTGAAATGCACTAAGTTCGAACTCGACCTTCTATAGTGAGCCGAAATATGAATCCAGGGGGCCGATTTGAACAAACTTGAATCAGATCCACCCCACAATGTTGCATGCCAAATATCAAAAGATTCTGCCTGCTCGATCTGGAGAAAAAGATTTTGGAAGAAATTTGCCTGAAATGCACTAAGTTAGAAATCGGGCTCCTATACTGAGTCCAAATATGAACCCAGGGGGCCGATTTGAACAAATTTGAATCAGATCCACCCTACAATGTTGCATACCAAATATCAAGATTCTGCCTGCTGGATCTGGAGACGAAGATTTTTTAAGAAATTTGCCTGAAATGTATTAAGTTCGAATTCGGGCTTCTATAGTGAGCCCAAATATGAATCCAGGGGGCTGATTTGAACAAACTTGAATCAGATCCACCCCACAATGTTGCACACCAAATATCAAAAGATTCTGCCTTCTCGATCTGGAGAAGAAGATTTTTGAAGAAATTTGCCTGAAATGCACTAAGTTTGAATTCGAGCTTCTATACTGAGCCCAAATATAAACCTAGGGGGGCGATTTGAACAAACTTGAATCAGATCCACCCTACAATGTTGCATGCCAAATATCAAAAGCTTCTGCCTCCTCGATCTGGAGAAGAAGTTTTTTAAGAAATTTGCCTGAAATGCACTAAGTTCGAATTTGGGCTTCTACAGTGAGCCGAAATATGAATCCAGGGGGCCGATTTGAACAAACTTGAATCGGATCCACCCCTCAATGTTGCATACCAAATATCAAAAGATTCTGCCTGCTGGATCATGAGAAGATTTTTGAAGAAATTTGCCTGAAATGCACTAAGTTCGAATTCGAGCTTCTATACTGAGCCCAAATATAGGGGGCCGATTTGAACAAACTTGAATCAGATCCACCCCACAATGTTGCATGCCAAATATCAAAAGATTCTGCCTGCTCGGTCTGGAGAAGAAGATTTTTTAAGAAATTTGCCTGAAATGCACTAAGTTCGAATTTGGGCTTCTATAGTGACCCCAAATATGAATCCAGAAGGCCGATTTGAACAAACATGAATCAGATCCACCCCACAATGTTGCATACGAAATATCAAAAGATTTTGCTTGCTGGATCAGGAGAAGAAGATTTTTTAAGAAATTTGCTTGAAATGCATTAAGTTCGAATTCGGGCTTCTATAGTGAGCCCAAATATGAATCCAGGGGGCCGATTTGAACAAATTTGAATCAGATCCACCCTACAATGTTGCATACCAAATATCAAAAGATTCTGCCTACTGGATCTGGAGACGAAGATTTTTTAAGAAATTTGCCTGAAATGTATTAAGTTCGAATTCGGGCTTCTATAGTGAGCCGAAATATGAATCCAGGGGGCCGATTTGAACAAACTTGAATCAGATCCACCCCTTAATGTTGCATACCAAATATCAAAAGATTCTGCCTGCTGGATCTGGTCGAGCTTCTATACTGAGCCCAATTACAAACCCAGGGAGCCGATTTGAACAAACTTGAATCACATCCACCCCACAATGTTGCATACCAAATATCAAAAGATTCTGCCTGCTGGATCTGGAGAAGAACATTTTTTAAGAAATTTGCATGAAATGCACTAAGATCGAATTCGGGCTTCTATAGGGAGCCCAAATATGAATCCAGGGGTCCGATTTAAACAAACTTGAATCAGATCCACCCCACAATGATGCATACCAAATATCAAAAGATTCTGCCAGCTGGATCTGAAGAAGATGATTTTTTAAGAAATTCGCGTGAAATGCACTAAGTTCGAATTCGGGCTTCTATAGTAAGCCCAAATATGAATCCAGGGGGCCGATTTGAACAAACTTGAATCAGATCCACCCTCGATGTTGCATACCAAATATCAAAAGATTCTGCCTGCTGGATCTGGAGAAGATATTTTAAGAAATTTGCTTGAAATGCAGTAAGTTTGAATTCGAGCTTCTATACTGAGCCCAAATATAAACCCAGGGAGCCAATTTGAACAAACTTGAATCACATCCACCCCACAATGTTGCATACCAAATATCAAAAGATTCTGCCTGCTGGATCTGGAGAAGAAGATTTTTGAAGAAATTTGCTTGAAATGCACCAAGTTCGAATTTGGGCTTCTATAGTGAGCCCAAATATGAATCCAGGGGGCCGATTTGAACAAAATTGAATCACATCCACCCCACAATGATGCATACCAAACATCAAAAGATTCTGCCTGCTCGATCTGGAGAAGAAGATTTTTTAAGAAATTTGCCTGAAATGCACTAAGTTCGAATTCGGGCTTCTATAGTGAGCCCAAATATAAACCAGGGAGACGATTTCAACAAAATTGAATCAGATCCACCCCACAATGATGCATACCAAACATCAAAAGATTCTGCCTGCTCGATCTGGAGAAGAAGATTTTTTAAGAAATTTGCCTGAAATGCACTAAGTTCGAATTCGGGCTTCTATAGTGAGCCCAAATATGAATCCATGGGCCGATTTGAACAAACTTCAATCAGATCCACCCCACAATGTTGCATACCAAATATCAAAAGATTCTGCCTGCTGGATCTGGAGAAGAAGTTTTTTTAAGAAATTTGCCTGAAATGCACTAAGTTCGAATTCGGGCTTCTATACTGAGCCCAAATATAAACCTAGGGGGCTGATTTGAACAAACTTGAATCAGATCCACCCCACAATACTGCATACCAAATATCAAAAGATTCTGCCTGCTCGTTCTGGAGAAGAAGATTTTTAAAGAAATTTGCCTGAAATGCACTAAGTTCAAATTCGGGCTTCTATAGTGAGCCCAAATATGAATCCAGGGGGCTGATTTGAACAAACTTGAATCAGATCCACCCCACAATGTTGCATACCAAATATCAAAAGATTCTGCCTGCTGGATCTGGAGAAGAAGATTTTTTAAGAAATTTGCCTGAAATGCACTAAGTTCGAATTCGAGCTTCTATAGTGGGCCCAAATATGAATCTAGGGAGCCGATTTGAACAAACTTGAATCAGATCCACCCCACAATGTTGCATACCAAATATCAAAAGATTCTGCCTGCTGAATCTGGAGAAGATTTTTTAAGAAATTTGCCTGAAATGCACCAAGTTCGAATTCGGCTTCTATAGTGAGCCCAAATATGAAACCAGAGGGCAGATTTGAACAAAATTGAATCAGATTCACCCCACAATGTTGCATACCAAATATCAAAAGATTCTGCCTGCTGGATCTGGAGAAGAAGATTTTTTAAGAAATTTGCCTGAAATGCACTAAGTTCGAATTCGGCTTCTATAGTGAGCCGAAATATGAATCCAGGGGGGCGATTTGAACAAACTTGAATCAGATCCACCCCTCAATGTTGCATACCAAATATCAAAAGATTCTGACTGCTGGATCTGGAGAAGAAGATTTCTTAAGAAATTTGCTTGAAATGCACTAAGTTCGAATTCGAGCTTCTATACTGAGCCCAAATATAATCCCAGGGAGCCGATTTGAACAAACTTGAATCAGATCCACCCCATAATGTTGCATACCAAATATCAAAAGATTCTGCCTGCTGGATCTGGAGAAGAAGATTTTTTAAGAAATCTGCCTGAAATGCAATAAGTTCGAATTCGGGCTTGTATAGTGAGCCCAAATATGAATCCAGGTGGCCGATTTGAACAAACTTGAATCAGATCCACCCCACAATGATGCATACCAAATATCAAAAGATTCTGCCCGCGGGATCTGGAGAAGAAGATTTTTTAAGAAATTTGCCTGAAATGCACTAAGTTCGAATTTGAGCTTCTATACTCAGCCCAAATATACACCCAGGGGGGTCGATTTGAACAAATTTCAATCAGATCCACCCCTCAATCTTGCATACCAAATATCAAAAGATTTTGCCAGCTGGATCTGGAGGAGAAGATTTTTTAAGAAATTTGCCTGAAATGCACTAAATTCGAATTCGGGCTTCTATAGTGAGCCCAAATATGAATCCAGGGGGCCGATTTAAACAAACTTCAATCAGATCCACCCCACAATGTGGCATTCCAAATATCAAAAGATTCTGCCTGCTGGATCTTGAGAAGATTTTTGAAGAAATTTGCCTGAAATGCACTAAGTTTGAATTCGAGCTTCTATACTGAGCCCAAATATAAACCTAGGGGGCCGATTTGAACAAACTTGAATCAGATCCACCCCACAATGTTGCATGCCAAATATCAAAAGATTCTGCCTCCTCGATCTGGAGAAGAAGATTTTTTAAGAAATTTGCCTGAAATGCACTAAGTTCGAATTTGGGCTTCTATAGTGAGACGAAATATGAATCCAGGGGGCCAATTTGAACAAACTTGAATCAGTCCACCAATCAATGTTGCATACCAAATATCAAAAGATTCTGCCTGCTGGATCTGGAGAAGAAGATTTTTAAAGATATTTGCCTGAAATGCACTAAGTTCGAATTCGGGCTTCTATAGTGAGCCCAAATATGAATCCAGGGGGCCGATTTGGACAAACCTGAATCAGATCCACCCCACAATGTTGCATGCCAAATATCAAAAGATTCTGCCTGCTCGATCTGGAGAAGAAGATTTTTTAAGAAATTTGCCTGAAATGCACTAACTTCGAATTCGGGTTTCTATAGTGAGCCCAAATATCAATCCAGGGGGCCGATTTGAACAAACTTGAATCAGATCAACCCCACAATATAGCATACCAAATATCAAAAGATTCTGCCTGCTGGATCTGGAGAAGGAGATTTTTTAAGAAATTTGCCTGAAATGCACTAAGTTCGAAATCGGGCTCCTATACTGAGTCCAAATATGAAACCAGGGAGCCGATTTGAACAAATTTGAATCAGATCCACCCTACAATATTGCATACCAAATATCAAAAGATTCTGCCAGCTGGATCTGGAGACGAAGATTTTTTAAGAAATTTGCCTGAAATGTATTAAGTTCGAATTCGGGCTTCTATAGTGAGCCGAAATATGAATCCAGGGGACCGATTTGAACAAACTTGAATCAGATCCACCACTCAATGTTGCATACCAAATATCAAAAGATTCTGCCTGCTGGTTCTGGTCGAGCTTCTATACTGAGCCCAAATATAAACCCAGGGAGCTGATTTGAACAAACTTGAATCACATCCACCCCACAATGTTGCATACCAAATATCAAAAGATTCTGCCTGCTGGATCTGGAGAAGAACATTTTTTAAGAAATTTGCCTGAAATGCACTAAGTTCGAATTCAGGCTTCTATAGAGAGCCCAAATATGAATCCAGGGGTCCGATTTGAACAAACTTGAATCAGATCCACCCCACAATGATGCATACCAAATATCAAAAGATTCTGCCTGCTGGATCTGGAGAAGATGATTTTTTAAGAAATTTGCGTGAAATGCACTAAGTTCGAATTCGGGCTTCTATAGTGAGCCCAAATATGAATCCAGGGGGCCGATTTGAACAAACTTGAATCAGATCCACCCCTCAATGTTGCATACCAAATATCAAAAGATTCTGCCTGCCCGATCTGGAGAAGAAGATTTTTGAAGAAATTTGCCTGAAATGCACTAAGTTTGAATTCGAGCTTCTATACTGAGCCCAAATATAAACCTAGGGGGCCGATTTGAACAAATTTGAATCAGATCCACCCCACAATGTTGCATGCCAAATATCAAAAGATTCTGCCTCCTCGATCTGGAGAAGAAGATTTTTTAAGAAATTTGCCTGAAATGCACTAAGTTCGAATTTGGGCTTCTATAGTGAGACGAAATATGAATCCAGGGGGCCAATTTGAACAAACTTGAATCAGTCCACCAATCAATGTTGCATACCAAATATCAAAAGATTCTGCCTGCTGGATCTTGAGAAGATTTTTGAAGAAATTTGCCTGAAATGCACTAAGTTCGAATTCGAGCTTCTATACTGAGCCCAAATCTAGGGGGCTGATTTGAACAAACTTGAATCAGATCCACTCCACAATGTTGCATGCCAAATATCAAAAGATTCTGCCTGCTCGATCTGGAGAAGAAGATTTTTTAAGAAATTTGTCTGAAATGCACTAAGTTTGAATTTGGGCTTCTATAGTGAGCCCAAATATGAATCCAGGGAGCCGATTTGAACAAACTTGAATCAGATCCACCCCACAATGTTGCATACCAAATATCAAAAGATTCTGCCTGCTCGATCTTGAGAAGATTTTTGAAGAAATTTGCCTGAAATGCACTAAGTTCGAATTCGAGCTTCTATACTGAGCCCAAATATAAATCAAGGGGGCCGATTTGATCAAACTTGAATCAGATCCACCCCACAATGTTGCATACCAAATATCAAAAGATTCTGCCTGCTGGATCTGGAGAAGAAGATTTTTTAAGAAATTTGCCTGAAATGCACTAAGTTCGAATTCGGGCTTCTATAGTGAGCCCAAATATGAATCCAGGGGGCCGATTTGGACAAACTTGAATCAGATCCACCCCACAATGTTGCATGCCAAATATCAAAAGATTCTGCCTGCTCGATCTGGAGAAGAAGATTTTTTAAGAAATTTGCCTGAAATGCACTAAGTTCGAATTCGGGTTTCTATAGTGAGCCCAAATATGAATCCAGGGGGCCGATTTGGACAAACTTGAATCAGTTCAACCCCACAATATTGCATACCAAATATCAAAAGATTCTGCCTGGTGGATCTGGAGAAGGAGATTTTTTAAGAAATTTGCCTGAAATGCACTAAGTTCGAAATCGGGCTCCTATACTGAGTCCAAATAAGAAACCAGGGAGCCGATTTGAACAAATTTGAATCAGATCCACCCTACAATATTGCATACCAAATATCAAAAGATTCTGCCAGCTGGATCTGGAGACGAAGATTTTTTAAGAAATTTGCCTGAAATGTATTAAGTTCGAATTCGGGCTTCTATAGTGAGCCGAAATATGAATCCAGGGGGCCGATTTGAACAAACTTGAATCAGATCCACCCCTCAATGTTGCATACCTATTATCAAAAGATTCTGCCTGCTGGATCTGGTCGAGCTTCTATACTGAGCCCAAATATAAACCCAGGGAGCCGATTTGAACAAACTTGAATCACATCCACCCCACAATGTTGCATACCAAATATCAAAAGATTCTGCCTGCTGGATCTGGAGAAGAACATTTTTTAAGAAATTTGCCTGAAATGCACTAAGTTTGAATTCAGGCTTCTATAGAGAGCCCAAATATGAATCCAGGGGTCTGATTTGAACAAACTTGAATCAGATCCACCCCCACAATGATGCATACCAAATATCAAAAGATTCTGCCAGCTGGATCTGGAGAAGATGATTTTTTAAGAAATTTGCTTGAAATGCACTAAGTTCGAATTCGGGCTTCTATAGTGAGCCCAAATATGAATCCAGGGGGCCGATTTGAACAAACTTGAATCAGATCCACCCCTCAATGTTGCATACAAAATATCAAAAGATTCTGCCAGCTCGATCTGGAGAAGAAGATTTTTGAAGAAATTTGCCTGAAATGCACTAAGTTCGAATTCGGGCTTCTATAGTGAGCCCAAATATGAATCCAGGGGGCCGTTTTGAACAAAATTGAATCACATCCAACCCACAATGATGCATACCAAATATCTAAAGATTCTGCCTGCTCGATCTGGAGAAGAAGATTTTTTAAGAAATTTGCCTGAAATGCACTAAGTTCGAATTCGGGCTTCTATAGTGAGCCCAAATATGAATCCAGGGGGCCGATTTGAACAAACTTGAATCAGATCCACCCCACAATGTTGCATACCAAATATCAAAAGATTCTGCCTGCTGGATCTGGAGAAGAAGATTTTTTAAGAAATTTGCCTGAAATGCACTAAGTTCGAATTCGGGCTTCTATACTGAGCCCAAATATAAACCAAGGGGGCTGATTTGAACAAACTTGAATCAGATCCACCCCACAATGATGCATACCAAATATCAAAAGATTCTGCCTGCTCCATCTGGAGAAGAAGATTTTTTAAGAAATTTGCCTAAAATGCACTAAGTTCGAATTCGGGCTTCTATAGTGAGCCCAAATATGAATCCAGGGGGCCGATTTGAACAAACTTGAATCAGATCCACCCCACAATGATGCATACCAAATATCAAAAGATTCTGCCTGCTGAATCTGGAGAAGATTTTTTAAGAAATTTGCCTGAAATGCACCAAGTTCGAATTCGGCTTCTATAGTGAGCCCAAATATGAAACCAGAGGGCCGATTTGAACAAAATTGAATCAGATTCACCCCACAATGTTGCATACCAAATATCAAAAGATTCTGCCTGCTGGATCTGGAGAAGAAGATTTTTTAAGAAATTTGCCTGAAATGCACTAAGTTCGAATTCGGCTTCTATAGTGAGCCGAAATATGAATCCAGGGGGGCGATTTGAACAAACTTGAATCAGATCCACCCCTCAATGTTGCATACCAAATATCAAAAGATTCTGACTGCTGGATCTGGAGAAGAAGATTTTTTAAGAAATTTGCTTGAAATGCACTAAGTTCGAATTCGAGCTTCTATACTGAGCCCAAATATAATCCCAGGGAGCCGATTTGAACAAACTTGAATCAGATCCACCCCATAATGTTGCATACCAAATATCAAAAGATTCTGCCTGCTGGATCTGGAGAAGAAGATTTTTTAAGAAATCTGCCTGAAATGCACTAAGTTCGAATTCGGGCTTGTATAGTGAGCCCAAATATGAATCCAGGTGGCCGATTTGAACAAACTTGAATCAGATCCACCCCACAATGATGCATACCAAATATCAAAAGATTCTGCCCGCGGGATCTGGAGAAGAAGATTTTTTAAGAAATTTGCCTGAAATGCACTAAGTTCGAATTTGAGCTTCTATACTCAGCCCAAATATACACCCAGGGGGGTCGATTTGAACAAATTTCAATCAGATCCACCCCTCAATCTTGCATACCAAATATCAAAAGATTCTGCCTGCTGGATCTGGAGAAGAAGATTTTTGAAGAAATTTGCCTGAAATGCACTAAGTTTGAATTCGAGCTTCTATACTGAGCCCAAATATAAACCTAGGGGGCCGATTTGAACAAACTTGAATCAGATCCACCCCACAATGTTGCATGCCAAATATCAAAAGATTCTGCCTCCTCGATCTGGAGAAGAAGATTTTTTAAGAAATTTGCCTGAAATGCACTAAGTTCGAATTCGGGCTTCTATAGTGAGCCCAAATATAAATCCAGGGGGCCGATTTGGACAAACCTGAATCAGATCCACCCCACAATGTTGCATGCCAAATATCAAAAGATTCTGCCTGCTCGATCTGGAGAAGAAGATTTTTTAAGAAATTTGCCTGAAATGCAATAAGTTCGAATTCGGGTTTCTATAGTGAGCCCAAATATGAATCCAGGGGGCCGATTTGGACAAACTTGAATCAGATCAACCCCACAATATAGCATACCAAATATCAAAAGATTCTGCCTGCTGGATCTGGAGAAGGAGATTTTTTAAGAAATTTGCCTGAAATGCACTAAGTTCGAAATCGGGCTCCTATACTGAGTCCAAATATGAAACCAGGGAGCCGATTTGAACAAATTTGAATCAGATCCACCCTACAATATTGCATACCAAATATCAAAAGATTCTGCCAGCTGGATCTGGAGACGAAGATTTTTTAAGAAATTTGCCTGAAATGTATTAAGTTCGAATTCGGGCTTCTATAGTGAGCCGAAATATGAATCCAGGGGGCCGATTTGAACAAACTTGAATCAGATCCACCCCACAATGTTGCATGCCAAATATCAAAAGATTCTGCCTGCTGGATCTGGAGAAGAAGATTTTTTAAGAAATTTGCCTGAAATGCACTAAGTTCGAATTCGGGCTTCTATAGTGAGCCCAAATATGAATCCAGGGGGCCGATTTGAACAAACTTGAATCAGATCCACCCCACAATGTCGCATACCAAACATCAAAAGATTCTGCCTGCTGGATCTGGAGAAGAAGATTTTTTAAGAAATTTGCCTGAAAAGCACTAAGTTCGAATTTGGGCTTCTATAGTTACCCCAAATATGAATCCAGGGGGCCGATTTGAACAAACTTGAATCAGATCCACCCCACAATGTTGCATACCAAATATCAAAAGATTCTGCCTGCTGGATCTGGAGACGAAGATTTTTTAAGAAATTTGCCTGAAATGCACTAAGTTCGAATTCGAGCTTCTATACTGAGCCCAAATATAAATCTAGGGGGCCGATTTGATCAAACTTGAATCAGATCCACCCCACAATGTTGCATACCAAATATCAAAAGATTCTGCCTGCTGGATCTGGAGAAGAAGATTTTTTAAGAAATTTGCCTGAAATGCACTAAGTTTGAATTCGGGCTTCTATAGTGAGCCCAAATATGAATCCAGGGGGCCGATTTGGACAAACTTGAATCAGATCCACCCCACAATGTTGCATGCCAAATATCAAAAGATTCTGCCTGCTCGATCTGGAGAAGATTTTTTAAGAAATTTGCCTGAAATGCACTAAGTTCGAATTCGGGTTTCTATAGTGAGTCCAAATATGAATCCAGGGGGCCGATTTGGACAAAGTTGAATCAGATCAACCCCACAATATTGCATACCAAATATCAAAAGATTCTGCCTGCTGGATCTGGAGAAGGAGATTTTTTAAGAAATTTGCCTGAAATGCACTAAGTTCGAAATCGGGCTCCTATACTGAGTCCAAATATGAAACCAGGGAGCCGATTTGAACAAATTTGAATCAGATCCACCCTACAATATTGCATACCAAATATCAAAAGATTCTGCCAGCTGGATCTGGAGACGAAGATTTTTTAAGAAATTTGCCTGAAATGTATTAAGTTCGAATTCGGGCTTCTATAGTGAGCCGAAATATGAATCCAGGGGGCCGATTTGAACAAACTTGAATCAGATCCACCCCTCAATGTTGCATACCAAATATCAAAAGATTCTGCCTGCTGGATCTGGTCGAGCTTCTATACTGAGCCCAAATATAAACCCAGGAAGCCGATTTGAACAAACTTGAATCACATCCACCCCACAATGTTGCATACCAAATATCAAAAGATTCTGCCTGCTGGATCTGAAGAAGAACATTTTTTAAGAAATTTGCCTGAAATGCACTAAGTTCGAATTCAGGCTTCTATAGAGAGCCCAAATATGAATCCAGGGGTCCGATTTGAACAAACTTGAATCAGATCCACCCCACAATGATGCATACCAAATATCAAAAGATTCTGCCTGCTGGATCTGGAGAAGATGATTTTTTAAGAATTTGCGTGAAATGCACTAAGTTCGAATTCGGGTTTCTATAGTGAGCCCAAATATGAATCCAGGGGGCCGATTTGGACAAACTTGAATCAGATCAACCCCACAATATTGCATACCAAATATCAAAAGATTCTGCCTGCTGGATCCGGAGAAGGAGATTTTTTAAGAAATTTGCCTGAAATGCACTAAGTTCGAAATTGGGCTCCTATACTGAGTCCAAATATGAAACCAGGGAGCCGATTTGAACAAATTTGAATCAGATCCACCCTACAATATTGCATACCAAATATCAAAAGATTCTGCCAGCTGGATCTGGAGACGAAGATTTTTTAAGAAATTTGCCTGAAATGTATTAAGTTCGAATTCGGGCTTCTATAGTGAGCCGAAATATGAATCCAGGGGGCCGATTTGAACAAACTTGAATCAGATCCACCCCTCAATGTTGCATACCAAATATCAAAAGATTCTGCCTGCTGGATCTTGAGAAGAAGATTTTTAAAGAAATTTGCCTGAAATGCACTAAGTTCGAATTCGAGCTTCTATACTGAGCCCAAATATAAACCTAGGGGGCGATTTGAACAAACTTGAATCAGATCCACCCCACAATGTCGCATACCAAATTTCAAAAGATTCTGCCTGCTCGATCTGGAGGAGAAGATTTTTTAAGAAATTTGCCTGATATTGCATTAAGTTCGAATTCGGGCTTCTACTGTGAGCCCAAATATGAATCCAGGGAGCCGATTTGAACAAATTTGAATCAGATCCACCCCACAATGTTGCATACCAAATATCAAAAGATTCTGCCTGCTGGATCTTTAGAAGAAGATTTTTGATGGAATTTGCCTGAAATGCACTAAGTTCAAATTCAAGCTTCTATACTGAGCCCAAATATAAATCTAGGGGGCCGATTTGAAGAAACTTGAATGAGATCCACCCCAAAATGTTGCATGCCAAATATCAAAAGATTGAGCCTGCTGGATCTGGAGAAGAAGATTTTTTAAAAAATTTACCTGAAATAAACTAAGTTCGAATTCGGGCTTCTATAGTGAGCCCAAATATGAATACAGGGAGCCGATTTGAACAAACTTCAATCAGATCCACCCCATAATGTTGCATACCAAATATCAAAGGATTCTGCCTGCTGGATGTTGGAGAAGAAGATTTTTGAAGAAATTTGCCTGAAATGCACTAAGTTCGAATTCGAGCTTCTATACTGAGCCCAAATTTAAACCTAGGGTGCCGATTTGAACAAACTTGAATCAGATCCACCCCACAATGTTGCATACCAAATATCAAAAGATTCTGCCTACTGGATCTGGAGAAGAAGATTTTTGAAGAAATTTGCCTGAAATGCACTAAGTTCGAAATCGGGCTCCTATACTGAGCCCAAATATGAACCCAGGGGGCCGATTTAAACAAACTTGAATCAGATCCACCCTATAATGTTGCATACCAAATATCAAAAGATTCTGCCTGCTGGATCTGGAGAAGAAGATTTTTTAATGTTTTTCCCATTGCCTACAGTGTTAAAAAGTGCTTACTCAGCACTTTTTCAAAGTCCTGAAAAAAGTACCTTGTGATCAAACATATAGGGATTTTTTTTAACCATTCTATTCTACTAGATAAAAGTAAGCTTTATACAAAATAAGAATTCTCTGTGCCGTGTAGTTTTGGAGATATGGCAGTTTTAAGGTTTTTCCTATTTTTAGCTCCCGAGGTTCCCATGGGGCAATGAGAAAATTTTTTTTGCATCAATCAACTACTTATGACCCATTATCATCTCATATCAAATTTGGTTCAAATCCACCTGATGGTTCAGAAAATAGAAATTTAAGGCGTGGCCAAAATTTTTGCCCTTCCCATAACGAAAGCAAATAATGCCCGACAAACTTCTCTTGAACAAATTTGATTCTAAACCTCAAAAGGACTCTGTATACCACATATCAAGTCTCTGCTACTGGTGGTTCATTAGAAGAAGATTTTCAAAAAATTTGGCCATTTTTTCCCCACGCCTCTGCTCAATATGAGCCGAAACCTAATTTGGATAAAAATCAAAATGCCCCTTTATAACCACTACTTACATGAAATTTAATTAAAATGTGGCCAGTGGTTTAGGAGAAAGAGGCTCAAACACCACCTTCACACAGGACGACGGACGGACGGCGGACGAAGAGTGACAAGAAAAGCTCACCCTGACTTTCAGTCAGGTGAGCTAAAAATCTAACTAGAACTATCACTGAAGGTGATTAATACCCCCGCTTTGGGTTTTTAGAGGAATGCACTTCTGATCATGTAGGCGAAGGCCATAAGGAAATGTATACATAAAGATCATTTTTTGTTGTTGAAATTTGTATTTGCATGTGGCCTTCCACAGAACAGCACTGAATACTTAAAGAGCCCACACATATATGGTTTACATTTAGAAAAACACATTTACAATGTGCAACATGTATTCAAAATCGGTTCATTAATGTAGGAGTAGTTGCACACACAAGAATCCCATTTGAAAACCCATAATAAATCCAAGTTAAAGGGAGATAACATGGTTAAAATTGTCGCAGATCAAAAATTTGGGAATATGCGTATGTTCACTTAGTTGTGATAATGTTTGAAAGGTTTCGTCAAAATTGATTGATAAATGTAGGAGGAGTTGCACGCACAAGAATTTCATGTAGAAACCCATAATAAATCCAAGTTAAAGGGAGATAACCTAGTTAAAATAGCCACAGCTCAAAAATTTTGGAATATGCACATGTTCACTTAGTAGTGATGATGTCTGTAAACTTTCGTCCAAATTGATTGATAAATGTAGGAATTGCGCACACAAGAATTTCATGCAGAAACCCATATTAAATCCAAGTTCAAGAGAGATAACCTGGTTAAAATTGTCGCAGATCAAAAAGTTTGGAATATGCACATGTTCACTTAGTAGAGATGATGTTTGAAAGGTTTCATCAAAATCGGTTCATTAATGTAGGAGGAGTTGCGCACACAAGAATTTGTTCGAACGGAAAGACATAATAAATCTAAGTCAAAGGGAGATAACCTGGTTAAAATTGTCGCAGATCAAAAATCTTGGAATATGCGCATGTTCACTTAGTAGTGATGATGTCTGAAAAGTTTTGTCCAAATTGATTGATAAATGTAGGAGGAGTTGCGCACACAAGAATTTCATGTAGAAACCCATATTAAATCAAAGTTCAAGAGAGATAACCTGGTTAAAATTGTCGCAGATTAAAAAGTTTGGAATATGCACATGTTCACTTAGTAGAGATGATGTTTGAAAGGTTTCATCAAAATCGGTTCATTAATGTAGGAGGAGTTGCGCACACAAGAATTTGTTCGAACGGAAAGACATAATAAATCTAAGTCAAAGGGAGATAACCTGGTTAAAATTGTCGCAGATCAAAAATCTTGGAATATGCGCATGTTCACTTAGTAGTGATGATGTCTGAAAAGTTTTGTCCAAATTGATTGATAAATGTAGGAGGAGTTGCGCGCACAAGAATTTCATGTAGAAACCCATAATAAATCTAAGTTAAAGGGAGATAACATAGTTAAAATTGTCGCAGATCAAAAATCTTGGAATATGCGCATGTTCACTTAGTAGTGATGATGTCTGAAAAGTTTTGTCCAAATTGATTGATAAATGTAGGAGGAGTTGCGCACACAAGTATTTCATGTAGAAACCCATATTAAATCAAAGTTCAAGAGAGATAACCTGGTTAAAATTGTCGCAGATTAAAAAGTTTGGAATATGCACATGTTCACTTAGTAGAGATGATGTTTGAAAGGTTTCATCAAAATCGGTTCATTAATGTAGGAGGAGTTGCGCGCACAAGAATTTGTTCGGATGGAAAGACACAATAAATCTAAGTCAAAGGGAGATAACCTGGTTAAAATTGTCGCAGATCAAAAATCTTGAAATATGCGCATGTTCACTTAGTAGTGATGATGTCTGAAAAGTTTTGTCCAAATTGATTGATAAATGTAGGAGGAGTTGCGCACACAAGAATTTCAGGTCCGGAAAGACGTATGGACGGACATACAGACGGACGGACGGACGGACGGACGGACGGACGTACAGGGCGATTCCTATATAGCCCCCACTTCTTCGAAGCGGGGGTATAATGAAGGGATTCAAGAGGAAAACGGTGAACATTGAACAAACACATAATGATTAACAAAGAATGAACGAATCAGGTGCATATCCCGAAAACGGGAAGAACAAGAAATATTATTTAATTTCAGTAAAGTTATAGCCCTGAACGTTCAAAAACTCAATGTCTTTATTCAGCTAGTTTCCACTGCAAATATTCCACCATTCCACTCCATAATCATGTCTGGCTTCACTATACTTTAGGATTTTATAGCACAGAAGTCAGGATACGTGTTGATCTGACTTGGGCCAAACAACAGAATGACAAATTGGTGGTAGCCTATTGTTGTCCTTGAAAACAAGTTGCGCATTGCGCAAAAAGTATGGAGGACCACCTGTGTTCTCTTTTTTGAAGTTTTTTGGCAAATTTTGGGGGTTTGGGGATTCAAAATTTGTGTTTGGCCCTGGTAATAAATTGGGTTGCACCAGCTAGTCTGGGCCATTGGTATAGTGGGAAAATATCATAGCTGATGACGATGATATTTATATCTTCTTACTGCACCATTATCTAAGACAAAACTTGAAAGTTCCTATGTTCATGGAATCTCCAATAAAAGACCGAAATGTTGTTGACATTCAAGCAACAGTGGATGAGCACCAAAACATTATTCCTAATATGTTAGTAGCTCATGCTATTTCAGGTTGTGATATGGTTGGTGCATGTTTTGGGATAGGCAAGAAAACTGTACTAAAGTTTTTGAAAGAGGGCGATATCTCATTGTCCAAGATCGGTGACACTGATGCTGTATGGCAGGATGTCTTCACCCAAGCTACTGCTTTCAGACTTGCTTGTTATTGGCATCATAAATCTAAAACAAGAGGCCCCAAGGGGCCTGAGGGCGCTCAAACTGACATGGTAGCCTAAATATCAACCCAGAGAATTGATTTCAACAAGTTGCATCTGCTCCTCCTAAGAAAAGCTTATACCAAATATCCAAAGATTCTGACCAGTGGATCTAAAAAAAAAGAAGGTTTTTAAAGAATATTCCTCATATTGAACTAAGTTATAATTTAGGCTCCCACAGGGAGCCCATATATGAACCCAGGGACTTGGCTTTAACAAACTTGAATCTCACCCCCCTAAGGATGCTGCACAACAAATACCAAAACATTTCGACTGCTGGATCCGAAGAAGAAGATTTTTAAAGAAAATTAGTCATTTTGAACCAAGTTACAATTCAAGCTCCCACAGTGAGTCCAAATATGGACCTAGAGACATGGCTTGAACAAACTTGAATCTCATCCCCCTAAGGATGCTGCATATCAAATATCAAAACATTCCAACTGCTGGATCTGAAGAAGATTTTTAAAGAAAATTCCTCATTTTGAACTAAGTTATAATTTGGGCTACCACAGTGAGCCCAAATATGAACACAGGGACTTGGCTTGAACAAACGTGAATCCCACCCCCCTAAGCATGGTGCATACACAATATCAAAAGATTCTGCCTGCTGGATCTTGAGAAGATGATTTTCAAAGAAATTTGCCTGAAATGCACTAAGTTCGAACTCGACCTTCTATAGTGAGCTGAAATATGAATCCAGGGGGCCGATTTGAACAAACTTGAATCAGATCCACCCCTCAATGTTGCATACCAAATATCAAAAGATTCTGCCTGCTGGATCTGGAGAAGATTTTTTAAGAAATTTGCTTGAAATGCACTAAGTTCGAATTCGAGCTTCTATACTGAGCCCAAATATAAACCCAGGGAGCCGATTTGAACAAACTTGAATCAGATCCACCCCACAATGTTGCATACCAAATATCAAAAGATTCTGCCTGCTGGATCTTGAGAAGAAGATTTTTAAAGAAATTTGCCTGAAATGCACTAAGTTCGAATTCGAGCTTCTATACTGAGCCCAAATATAAACCTAGGGGGCCGATTTGGACAAACTTGAATCAGATCCACCCCACAATGTTGCATGCCAAATATCAAAAGATTCTGCCTGCTGGATCTGGAGAAGAAGATTTTTTTAAGAAATTTGCCTGAAATGCACTGAGTTCGAATTCGGGCTTCTATAGTGAGTCCAAATATGAACCCAGGGGGCCGATTTGAACAAACTTGAATCAGATCCACCCCACAATGTCGCATACCAAATTTCAAAAGATTCTGCCTGCTCGATCTGGAGAAGAAGATTTTTTAAGAAATTTGCCTGAAATGCATTAAGTTCGAATTCGGGCTTCTATAGTGAGCCCAAATATGAATCCAGGGAGCCGATTTGAACAAATTTGAATCAGATCCACCCCACAATGTTGCATACCAAATATCAAAAGATTCTGCCTGCTGGATCTTTAGAAGAAGATTTTTGATGGAATTTGCCTGAAATGCACTAAGTTCAAATTCAAGCTTCTATACTGAGCCCAAATATAAATCTAGGGGGCCGATTTGAAGAAACTTGAATGAGATCCACCCCAAAATGTTGCATGCCAAATATCAAAAGATTCTGCCTGCTGGATCTGGAGAAGAAGATTTTTTAAAAAATTTACCTGAAATAAACTAAGTTTGAATTCGGGCTTCTATAGTGAGCCCAAATATGAATACAGGGAGCCGATTTGAACAAACTTCAATCAGATCCACCCCATAATGTTGCATACCATATATTAAAGGATTCTGCCTGCTGGATGTTGGAGAAGAAGATTTTTGAAGAAATTTGCCTGAAATGCACTAAGTTCGAATTCGAGCTTCTATACTGAGCCCAAATATAAACCTAGGGTGCCAATTTGAACAAACTTGAATCAGATCCACCCCACAATGTTGCATACCAAATATCAAAAGATTCTGCCTACTGGATCTGGAGAAGAAGATTTTTGAAGAAATTTGCCTGAAATGCACTAAGTTCGAAATCGGGCTCCTATACTGAGCCCAAATATGAACCCAGGGGGCCGATTTAAACAAACTTGAATCAGATCCACCCTATAATGTTGCATACCAAATATCAAAAGATTCTGCCTGCTGGATCTGGAGAAGAAGATTTTTTAATGTTTTTCCCATTGCCTACAGTGTTAAAAAGTGCTTACTCAGCACTTTTTCAAAGTCCTGAAAAAAGTACCTTGTGATCAAACATATAGGGATTTTTTTTAACCATTCTATTCTACTAGATAAAAGTAAGCTTTATACAAAATAAGAATTCTCTGTGCCGTGTAGTTTTGGAGATATGGCAGTTTTAAGGTTTTTCCTATTTTTAGCTCCCGAGGTTCCCATGGGGCAATGAGAAAAATTTTTTTGCATCAATCAACTACTTATGACCCATTATCATCTCATATCAAATTTGGTTCAAATCCACCTGATGGTTCAGAAAATAGAAATTTAAGGCGTGGCCAAAATTTTTGCCCTTCCCATAACGAAAGCAAATAATGCCCGACAAACTTCTCTTGAACAAATTTGATTCTAAACCTCAAAAGGACTCTGTATACCACATATCAAGTCTCTGCTACTGGTGGTTCATTAGAAGAAGATTTTCAAAAAATTTGGCCATTTTTTCCCCACACCTCTGCTCAATATGAGCCGAAACCTAATTTGGATAAAAATCAAAATGCCCCTTTATAACCACTACTTACATGAAATTTAATTAAAATGTGGCCAGTGGTTTAGGAGAAAGAGGCTCAAACACCACCTTCACACAGGACGACGGACGGACGGCGGACGAAGAGTGACAAGAAAAGCTCACCCTGACTTTCAGTCAGGTGAGCTAAAAATCTAATGAAGGAATTCAAGAGGAAAAAGGTGAACATTGAACAAACACATAATGATTAACAAAGAATGAACGAATCAGGTGCATATCCCGAAAACGGGAAGAACAAGAAATATTATTTAATTTCAGTAAAGTTATAGCCCTGAACGTTCAAAAACTCAATGTCTTTATTCAGCTAGTTTCCACTGCAAATATTCCACCATTCCACTCCATAATCATGTCTGGCTTCACTATACTTTAGGATTTTATAGCACAGAAGTCAGGATACGTGTTGATCTGACATGGGCCAAACAACAGAATGACAAATTGGCGGTAGCCTATTGTTGTCCTTGAAAACAAGTTGCGCATTGCGCAAAAAGTATGGAGGACCACCTGTGTTCTCTTTTTTGAAGTTTTTTGGCAAATTTTGGGGGTTTGGGGATTCAAAATTTGTTTTTGGCCCTGGTAATAAATTGGGTTGCACCAGCTAGTCTGGGCCATTGGTATAGTGGGAAAATATCATAGCTGATGACGATGATATTTATATCTTCTTACTGCACCATTATCTAAGACAAAACTTGAAAGTTCCTATGTTCATGGAATCTCCAATAAAAGACCGAAATGTTGTTGACATTCAAGCAACAGTGGATGAGCACCAAAACATTATTCCTAATATGTTAGTAGCCCATGCTATTTCAGGTTGTGATATGGTTGGTGCATGTTTTGGGATAGGCAAGAAAACTGTACTAAAGTTTTTGAAAGAGGGCGATATCTCATTGTCCAAGATCGGTGACACTGATGCTGTATGGCAGGATGTCTTCACCCAAGCTACTGCTTTCAGACTTGCTTGTTATTGGCATCATAAATCTAAAACAAGAGGCCCCAAGGGGCCTGAGGGCGCTCAAACTGACATGGTAGCCTAAATATCAACCCAGAGAATTGATTTCAACAAGTTGCATCTGCTCCTCCTAAGAAAAGCTTATACCAAATACCCAAAGATTCTGACCAGTGGATCTAAAAAAAAAGAAGGTTTTTAAAGAATATTCCTCATATTGAACTAAGTTATAATTTAGGCTCCGACAGGGAGCCCATATATGAACCCAGGGACTTGGCTTTAACAAACTTGAATCTCACCCCCCTAAGGATGCTGCACAACAAATACCAAAACATTTCGACTGCTGGATCCGAAGAAGAAGATTTTTAAAGAAAATTAGTCATTTTGAACCAAGTTACAATTCAAGCTCCCACAGTGAGTCCAAATATGGACCTAGAGACATGGCTTGAACAAACTTGAATCTCATCCCCCTAAGGATGCTGCATATCAAATATCAAAACATTCCAACTGCTGGATCTGAAGAAGATTTTTAAAGAAAATTCCTCATTTTGAACTAAGTTATAATTTGGGCTACCACAGTGAGCCCAAATATGAACACAGGGACTTGGCTTGAACAAACGTGAATCCCACCCCCCTAAGCATGGTGCATACACAATATCAAAAGATTCTGCCTGCTGGATCTAGAGAAGAAGATTTTCAAAGAAATTTGCCTGAAATGCACTAAGTTCGAACTCGACCTTCTATAGTGAGCTGAAATATGAATCCAGGGGGCCGATTTGAACAAACTTGAATCAGATCCACCCCTCAATGTTGCATACCAAATATCAAAAGATTCTGCCTGCTGGATCTGGAGAAGATTTTTTAAGAAATTTGCTTGAAATGCACTAAGTTCGAATTCGAGCTTCTATACTGAGCCCAAATATAAACCCAGGGAGCCGATTTGAACAAACTTGAATCAGATCCACCCCACAATGTTGCATACCAAATATCAAAAGATTCTGCTTGCTGGATCTGGAGAAGAAGATTTTTTAAGAAATTTGCCTGAAATGCACCAAGTTCGAATTTGAGCTTCTATACTGAGCCCAAATATACACCCAGGGAAGGCCGATTTGAACAAATTTGAATCAGATCCACCCCTCAATGTTGCATACCAAATATCAAAAGATTCTGCCAGCTGGATCTGGAGAAGAAGATTTTTTAAGAAATTTGCCTGAAATGCACTAAGTTCGAATTCGGGCTTCTATAGTGAGCCCAAATATGAATCCAGGGGGCTGATTTGAACAAACTTGAATCAGATCCACCCCACAATGATGCATACCAAATATCAAAAGATTCTGCCCGCTGGATCTGGAGAAGATTTTTTAAGAAATTTGCCTGAAATGCACTAAGTTCGAATTTGAGCTTCTATACTGAGCCCAAATATACAACCAGGGAAGGCCGATTTGAACAAATTTGAATCAGATCCACCCCTCAATGTTGCATACCAAATATCAAAAGATTCTGCCAGCTGGATCTGGAGAAGAAGATTTTTTAAGAAATTTGCCTGAAATGCACTAAGTTCGAATTCGAGCTTCTATAGTGAGCCCAAATATGAATCCAGGGGGCTGATTTGAACAAACTTGAATCAGATCCACCCCACAATGTTGCATACCAAATATCAAAAGATTCTGCCTGCTGGATCTGAAGAAGAACATTTTTAAAGAAATTTGCCTGAAATGCACTAAGTTCGAATTCGGGCTTCTATAGTGAGCCCAAATATGAATCCAGGGGGCCGATTTGAACAACCTTGAATCAGATCCACCCCAAAATGTAGCATGCCAAATATCAAAAGATTCTGCCTGCTGAATCTTGAGAAGATTTTTGAAGAAATTTGCCTGAAATCAGGGAGCCGATTTGAACAAACTTCAATCAGATCCACCCCACAATGTTGCATACCAAATATCAAAAGATTCTGCCTGCTGGATCTGGAGAAGATTTTTGAAGAAATTTGCCTGAAATGCACTAAGTTCGAATTCGAGCTTCTATACTGAGCCCAAATATAAATCTAGGGGGCCGATTTGATCAAACTTGAATCAGATCCACCCCACAATGTTGCATACCAAATATCAAAAGATTCTGCCTGCTGGATCTGGAGAAGAAGATTTTTTAAGAAATTTGCCTGAAATGCACTAAGTTCGAATTCGGGCTTCTATAGTGAGCCCAAATATGAATCCAGGGGGCCGATTTGGACAAACTTGAATCAGATCCACCCCACAATGTTGCATGCCAAATATCAAAAGATTCTGCCTGCTCGATCTGGAGAAGAAGATTTTTTAAGAAATTTGCCTGAAATGCACTAAGTTCGAATTCGGGTTTCTATAGTGAGCCCAAATATGAATCCAGGGGGCCGATTTGGACAAACTTGAATCAGATCAACCCCACAATATTGCATACCAAATATCAAAAGATTCTGCCTGCTGGATCTGGAGAAGGAGATTTTTTAAGAAATTTGCCTGAAATGCACTGAGTTCGAAATCGGGCTCCTATACTGTGTCCAAATAAGAAACCAGGGAGCCGATTTGAACAAATTTGAATCAGATCCACCCTACAATATTGCATAGCAAATATCAAAAGATTCTGCCAGCTGGATCTGGAGACGAAGATTTTTTAAGAAATTTGCCTGAAATGTATTAAGTTCGAATTCGGGCTTCTATAGTGAGCCGAAATATGAATCCAGGGGGCCGATTTGAACAAACTTGAATCAGATCCACCCCTCAATGTTGCATACCTATTATCAAAAGATTCTGCCTGCTGGATCTGGTCGAGCTTCTATACTGAGCCCAAATATATACCCAGGGAGCCGATTTGAACAAACTTGAATCACATCCACCCCACAATGTTGCATACCAAATATCAAAAGATTCTGCCTGCTGGATCTGGAGAAGAACATTTTTTAAGAAATTTGCCTGAAATGCACTAAGTTCGAATTCAGGCTTCTATAGAGAGCCCAAATATGAATCCAGAGGTCCGATTTGAACAAACTTGAATCAGATCCACCCCACAATGATGCATACCAAATATCAAAAGATTCTGCCTGCTGGATCTGGAGAAGATGATTTTTTAAGAAATTTGCTTGAAATGCACTAAGTTCGAATTCGGGCTTCTATAGTGAGCCCAAATATGAATCCAGGGGGGCCGATTTGAACAAACTTGAATCAGATCCACCCCTCAATGTTGCATACCAAATATCAAAAGATTCTGCCTGCTGGATCTGGAGAAGAAGATTTTTGAAGAAATTTGCCTGAAATGCACTAAGTTTGAATTCGGGCTTCTATAGTGAGCCCAAATATGAATCCAGGGGGCCGTTTTGAACAAAATTGAATCACATCCAACCCACAATGATGCATACCAAATATCAAAAGATTCTGCCTGCTCGATCTGGAGAAGAAGATTTTTTAAGAAATTTACCTGAAATGCACTAAGTTCGAATTTGAGCTTCTATACTGAGCCCAAATATACACCCAGGGAAGGCCGATTTGAACAAATTTGAATCAGATCCACCCCTCAATGTCGCATACCAAATATCAAAAGATTCTGCCAGCTGGATCTGGAGAAGAAGATTTTTTAAGAAATTTGCCTGAAATGCACTAAGTTCGAATTCGGGCTTCTATAGTGAGCCCAAATATGAATCCAGGAGGCCGATTTGAACAAACTTGAATCAGATCCACCCCACAATGTTGCATACCAAATATCATAAGATTCTGCCTGCTGGATCTGGAGAAGAAGATTTTTTAAGAAATTTGCCTGAAATGCACTAAGTTCGAATTCGGGCTTCTATACTGAGCCCAAATATAAACCTAGGGGGCTGATTTGAACAAACTTGAATCAGATCCACCCCACAATGATGCATACCAAATATCAAAAGATTCTGCCTGCTCGATCTGGAGAAGATGATTTTTTAAGAAATTTGCCCGAAATGCACTAAGTTCGAATTCGGGCTTCTACAGTGAGCCCAAATATGAATCCAGGGGGCCGATTTGAACAAACTTGAATCAGATCCATCCCACAATGTTGCATGCCAAATATCAAAAGATTCTGCCTGCTGGATCTGGAGAAGAATATTTTTTAAGAAATTTGCCTGAAATGCACTAAGTTCGAATTTGGGCTTCTATAGTGAGCCCAAATATGAATCCAGGGGGCCGATTTGAACAAACTTGAATCAGATCCACCCCATAATGTCGCATACCAAATATCAAAAGATTCTGCCTGCTGGATCTGGAGAAGAAGATTTTTTAAGAAATTTGCCTGAAATGCACTAAGTTCGAATTTGGGCTTCTATAGTTACCCCAAATATGAATCCAGGGGGCCGATTTGAACAAACTTGAATCAGATCCACCCCACAATGTTGCATACCAAATATCAAAAGATTCTGCCTGCTGGATCTTGAGAAGATTTTTGAAGAAATTTGCCTGAAATGCACTAAGTTCGAATTCGAGCTTCTATACTGAGCCCAAATATAAATCTAGGGGGCCGATTTGATCAAACTTGAATCAGATCCACCCCACAATCTTGCATACCAAATATCAAAAGTTTCTGCCTGCTGGATCTTGAGAAGAAGATTTTCAAAGAAATTTGCCTGAAATGCACTAAGTTCGAATTCGAGCTTCTGTAGTGAGCCCAAATATGAATCTAGGGAGCCGATTTGAACAAACTTGAATCAGATCCACCCCATAATGTTGCATACCAAATATCAAAAGATTCTGCCTGCTGAATCTGGAGAAGAAGATTTTTAAAGAAATTTGCCTGAAATGCACTAAGTTCGAACTCGACCTTCTATAGTGAGCTGAAATATGAATCCAGGGGGCCGATTTGAACAAACTTGAATCAGATCCACCCCTCAATGTTGCATACCAAATATCAAAAGATTCTGCCTGCTGGATCTGGAGAAGATTTTTTAAGAAATTTGCTGGAAATGCACTAAGTTCGAATTTGAGCTTCTATACTGAGCCCAAATATAAACCCAGGGAGCCGATTTGAACAAACTTGAATCAGATCCACCCCACAATGTTGCATACCAAATATCAAAAGATTCTGCCTGCTGGATCTGGAGAAGAAGATTTTTTAAGAAATTTGCCTAAAATGCACCAAGTTCGAATTTGAGCTTCTATACTGAGCCCAAATATACACCCAGGGAAGGCCGATTTGAACAAATTTGAATCAGATCCACCCCTCAATGTTGCATACCAAATATCAAAAGATTCTGCCAGCTGGATCTGGAGAAGAAGATTTTTGAAGAAATTTGCCTGAAATGCACTAAGTTCGAATTCGGGCTTCTATAGTGAGTCCAAATATGAATCCAGGGGGCTGATTTGAACAAACTTGAATCAGATCCACCCCACAATGATGCATACCAAATATCAAAAGATTCTGCCCGCTGGATCTGGAGAAGAAGATTTTTAAGAAATTTGCCTGAAATGCACTAAGTTCGAATTTGAGCTTCTATACTGAGCCCAAATATACACCCAGGGAAGGCCGATTTGAACAAATTTGAATCAGATCCACCCCTCAATGTTGCATACCAAATATCAAAAGATTCTGCCAGCTGGATCTGGAGAAGAAGATTTTTTAAGAAATTTGCCTGAAATGCACTAAGTTCGAATTCGAGCTTCTATAGTGAGCCCAAATATGAATCCAGGGGACTGATTTGAACAAACTTGAATCAGATCCACCCCACAATGTTGCATACCAAATATCAAAAGATTCTGCCTGCTGGATCTGAAGAAGAACAATTTTAAAAAATTTGCCTGAAATGCACTAAGTTCGAATTTGGGCTTCTATAGTGAGCCCAAATATGAATCCAGGGGGCCGATTTGAACAAACTTGAATCAGATCCACCCCAAAATGTTGCATGCCAAATATCAAAAGATTCTGCCTGCTGAATCTTGAGAAGAATTTTGAAGAAATTTGCCTGAAATCAGGGAGCCGATTTGAACAAACTTCAATCAGATCCACCCCACAATGTTGCATACCAAATATCAAAAGATTCTGCCTGCTGGATCTGGAGAAGATTTTTTAAGAAATTTGCCTGAAATGCACTAAGTTAGAACTCGAGCTTCTATAGTGAGCCCAAATATGAATCCAGGGGGCCGATTTGAACAAACTTGAATCAGATCCACCGTTCAATGTTGCATACCAAATATCAAAAGATTCTGCCTGCTGGATCTGGAGAAGATTTTTGAAGAAATTTGCCTGAAATGCACTAAGTTCGAAATCGGGCTCCTATACTGAGTCCAAATATGAACCCAGGGGGCCGATTTGCACAAATCTGAATCAGATCCACCCTACAATGTTGCATACCAAATATCAAAAGATTCTGTCTGTTGGATCTGGAGAAGTAGATTTTTTAATCTTTTTCCCATTGCCTACAGTGTTAAAAAGTGCTGACTCAGCACTTTTTCAAAGTCCTGAAAAAAGTACCTTGTGATCAAACCGATAGGGATTTTTTTTAACCATTCTATTCTACTGGATAAAAGTAAGCTTTATACAAAATAAGAATTCTCTGTGCCGTGTAGTTTTGGAGGTATGGTAGTTTTAAGGTTTTTCCTATTTTTAGCTCCCGAGGTTCCCACGGGGCAATGAGAAAAATTTTTTTTGCATCAATCAACTACTTATGACCCATTATCATCTCATATCAAATTTGGTTCAAATCGACCTGACGGTTCTGAAAATAGAAATTTTAGGCGTGGCCAAAATTTTTGCCCCTCCCATAACGACTTGATTCTAAACCTCAAAAGGACTCTGTATACCACATATCAAGTCTCTGCTACTGGTGGTTTATAAGAAGATTTTCAAAAAATTTGGCCATTTTTTCCCCACACCTCTGCTCAATATGAGCTGAAACCTATTTTGGATAAAAATCCAAATGTCCCTATATAACCACTATTTATCTGAAATTTAATTAAAATGCGGCCAGTGGTTTAGGAGAAAGAGGCTCAAACACCACCTTCACGCAGGACGACGGACGACAGACGACGGACGAAGAGTGATAAGAAAAGCTCACCCTGACTTTCAGTCAGGTGAGCTTTTAAAAGGTGAACTCAACAGATATAGACAGTAGAACACCCGCCAGCTACGAGAGAAAAGTGCCAGAAAAAGTACCGGCGGGAACACAACTGAACCCAGACGGCAGACAGGGATCTAAAAAACTGAAATTTTGCCCTCAACAGAGAGGAGAAATCCTGTCCACACAGTCCCCATTGACACTTAACTCCAATAATAATAAAATTTATCAACCGAAAAATGTTATGTATGAACCGCACGGTACACGAAATATGCACGCGACACGTAAAATATATAAAATACAATGAAAATGTGGTTGAAAATATTAACGAGAATATATAAAACACTGAGTCCTCTTATTATACGATCCTCAGATCCATAATTCCAGTCACAGAAAACCATTATAAACGAGTTGAATTATCACTGTTTCTGAATGCAAAAATGGCGTCCTGCTACCACGCCAGACAAAAAAAGAATGGTTCATTGGTGACTGCTTTGCACACTGGTTTACGGAAGTCATGGAATTATACTAAGAGAAGAGTGTCCCCTACTGGGTGTGTTCCGATGGCGCTCGACCCAGTTTTGGCTTATTTTTTGTGTTGCTTTTGCACCACTTTTCTTTTCGAAATCTCTTGGAAAAGATCAAAATAGAGAGTATATTTTCCGAGTTAGGGTCTTCCACTGTAGTGCAAGCCTGTAATAAACAATTGTAAGGTAGGTTGATAAGAAATTCTGACCGGTGGTTCTGAAAACAAGCCAAGACCAATACCGGATCTGGACCTGCATCGCTGCATGCAATTGATTACAGAGATGAACAGACTTCAAAGTATCAGCAAACAGGAAGTTGCTGCACGGCAGATCTGAAAATTAGATACACGATACAACTCATCATTATGAAGCAGCAGACCAAATATAAAATCATTCCCTTTCATAGAAGCCAAGAAAACTTTGACAGAAGAAGTGTTTCAGTCGGACTGACGGACGAACGGACTGACAGATGGAGTCAAGCGGTTACTAGACCTGCTCTGCCGCTGGCGACGCAGGTAAAAATGATTTTTAAAGAATACTCCTCATACTGAACTAAGTAATAATTCGGGCTCCCACAGGGAGCCCAAATATGAACCCAGGAACTTGGCTTGAACAAACTTGAATCTCGCCTCCCTAAGGATGCTGTATACCAAATATCAAAAGATTCTGACTACTGGATCTGAAGAAAAATATTTTTAAAGAATATTCCTCATATTGAAATAAGTTATAATTTGGGCTCCCATAGGGAGTCCAAATATTAACCCAGGGACTTGGCTTGAACAAACTTGAATCTCACCCCCTAAGGATGCCGCATACGAAATATAAAAGATTCTGATAGGAGGTTCGGAAGACAAAGATTTTTAAAGAATATTCCTCATATTGCACTAATCTGAACATCTGGGCTCCCTTAGAGAGCCCAAATATGGACCCAGGGATTTGATTTCAACAAACATGTGAATGAATCTTCCAAAGATGTTATATGTGAAATATGAAAGCCTTTGGAGCAGTGGTATGAGAGAAGAAGATTCTTTAATGTTTTTCCCCATTATCCACGGTGTTAAAAAATGACTCAGCATTTTTTCAAAGTCCCAGAAAGGTACCCTATGATAAAACTGATGGCATTTTGTTGGGGGGGGGGGGGGGGGGGGGCATTCCTTTCTGCTGGTCCTAAGGAAGCTTCACACCAAATAAAAATTCTCAGTGCTGAGTAGTTTTGGAGATATGGGCATTTTAAATTTTTTCTATTTTTAGCTGATATTTCAAGGGCTTTCCAGGACTTTTTTCCATGAAAGTATGATTTGCATGCACTTTTGAGGGTCATAGATTTCAATTTTTAACCCTTAAATCTTTACATTAATTTTATGATAATAACTACTGTATATACATGAACAGGCTATAGATGACTTAGCAGTGTTCTACCTGTACAGGCAGCCAACAATAATGTAAAACATTCTTAAGACAAATGCAATCTAGCTGGAGAGTTCTCAAGGAAGAATACACTTGGGTCTGGGGGCAATTTTTTCAGGGCAATATAAAAGGGGTAGTTTGTGGCTGTATGAGGACTTAAGAGCTAATTTCAAAACTTCCAAGGATGTGCATTAACCCTCCTAAAGGTTGAGTGGTTCACTTCTGAATTCATTTTGGCAAAACAGTAAAGATACTGAAAACATAAGGTATGAAAAAACAATGCAAATAAAATATGATCTGCATGCACTTTTGAGGGTCTTGGATGTCCATTTTTAACCCTTAAATCCTCATTTTAATTTTACGATAATAACTACCATATATACATGCACCGACAACAGATGACTTAACAGTGTTTCTACATTATAGCTGGATACCTGTATAGGCAGCCAACAATGAAGTAAAACATTGTTAAAGTACATGCATCCTACCAGTAGTTCTCAAGGAAGAATACACTTGGGGCAACTTTTTCATGGCAATATAAAAGGGGCAGTTTGTGGCTGTATGGGACTTAACTGGTAGAGTGCTGTAAGCCTGTATTTGGGCATTATTCTGAAGTGCAGATACCACAACTTGAAGGCTTCATATTGTAGGGATGTGTTTCTTATTATCTTTAAAGCGAAATTATTTAATCTGTATGGATTTGCCTTGTCACAATTTGTGGGAGAGTGCCTCTAGGCACTCTCCCACAAATTGTAACAAGGCAACTGCATGCTAACAAATTTTGATGACAAAAAAAAATTTACCACTCTACCAGTTAATAGCCAATTTAAAAATTTTCAAGGATGCACATTAACCCTCCTACCAGTTGAGAGTTGCACTTCTGAACACATTTTGGTAAAACAGCAAAGATACTGAAAACAGGAGTATGAAAAAATAATGCAAACGAAAAATTCAAAGAACAAAAGTTGAAGGATATTGTGAATCAGAAATGTCAGTGTAGTATCTCTTGGTATAAAGCCTGGCTACCAACGTCAAGGTGGATACCTTCAACCAGGGTTCTTTTTTTCACATGTTATCAGTTACCTTTTTGTTACCAGAAATGAGGTTGTAGAATCTCTTACAGTATGATGAGTTCACTCACTAATAAATTTGTAAAACAACAAATTCATTCAACCCTTTACCTAACGTTAACGGCCAAAATCAGCCAGTACTATTCACAAAAATCACCATTTCGTTTTCCTTACTTTTTCATTTATTGTCTCAAAAACAGCTTGTGACAACTCATTGAGCTCGTTCCAATGAGGGTGAATAAGCTATTTTTTGACACAAAAAACTGAAAAAAATGAGCTATTCAAGAATTTTGTTTGTGTCATCTGTCTTTCATGTTAGGTAAAGGGTTAATTAAATTCTGACTACCAAAATGTTTCTTCTCCTATTCTAACTTGTTCTGATGAGGGGTCATCAAGCTATATTTTCACTGGAAAAATTGCAAACAAAGATTAAAAAAGTGGAAATGGTAATTTTTGAGTTAGCCTCAGGCTGGGGTTGCCATACTTTTCCTGGATAAATTCAAGGTTTAAAAAAACAAGACTTTTCAAGGCCACTCACCCAAACACTTGGAGTGATTTAGAAGACCTACCCATGCAATCATCAGATGTATTTCCCCCAAAATTGCCATTTTCACGAATTTTTAAAGGGCCAACTTCAAATTCAAGACTTTTTCAAGGATGTTAAAATTTTTTTCATCAAAATTCAAGACCCAACAAGATTGATTTTTATCTATATCTATATCCTAAAGGAGCCCAGCCACAAACCTCAGACAATGTTAGCATCAATTCATCACAATAACATATATGTTCCAATAAGACCCTATCACTAGCCCAAAACCCACATCATGAAATGAACAAGGTAACTTCAATGAACAAGGCAATGTAAACCTTAATAAATTTAGTAAATAAACCTCTCACGTACCCCACAACATCACTGGACAACAAAAAATTCCATAACTTAGATAACGGTCGAGGATACACCATTTCAGTTCAAATCATGAACAAGTTCGTGATTTGAACTGAGATGGAGTAACCTCAACCTTTTTATAAGTGGGTATACATTCATAGAATGATCGTGGACCTCAAGAATACTATTTTATAGGCAGTTTGCACTTTGAATCTCCTCCCATTGTTATCATCTTTTCAAATATTTCAGTTCATGATGTCAGACGGTAGGTAACATATGCCACTGGAGTTGTAAACATAGACAAAAAAATAAGTGAGCTCTTGTCCAATCAGAGGGTGTGGAATCTATTCTTATTGGAACATATTTCTGATTATATTGCAGGATTTTAATTCTACTAACATGTTACTTAACATAAATAGGTCCTATTCAGCCACACCTAACACACAAATCATCATTCAAATTATATTTAAAGTTTTGCAACCAAAACATAGCTTATAACCCATCATCTGGAAGAGCTTGCAAAGTTTGTTCCAATGAGAGTATACACTGTTTTAGAATAAACTTTTTTGGCAAGCTCTGTCCTCTAGTTGTCCAGCTAATGGGTTGTTGAAGAATATGGTGCTGGAAAGAGCCCCTTCCTGGTTCCAGTTGTATAAACATCACAAAAATGCAAACTCTATTAACCATGGTGTGAAGGTGTAAAAATTACAGGGTTTTTTCCCATAATGCAACTTGGAATTTAACCCTTTACCCAAAAGAATCGGTCACATCCACCTGTGTAATATGCAAATTCAGCAGCTGGAAAAAATACAATTTTTAAAAAAAATTCAACAAAACCATATCATATGACACCTCTTTGGAATGAGCTCATCGAGCCCGTTCCAATGAAAGATCACATGATATGGTTTTGTTGAAATTTTTTGAAAAATTTAAGAAAATAATATTTAAAATAATAAATTTTCATATCGTCTGCATTGGGTAAAGATACCCCTCTCCAAAGATGTCGGTTGAGAATGGTCAGGTGAAGAAAATTTCTAGATTTTAAACACTGTTGCATGCAGTGCAGTTTGTGAAACATCTGATGGAACTGATCACCCTCGGACCTGAACAAGTTATGTATGCTACTGGCTGTATGTTTTCTTAGAATTCCAATTGCTGTCAAAGTAACAGCTTGGAAAAAAATACTACGCAATGAAAATCCCAGAAATTAACTTAAAAGCAGTGATCATATCTTGGTAGGTAACTGATAACATACTACTGTCCTAAATGAACAGTTGCAGCAAAAAAGAACCTTATATGTGATCACTGACAAGACCACATATAAGAAAGAAAAAACTGACAAGGCAGCTGGATAAAACTTAAAAAAAAATTTTGTGGAGACAAAAAATGGTCATTCAAATGTAAACAAAGATAAAAAAAAAATGTTTCTCAGGCTCTCCCAGATGGACATTTTGGCTATCGCATACTCTCTTTTTTTAAAAAAATAAAAATTAATTGGTTGTCAAATATTTTATCCAAGTTAATAAAATGGATCAAGTTTGTCCATCGAGTGCAACAAGGCTCTGCAATGCTTTGTACTCAAGTGATGAAACACATCACTACCCATGTTATTCTGTAGATTACCAGACCTGGCATTTTCAGGAGAATGATTTATTCACTCGCCACTGTTCACTTTAAAAAAATTAAGTAGGGCGAAGACTCTCCCTCCCGGCCTTAGAAAATAATGATTACCATAACAGCCTGCTTATTCCCGAAACCCACATCTTTTCAGATCTCTGCTATGTTAGTGGTCTCTGTAAGACAGGCACAATACACCTTCCACACCTGTGGGAGGAGATGTGTATGCGGCTCACAGAGACTACCTTGTTAGCAGCACCAAATAAAATGTACAAAGCCCACAAGGCAGAATTCATTTATAGTAAAACTTCATTTTGCCACTTTAAGCTTTTGTAAGTTTGAGGAGAGCTAATCGCTCCCCTAGGCCTTGCGAGGGGGTGACTTATCCCTCCTGCATTTTTAAGAATGCCAGGCCTGGATTAGGAGGCCTAAAATATTTTTTTTATAAAGCCCAAACATGAACTTCTGATGGCAAAGAAATAATAATTACAAAAATAACTAGATGGTTTTGAAAACCATCTGCAATTGCCAATACCAAATCATCCAACAATGAGGGGAGGGTGTCAGTTGCCTTCTAACATAATAAGCTTGATAAAGTATACGCCATCACCCATTTTTAATGAAATATGACAAAAATAGTTTAAACTTTGCAGCTACGTCAGAACATTGTTTAGAGCTGTACTTGACACTTTATGATGCCACCTCATCATATGGCCAAACCAGTTTGGAATTTCCTTGGATGGCACTGCATTTTTAGATGTTTTTTATGGAGATTATATTCCCCAAATTTTGAAAGGCTGAGGCACGAAATGAGGTTCAAAAAAGTCTTTGAACCCCCCCCCCCCCCTCCCCCCCCCAAAAAAAAAAATGTCTGTCGCTGGCATCAGGTGCATAAATTTTAGGTATCAATATAGTAAATATCTGAGTTACCCATCTTGAAAAGGATACAATCTCCAAAACTAAGCAGCCTTGGGAAAATATATTGTTTCAATGAACATTTGAAGCATTCTACTGACATCTACTGGCATTATTGTTGAATATTCCAGATAAATAAGGAGGGAGATTTGATGAATTTTTGTTCCTAAAAAATACAATCGACTATTGGTGTGGTTTTGTAGGGAATTCCCTGAAAAATATGTGCAAGTGGCCAGTTTTGTAGGGAATTCCCTGAAAAATATGTGCACGTGGCCAGTATACACCTGCTGTCAGTTTTTCTCTCTTATTTGTTGCATGACCCCGTTTTCGGGTCAGAAAAACTTGTCTGAAGGGCTATACTTGACAAAGATATTTGAATGCCAAAATTAAAGTGATGCAATCATATCTTTATTTCCTGAATGTTATAATGGTCACCTATGGGGAAATATTTAGTACTGTGATACCTTTTAATTGAAAAATAACACAAGCTTTTGCTGAAGGCAATTCATACTAAGACTGCAGTGCTGGACCAAGAAAGCATTAATGAATTAAACTGGACCTGTTTGCAAGCACAGCTAACAAAATACCTCTGCAGGCCAACCCAAAATAAAGATTGCTACCAAGTCGGTTTTTAAAAATATGTTAGCACATTGTATAGGTGCTTCATTTTGATACTCAGAAAAGGAAAGGAAAACAAAAAATACCTCCGCTTATTCAACAATGCAAGCCTGACTATGGGTGATACAGTATATACAAATACCAAGTCCATAAGGGGCAATGACTCTGGCAATAAAATCTTGATTGTCACCTGCATTTCACCATAGGTATACAACAATAAGATACTCTTGCATACCAAAGATCAAGTCATTCAACCAAGCACTTTACAAGTTATTCATGATTGAATTTTGGGATGGACAGATGGACAGACGGACTGATGGGGGGACGGACCTTGTACTGTGGGTAGACATTAATAAGATAGAGTAGCACATCAAATATGAAGTCATTCCATTTGAGTACTCTGTAAGTTATTCATGAATTAATTTCAAAGTGGATAAATTCTAAGTCCATAAAGGGCAATGACACTGGCAATAAAGTCTTGAATGTCACCTGCATTTCGCTATGGGTTACAGCAATAGGATACACTTGCATACCAAATATCAAGTCACTCAATCAAGTATTTCACAAGTTATTCATGACTGAATTTTGGGATGGACAAACAGACAAGGCGATTCCTATATACCCTGCTGGGGGTATAAAAACAAGAGGTACGTATAGGAGATGCAGGCATTGTGTTGTGGATACTATCTCTATTGAAAATCGGAAAAGTCATTGCGCTGAGCTCAAAATTTGTAAAACATCACAAAAATGCAAACTATTAACTGGATCTGGAGGGATGGACAGACAGATGCATGTAATCCAGTATACCTCTCAGTCTCTTCGAGAGTGGGGGTATAAAAATGCACAATTTCAGATAACCAGAAAACAGTGTGAAATTTCCAAGTTGTGTCTTTTATAGATATAGAGCTACTGGAAAGACATGACAGGCGTTCCTGAATGAAAACTGTCCGAAATGGCTTAAATGATCAAATAATTTGCCGAACAGTATTTTAACTTCATATCAAGTGTTGGACGTCTGAATTTTAAATTTTTTTGTACTTTGTAATTGGAATGATGCATATAAAAAGATCATTGGAACTAAAATAAACAAAAATGTAACTTCATTCAACCCTTATCAAGTAAAATTTAATCAACGTGCTGATGTTTTGTGAACCCAGTCATTTGGTTCAGCGGCTGTCACACCAGGGATTCAAAGGGATTTCGCATGGCTCATAGGCAGAAATTTGTCCTGTACATGGGAGAGTACAGTGAGGATGCGGGAGTATGCTAGGACTACGATATAGTACAAGCTCGTAAGATTCTGTGAGAGGAGGGAAGGAGAAAGATTTTGGATTGGTTCAAAAATCTTGCTCGTACTCTGGGTACAGAGGAGATTGTAAAGAAGACCAAATCTGTGTGAAATCTGTATGAATTTGTTACGGGATGGACGAGGTGTGTGAGGACTGCCATACTGGTTTCGCAGTACGTTCCTGGTACAAGGGCCAGTTCGTAAAATCTCGTACTGTGCATGGCGTACTGCTAAGTAGTCAAACACACTTCAAATGTACTGCAAACGTACTGTTACCGTATTAATCTTACTACTTGTGTAGTGGTAGCACACATTTTCAGTGTGGACCAGGGTACGGACATACAATTTGTCATATTTCTGTGTTGTCTGTTGTCAGGGTAATAGAACGTTGTATATTTTGAGGAATTATATAAAAAGGGTCATTTTTTATAGAAAGATATCAGTCATCCAGCCTTCCACAATGGATTATCGTCAATGTGCAACTGTTCTTTATGTTCTACAAGTGCAAAACCTTCAGCTGCTTGGCCAATTGGCTGTAGCAGAAGCCGGAAGAAAACAAAGAAAACGAAGAAGACATTGGGTCTGAGGTTGGATAGAAAGAAGACCAGAATTTGGGTTCTACCATCAACTTATGAGATAACTTAGAGTAGAAGATCCTGCAAGTTTCAAAAACTTTTTGAGAATGCCACCACATGTCTTTGATGATCTGCTATATAGACTGGAACCTAGGTTTACCAAGCAGACAACCTGGTTCAGGAGCCCTCTTGAAGCTGGACTTAAGTTGGCTATGACACTTCTGCACCTTGCCACTGGTGCCAGATGTTCCAGTATGCAGTATGGGTGGAGGGTTCCAGCCAACACCATCTCAGTTGTGATCAGAGAAGTGTGCGAGGCCATAATAGAAATGAAAGAAGAATTTGTGAAGTGCCCAGAAACACCAGCAGAATGGAAGGCAGTGGCTGATGAATTCCAGAAAAAGAGGAACTTTCACCATACATGTGGAGTCATTGACGTGAAACATGTTGCTATCCACAAGCCTCCCAAAAGTGGATCCCTGTATCACAACTATAAAGGCTTCTTTTCTGTGGTGATGCTTGTTGTAATAGATGCCAATTACAAGTTTCTGTGTGTGGACATTGGTGCCAAAGGGGCAAATTCAGGCGCGCAGATATTCAATGACTCTGAGTTGAAAGAATGTCTGCAAGATGGTTCTATTGGGTTCCCAGCCCCAGAAGTATTGCTGTATGACATTCATGACAAAGTACCATACTTCCTTGTGGGTGATGATGCTTTTGCCCTGAGTGAGTTCCATTGAACTTTTGCCCTGAGTGAAACCATTTTCCAGGAGATATATGGGAGAGATATGGAGCTTGCTGAGAGGATTGTCAACTATCATTTGTCCCGTGCCAGAAGAGTGGTTGAGAATAGCTTTGGCATTCTTGCAAACAGATGGCAGATCCCCCTCAACACCATGTACCATATGGCTCAAACCTGCAGAAAGGTGATGAGATGCCTATTCCCTGGTGTGCAGAACCATGCACTTGACAAAGACAGATGCCACAACCTTGTTCCTGGCGAGTGGAGGAGAGAAAGGAACATTACTGACATTGAGAGTGTCATTGGGTCCAGGAAGGCCAAGAAGCAGAGACTTCTCCTCGTCCTCAAGCACTATGTTAACTCACTTGCCAGTTCTGTACCCTGGCAAATGGACATTATCTAAAATGGTACAAAGACACTGACATTGCAGAACTGTCATCAGCAAAATGCATATACCCCTGAAAGGGTGAATTTTACACGAGTGAAAACATACAGTGACAGTGACACTTTTCGCAACCTAAAAGTGCTGACCCCCCCCCCCCCCTCCCCCACAAGAAGAGGTACCCCTCAAGGGGGTTCAATCAAAATCCAAACCCCCAAAGTGGAGTGTAAATAAAGTAGAAAAAAAAGAAAAGAAAAAAAGAAAGAAACGAAGAAAAACACAAAAAAGAAAGACAAAAGTGCACTGAAAGTACATAGAAACAGTGCAGCTATGACCACTGTATTTGTGAGACTTTTTATTCACTTTTTGTGGCAGGCAGCCGGCGTATGTACCATTACGCAGACTGTACTGTACCATTACGCAGGCTGTATGGTACTGTTATGCAGGCTGTACGGTACTATTACACAGGCTGTACATTAGCTATGCAGGCTGTACGATACCATTATGCAGGCTGTATGCCGACAAAACCTGCACTGTCAGTTTGAGTACGTAACGAGTACGTAATGTGTACGAGGCTGTACGAGATGGTGAAGGTGGCACTTTGTACAGTAGTCATTGCGTACACATTTTGCACACATTTCGAACATATTTCGTACACATTTTGTACACATTTCATACAGCCTCGTGCACCTGTCCGCACAAGCAAGTACCACTGCATACATATTATGTAGTGGTTTCGGCCTGTCCATGTAGCCATCGTACACCCCCAGACAGAGGCACCGACTGATACAAAACTTTTTTTCTTCATTTTTTAATCTTTTTTTTTTCTTTTTTTTCATTTCTTTTTTTCATCTTTATTTATAATCAACTCTGGGGATTGGATCTTTTTTTTGGATTGAACGCCTTTTGAGGGGTACCTCTTCTTGAGGGGTGTCACAACTTTTCAGTTGTGAAAAGTGTCACTGTCACTGTATATTTTCACTCTGGGTGTCACAACTTGTCAGTTGTGAAAAGCGTCGCTGTCACTGTATATTTTCAATCCTTGACCACATGAACATCTGAAGTAGTTGCTCTTTGAGGTTTCTCTTGCTGGGTTTGTGTGGTCCTGTCAGTGTTGCTGCCGTGCTCAGGGGTGTTGAGTGGCAACATGTTACTGAGATTAAAAGGATCCGCTTGGTCACCACCAGCCACCTGCATGCCATGTGATATGACAGCACCAATTGGAGAAGGGGTCTCAAAACTGATGGAAGGAAGTCTCAGTTGCTGTGGTGTGGTGGTGGTAGAGTCACTATGACTGCTGATGCTTGTGCTCTGCGGAAATCTGGCATTCTCAGTTGAGGTCTTGGCACAATGTTGGTCACTACTACAGGCTGAGGCTAGTTATGTTCGCCACATTAGAGCACCAGATTAATAACTGGACATGTAATCTTTGCTCTGACTCTGCCAGGCAGATGCACCAGTGTCCAGTACTGATACCCACCGCTGCTGGTGAGGCTGCCTTTGCTCAGATGGTGTCTGCATGTGCAAAACTTCAGAACCTGGATCACTGACTGTGGACTGTTGTGTACCTTGCCAGGTGTGAGAACGTCTTGGTGTATCCGCGTCACTCACAGGGCTGAAGTGTTGAGCTTCATGATAACTTCTACTGGAAGTTGCAGTTGAAGGTGCAGTGTGACGTATGCATCTAGCTCTGCTGGTATTCACTATCAGTTCATTAATCACATCCATTGCATTTTCAAACTCTTCATCAGTCAGTCCACTGAGCCATGACTGCACATAGCTAAGAGAAGAGTCTTTCTCGCCCCTTGGTCTCAATAGATCCGCTTGTTGCTTTTCAGCCTCTTCCAACTGCCTCTTCAGCTGTGCCATTACATCACCTGCACTGCTAACACCTGATGATTTTTTTTTTTGTTTCGGTGGTACACTGTCCAAATCACTGTTAGGTTCCTCATCAGGTGTTGAGTGTCCATCCCTTTTAGCAATCTTGGTCTCCCAGAGATATCATCGGCTTGATGTGGAGAGTTATGGCAGCACTGTAGAAGGAAAGTCTAGCCATCAGCCACTGCATCCTCACACTTAAGGCAGCTTGCTGCCTGATCCACTCTTCTTGAGCTTATGCTCTCGCACATACCTGTCCTTATTAGTGCTCCGCCACTTTTACACCTTCTGATGGTACTCTGCTCTATTGCTGTTATCTCATCCCACATTTTTTCCTTTTTGTCAGTCAACAACCACTGTGGATCAGTAGGATTCCACATTGCTGAGTGTACCTCCACAAAGTCTAGTATGGCATCTTCTTTATCATCATAAAATGTGGCAGGATCAGTCGTCTTCCTTCTCCCTTTCTTGGCAGCGCCACCTTCACTTTTACCTTCATCTCCACCACTTTCAGACCTGGACTTCCCTGACGCATGGGACACAAGGCAGCTGTCACTATCTTCGTTGCTGTCAGAAAGAGCAGTGGAAGTAGAAGGCCTCTCTGCAGTGGTGCCTGCCTTGTTTCTGCCCTTTTTCGGTCGCCCAGGCCCTGGCTCATCTACTGCCACAGTCACAGTCTTCTTCTTGGGACTACTTCTAGGAAGTTGCTGAAGTTGGGGTGTCTTTGATTTTGGCTTTCCCCTGGGCTTCTTGGCCTTCGCTTCGGGAGCTGGTGGCAGCACATCTGTATCATCAGACCCCTCTTCTGCAGCCTTCTCTTTTTCTGCAGCCTTCTTCGACTTCAGTTTTTTTCTCTTCTTCTTGCCAAGTGGGGGAGACAGCAGCACCTGACCTGCAGTATCAGACCCCTGTTCTGCAGCAGACTCTTTGGCAGGAGTTTCTAGCACAGGAGCAGGAGTCTTCTTTGATCTCTTCGTAGGAGGCATACTGGTTGGTATAACTTTGATTTCAAACAATGTGGACTGTACAGAAGGCGACAGATTTGTGTTTGGCGCAACCAGGAAGCTGTACTTTTATAGCATATGCGACGTAAGCTGTATTCTGCTGCAATACGATTGGTGGACGAGCAACGGTCGAATGAAGCGAGTGCTGTACGTAATTTGTACGAAATGAGTACGAAACCTGTATGTGCTGTATGAGATGTGTTCGTGGCAATCTGTCACATTCTTTCATATTTTACGAAACCTGTACGAAGCTTTACGAGGCCTGTACGAGGCATGTATGCCAACAGACCGAAACGAGAGAAATGAAAGTGTCAATGACACTGTAGCTCAACTTGTCAAGACAAAGACATGTACATGTATAGTATGTGACACAGCAATGACAAACATCTAGGTAATGACCTGATAACAAAGGTACATATAAAGTATTGTAACGGTCTGTACATAAATACTGACCGTTGCCTGTAACAAATGTATAGGTAAAGTATTGTAAAGGTGGGTGACAGTCAGATGCTAAACTAGAAAAGAAATCTTGGAGTCCCAGAGTGGGTCTGACTGAACCCCAAAATATTTGTTCTCATAGCACAGTGATAACAAAGGCACCCCAAAACACACTCATTCCTGTCCCAAGGTGAAAACAAAGGTACCCAAGAAGTTTCGTGAAGATCAGTTCACAAATATGAGCTGTATAGAAGTTGTGACAAAAAACTGATTGGACCTAATTTCGGTACAAAATGGCCACTGGCAGCCATTTTGAATTTTGGACCGCACCGAAACACTCATTCTCGTCCCAAGGTGATAACAAAGGTACTCAAGACGTTTCGTGAAGATCGGTTCATAAATACAGACTCTAGCCCGAGCTGTATTGACATGTGCACTTACAGTGTATAAGTAGCACTGAATAAATCAAAGTTCATCTAATTTGCATAATTTCTGCACGAGAAAAAAACCCGTACTATATGTGATGTATTCCATGTTACTAAACATTCCTACAAAAATTTATTCAAATCAGAACTTTCATACAGAAGTTCTGTACAAAAGACTGATTGCACTAATTTTGGTACAAAATGGCTGCTGGTGGCCATCTTGAATTTTGGACCACACCCAAAAACACTCGTTCTCATCCCATGATGATAACAAAGGTACCCAAGAAGTTTTGTAAAGATCGGTTCATAAATACTGCCTCTAGCCTGAGCCATATAGAAGTTGTGTACAAAAAACTGATTCGATCTAATTTCGGTACAAAATGGCCACTGGCAGCCATCTTGAATTTTAGACCGCACCCAGAAACACTCGTTCTCGTCCCAAGGTGATAACAAAGGTACTCAAGACGTTTCGTGAAGATTGGTTCATAAATACAGACTCTAGCCCGAGCCGTATTGACATGTGTACTTACTGTGTGTAAGTAGCACTGAAAAAATCAAAGTTCATCTAATTTGCATAATTTCTGCACGAGAAAAAAACCCGTATTATATGTGATGTATCCCATGGTACTAAACATTCACACAAAAAAATTATTCAAATCAGCGCTTTCATATGGAAGTTCTGTGCAAAAATCTGATTGCACCAAATTTTGTACAAAATGGCTGCCATCGGCCATCTTGAATTTCAGACCGGACCCAAAAACACTCGTTCTCGTCCCACGGTGATAGCAAAGGTACCCAAGGAGTTTCGTAAAGATTGGTTCATAAATACGGCCTCTAGCCCGAGCCGTATTGGCATTTGCACTTACAGTGCTGAAAGTAACACCAAAAAACATCAAAGTTGGTCTAATTTGCATAATTTACACACGAGAAAAAAACCTGTATTATATGTGATGTATCCCATGGTACTAAACATTTCATACAAAAAATTATTCAAATCAGAGCTTTCATATGGAAGTTCTGTACAAAAAACAGATTTCTGCATCGTCGGTACAAAATGGCGGCTGACGACGGACGAAGGGCCATGGCATAAGCTCAAATTTGGCTTTGTCAAAGTTGAGCTAAAAATTGAAAAAACTTCTAGAAAACATCAACTTTTGGGCACGTAATTTCCACTTTTACGAGCCCACCAAACTTTTTTTATGGCCCTAAAGCAGCCAATACTACGCGATAGTGTGACAGGGCCATAAATATATTACGTGAATGGAAACAAAAATGAGTCATGCTGTTTTCAAGTAATGATTGGCTTGTCTGTAGAATATCACAGCAGCATCTGTTGTATTTTGTCAGTTATGCATTTCACAAACTGGCCGATATTTCAGAGCACTCAAATTTGAAATGACGTAAAAATATCAAAAATGACATTAAATAAAATCCCAAAACAAGTATTATTTTCTTTTAGAGCTCTGAAACGTTCTAAAGTGTCATGTAAATTGGGGAAACTTTAATTTTTCTGACACTGACACCCAACTGTCACCTCAATGGCAGCCCCCGACAAATTGTTCATTGGTTGAAAACAGGTTGCACTTTTAGATATGGTTTTTTTGGAGAATACATATCAAAAATATCTTGAGTGTTCAACAAGAGAGCAGACATTAAATAGTTTTTTTAAAAAGCCCAATTTGACATTATTGTAGTTAAAGATATAAATTTAAATTGTAACAAATGTGTTTGATAGAGTTGTCATGATGGTAAAACTGTCTAAAATTTCATTGCTGTTTTATTTACAAAGAGCTGTGCAGTATTGAAAATCATCAGCATTTTCAATGACAAATGTGCTGAATAGCCTTTGAATTTTGAAATGACGTGAAGATGTCAAAAATGAAGATAAATCAAAGAAAAGAAGAAAAAAACCCAGCTATTTCCTTATTTATAGGAGCTCTACAACATACTAAATTTTCAAAAGAAACTGATGCATTTTACTTTTGAATCCCATCACCCTCTATGACATCACCTGAGAGTTCATTTTAGATATGACATTTTGTGTAGTTTAAATTCTGAAATATTCGATCAAAGTAAAAAAAACCAGGGTCAAAACATTAAAATTTCCATTGCTGGCATTCAGGAAGGGGAATTGAAATAAACAAAAAAAATCCATCTAGAATTATGGTTATTATCTACTAGTGTGCCACATTTCCGGAGAGTGGATAAAGGAGAAGTACAGTGGAACCCTGTTAATTGAATAGCCACTTTGCCATTGAAAAGTATTCAATTAACAGGTGTATTCAATTAATGGGAATATGGTCACTTTCCTGTATTCTAGAGATAAACTTAGCATTTATTCTATTATATCTTGTTTAACAGAGCTCCATGACCTCTGTCAAACAAGATATAATAGGTTTAATGGCTGTATTGGATGCACTGAGACCAAATAGGTCTATAAAAAAAGTAAAACTGGGGAGAGTCAGGATAATTTATCAACAGGTTATAAGATTTTTTATTCAAATAACAGGAGTTTACTCTATAACCTATATTTAATTGACAGGTCAAATTTGCACTGGAGGTATGCAAAATGGTTTTGTGTTGGGAAATTATATACAATTAACTGGGTTATTCAGTTATATTCATTTATTGGTGTTTATGGTCACATACTTATGCACAATGCTAATTGTGACCGTGAGTTTTATGGGTGGAGGAAGTACCCAGAGAGAACCATTGAGCATCCATGAACAACTGTCAGCTCTTTAACATTCTAACTCTGTTCAAGCTCCGCTCAAGTAGGGTTACAACAGTTAAATATGTGCAACAGTGATGTGCAGTATGCCTTAGTACACGGCATCATTGTGCCCCCATGTGGGCAACTGGAATAAGTAACTGTCCCAAGGACACAACGCGGGTTGTCCCAGACAGGGATCGATCACAAAATCTCCAGCATAGAAGTCCAGTAGTCTACCACTGAGCCACCACATTCCCGGTTATTCAATTAAGAGATATACAATTAAGTGGGCTCCAATGTACATTAAATTTTTAATCAGGTCCTTTTTAAAAAATTACAGAATCGCAAGCATTTTTCCAAAAAGTGACCCAAGAAACAGATCTACTGTGAGTGGCCTAATTCACTGTAGATGAACAGAACTATTACTGCCACAAAGAATTTCAGATAACACATTTTGTATAAATTACACATCAAGATGTCTGTTTTCTGATTCATGCACTTTATTTTCCTGCAGATTCACTAGCAGATCTCCTAACTGCAATTTGGTACACTGATATTAATAATCAGCACAGATATTCCTTGACAAGAGGTTGTTACATTTTTCTGTTTAGGCCCATCTCACTATACTCACATCTTTTAGATCCCTTCTCCCTATACCTACATCAATCTGTAAAGAATTCCAATACAATAATCAAATACCAATGCTCACACCTGTTGTGCATGGTTTCTCTGAAAGTTAATGGAAGTCTTAAGCTTTCTATTGGAATTATATCACTTTCAACTCTGTGTACTTTCTAGCTGTCACCAGTTGAAATTTAATCTATTCATGGCAATAAGGAAATATTTTCTTAGATGAGGCTGGTTATTAATCATCTCAGATGTTGTCCATTTCACTGTACTCATGCCAACCATTTTAGTTCTACAACAGAAGCATCTGGTGCCAATGATAAGTCAGGCCCTTCATGTGTGGTTTTCATGCATATTTAAAACTTTTAAAACACCATATCTTCTTTGTTTATGCCTGTTGCCTTACAATATTCACACTGAATTTGTATGGATAAAAAGTCATTTCACACCCTTTCAAAACAAAAATACAGAGCATACAACAAAGCAACTCCTCAAAAATAGACGTCCAACATTTATCAGGCAGTTATAGCCACCTCAATCAATGGAAAATTCTTTTCAATATGCTGAACTTACTCAGAAGTTGACTCTCTGGTGGCATCCTTTGCTACTGATCCACTTATAACATCCTCAGTAAATATATTTCGTGATGAGGCATATTGCTATTTTTCTCTGTCTCTATCGTTCTTGCTATACCCACAGCAATCATGTCAGTTTGGCAAGGATAAAATTCTAAAGGTAAATGACAGTCTTGTAATAGATCATTTCCACAGAGTTCTTGGTATTTCCAGCAAGCCTAAACTGTATAAGCTTGTTGTCTGTCAATTTTTCTGTCAATGCAATGGGTTTGGATTAGAAGGTCTGACTTCCAAACCTCAATAAAACATGATCCATTCATATGAGGTAGAGAAATTACAGTCCACCAGTGGCAATTTATTCCACTCAAAGCAATACTATAGAAATGTATTCCTAGATGAGAATGGTTATTATTCTTCTCCGATGTAGTCTATTCTCACCGAAACCATTTTAGATCTACAATAGAAGCAAACGGTGCCAGTGATAAATCAGGCCCTTGATGTATGTGGTTTTCATACATATTTCAAACTTTCCACACACTATATCTTCTTCTTTGTAAACTTTTTTTTTTGTCTGATCACATTTACATTTGAATGTCTATTGATAGGGTCCCTTTGTGAAATAAAATTCATCCAGAGAGAGCATTAAAATTCTCAAAATCACTGTCAAACATTTCAACAGGAAAATTATAGCTAGGTCCAACAATGGAGGATACTATTCTAAATGTAAATGAGTCCTGTTATAAATGGTTTCCACAGCATTCATGATATTTCCAGCAAGTCTTTCATCTTCTGCTTTGTAAACTGTATAGGCATTAACAATTTTAAGCATGGAATGTTTGGATGACTTAAGCTTGCACACATTGATAAAAATGAATTCACTATGTAAAAAATTACAATACAAGCTCAGGTGTTTCCACCTTCCATCTTGTGGCTCTTCTTTGGAACATTCCTCCAACCTCCACTAGGCTCTGTAGATCAGCAAAGGACTTCAAAATTCCAGGTAAAGCTTTGCAGGCTAAATTGTAGTAAACATTAGATATTGGTGGCAATATTCTAGTAAATCCAATATTCACTGATACTTTGTGACATCATTATTTGGCAACTCAACATAACTTCAGGTTGACTCAAATCCTCAATCCATAAATGCATTATAGCCACTTTTAGAAGAGGATTGTTTCAAGAGAATAATTCCACCTTGTAAGCCCAATGCATACAGACGTCCACTTTCAGCTGTGTGGACAATGGATACCTTAACCCTTTCAAAATTTAATGCATAAATATTTCAAAAAATGAAAAATGCTGACAGTCCTTGAGCTGACAGAAAAGCACATACCAAACTGGGATGGAGGATCAGTAATTTAATCCTAAGGACAAGGATTAAACATATTTTCTGACCCTACCAACAAATACAACACCCACTCAACCATTACCTGATGACAATAGCGCAAAAGACAAAACCATTTAGGTTGTCGGGATTGAAAGGGGTAACGGCAATTTGATCCATTAAAAACAAGACTCAGAAAACATTTTTTTAAATGACCCAGAATGCTGTGGTCCTCAGATTTGGCCTCTTCACGCTGTTTGCATTGCAATCATTTCAGTTTTCCAATAAACGCACCCAGTGCCAATAGAAGATAAATCAGGTCCATGTTCTTCGTGCTTTCCAAAGACATCATTGGGAGCCCATATAGTCTTCTGTGTTTAAGCTTGTTGTCTGTCAATTTTCCCATGCAATGGGTTTGGTTAGAAGGTATGACTTCCAAACATCATTAAAACATGATCCATTCATATGATGTAGAGAAATTACAGTCCACCAGTAGCAATTTATTCCACTCAAAGCAATACTACAGAAATATATTCCTAGAAGAGAATGGTTATTATTCTTCTCGGATGTAGTCCATTCACATTGCAGTCATTTTAGGTCTACAATAGAAGCAAATGGTGCCAGTGATAAATCAGGATCTTGATGTGTGTGGTTTTCATTCTTATTTCAAACTTTCCACACACCATTTCTTCTTCTTTGTATACCTTTTCTTGTCTGACCATATTCACATTTCAATGTGTAATGATAGGGTCCCTTTCTGAAATTAAATTCATCCAAAGAGAGCATTAAAGTTCTCCAAATCGCTGTCCAACATTTCATCAGTGAATTATAGCCAGGTCCATCAATGGAGGATTTTTTTTCGGTAAAATTACCCTGAAAACCAGGTAAATGGAGGTCTCAGTTTTGATTTGGTGGTCTGATGGCATCCTGTACCACTTATAACAATGCTCCGTAAATATATTCCTTGATGGGCCATATTGTTATTTTTCTCTGTCCTTCTTGCAATACCCACAGCAATCATTTCAGTTTGGCAAGGTAAATGACAGTCCTGTTAAAGATGGTTTCCACAGAGTTCTTGAAATTTCCAGCAAGCCTTTCATCTTCTGCTTTATATGCTGTATAGGCCTGAATAATTTTATGTATAGAATGTTTGGATGAGTTAAGCTTGTACACTTTGATAAAAATAGATGTGTACCCATACATGCACCTTGTAGAAAGCTGTTATTATCTCAGGACCAATTTTGTGGACAGGTAAAATCCATGTGAGGGCATTTTGTAAGGACCAAATTCTCAGATTTACACTAAAAACTATACACCTCGGAACATCAGTAACCTGAAGATATATATCAAGTAATATGACAATCCAAGCAATATTTTTCAAAAAGTGATTGAAGAAATTTTCAATTTGAAGAATAAAGGGTTAATATATCAGGATCAAATTATCAGATTTATACCAAAAACTATACAGTGTGGCACATCAGTAACCTACAGATATATATAAATTAACATGACAATTGGATTAATATTTTTTGAGTTATCTCATGCCAAAGGGATTGGAAGAATTCTCAATTTGAAGGATAAAGGGTTAATATCTCAGGATCAAATTATCAGATTCCCACCAAAAACTATACAGCTCGGCACATCAGTAACCTGAACACAAATATAAAGTAACTTGGCAATCCAAGCAATATTTTTCAAGTTATTGAATGCCAAAGAAATGGATACGGATGCCAGACAGACAGATGGACGGACAAAGGACGGAGGCCACCCCGGATGCCGGCATTATGTGTACCATAATGGTATGGGTACACATAAAAATGAATTCATTAGGTACACAATAACAACACCTACCAACATGCAGTAGATACTAAACAGAGCAGTAGCACTGCATTTATGCCTCACGTCTACTGCCTTGATGTACATCTACTGCCTTGATGTACATGTACTGCAACGTTGCTGTTGATTTATACCATTCAAAAGAGGTATGCCACAATGCCACTGCACATTTATACCTTAATGCATCAGTATGCCTTAACTCTACTTCACAATTGTAGCATTTTGTAGTTTTATGCATCATCACTACTGCTGCACTGTAATTGAATTTGCATGCCCTGGTGAAATTTGATGCAGCAATGTTGAGGTAGTCCACTGCAAAGTTCTGCATTTGAAGTAGTAGGAAAGCAGCTACTGCAACCCCACTTCTAAAACTCAGTCAACCTGGAACTCAGGTCTGAAGGACGTTTATAATTTGAAGATTTTGAAGTGCTGGTGAGGTAGTTACTGCAGCCTTACTGTTGAGACTCTCAACTTGATCGATTTCATATGTCAGTCAGTTCCAGATACAAGTTTATGCAGCAGTAAAAGGTTGTTACTGCAACACTACTGCTATGACTCTATTTTGTGGGCAATTCAATGAAACCTGATAACAGCTCCAAGTATATGCAGCAGTGATAATGTAATTACTGCATCTCAACTGCTATGACTTATACTTTGTGTATAGTTCTGTAATTTAGTGGAGCACTGAGTGCATGCTGGTTATTCTCGGATATCTATGGTCTAATGATATCCTCCAATTGTATCCTCTAATAGATGTTCTCAAAAGGTATCCTCAAATAGTACATCACCATGTCATAAGCATCTTCCAATACCAAGATGGGGATGAAGAGGAAAGGTAAATTATACCTCAATGAGGAATTCCTTTGCGATCCTCATAATGACAAAAAAGAGATTCTATGGGCAGAGACTCAGATGAGGAAACATGAATGGTAGATTATACCTCACTGAGGAAATTTCTCATGGCCCTCATATGATAGAAAAGAGGTGCCCAAAGCCACTTGTTTGCTAGTCAGGGGTGCCTAGATGAGGACAAGAGGAATAGTAGATTATACCTCACTGAGAAATTTTCTCATGTCCTCCTCTTAAAATCAAAGGCCAATCTGAAGGCCAATCAGTTGTTATTTAGGGGTCCCGGAAGTGGGGGTGCCAAAAAAAAAAAAACCCATAAAATGACTAACTTTGGCCAAACTCATCTTTGAGGCCAGACCAGACAGAGGTTGGTAAGGGGGTAAGGCCAAACCCATCTTGGGCTAAAAATAAAAATTAAAAAAAAATAAATGCCTGATTCACACGAAAGAGGCAGGGGGGTGGGGGGGAGGGGGGTGGGGGTGTTGGGGCATAGGAGTAAAAAATTCTTTACGCATGTACACGCTCTAAACCCTTCAAATTGCATTTTGGATCTAACTGGCATGGGGGGGGGGGGGGGGGGGGGGTGGTCTATAGAAGTCAATTTGTATCTGCATCTAGTCACTCCAATTCCTTGAAAATGCATTTTGGAGCAAAGAAAAAACAAACTGCCTAACTGGCATGGGAGGGGGAGGTGGGGAGTGAGCAGTACCTCCGACAATTTTCATTAGATAATGGTGGTCATCTAACTTAAGGTAGACATTGTTCCCAAACAGTAATATACCCCCAAAAAATTGATATTTGGTTACTTATGTTGAAGTTATTCCATAAAAAAACATTACACTATATTTTTCAAATAAGGGCAAAAACTCTCATAATTTTCATCAAATATTGCTGGTCATCAAACTTGATAAACATTGTTGTTACAGAGACATATACCAAAAAGAAATGAAATCAGGTTTTTTATTGTTAGTTATGCCATAAACAAGCATTACACTATATTTTTTATTAAACAAAGGGCAATAACTCCAATAGTTTCCACTGGATATTGGTGGTCAGCGAACTTGACATAGATATTGTTGATATACAGACATTTATCAAAAAGAATTGGAACTTGCTTATTATTGTTAAAGTTATACCATAAACATGCATTACATGATATTTTTTAGTAAACAAAGGACAATAGCTCCCATAATTTTAATCAGATATCAGTGGTCATCGAACTTGATGTAGACATTGTTACTATAGACATATTTCAAAAAGAATTGAAATCTGTTAACTATTGTTGAAGTTATCCTGTAACCAAGATTTACAGAATATTTTTATAATAAGTTAAACAAGGGCAAATAACTCTTAATTGTTTACAGAAAAATATTAATTCTGCTGTATGCTCCAGGTACAAGCATAGCAAAACATTATCCCAATGATTGATACCTCATAGGTAATCCATGTGATGTTATAGCATTGTACATAGAAGGAAACTAAAGTTATTGCAGGGAAAATAGAAATCTATTTATAGTAACAGTGACCTTGACATATGACCTATTGACCCCAAATGTAATCCCAACCATCAATACCTCGTATGCATTCAAAATATGAACTTATAGCATTGTACGCAAAAGGAAACTAGTTATTACACAGAAACCAAAAATCTATTTATAGCAAGTTATCTTGACCTTTGACCTACAGATCCCAAAATCAATGCAAAACACTGTCCCATTATGAGCGACCTATCTGTGAAGTATCGGCATCATGTGACCAACAGGACAAAAGTTATTGTCCGGAAATGAGTGTGAAGACATTTTTCAATCATCCCGTTAGTTAAACAAGGGAGAATAATAATAATATGTAAATGTTTATACGAGGATATTAATTCTGATGTAGAGTCCGTTTCCCAATGTTGAGGTACAAGCATGACAAAAATTATTTAAATCCAACGTATGTCGACAGAGCTAGAGAAGCAAATATGTTGGACGGACACATTTTTTTCAATCATCCCCTTAGTTAACAAGGGCAAATAATTCTGTAAATCTTTACATGAAGATATTAATTCTGTTGTAGAATCTGTTCTCTCATTTTGAGGTATAATCATGGCAAAAGTTATTTGAATCTGCCAAATAATGACAGTGCTAGAGCAGCAAGTATGTTGGATGGACACATTTGTGTTATGAACTACGTAATGTATGCAACATACATAACGTACGAATGAACTGATGGACACAGCTCTCCACTAGATACCTCCTCCGACGAGATCAGTCGGGGGCATAATAAGACCTGGAATATATTGGTTCAGGACTCGCATGAAGAGGCCAGAAAAGCTAAATACAACAAGAGGTGGGCCATGCTCTGGTGCATACACTCACTGTGCATACCACCAAACAATGGAAAGAGAAGAAATAAACCATGGTACTGTGAAAGCCTTTCCCATAAACAATCTTCATTCCAAATTTCATTGGGATACAACAGCCCAAAAATATGTGGCAAACATAAAAAAATGGCTATTTCACAAGGGGAACAGCAAAATTATTGTCTTTGTTTTACAGCAAATACTAATCTACCCAATTTCTACCCCCCACCGTTTCTCTCCACCCCAACCCTTACCCCCATCCTAAGAGGTAATTTTATTGTGAATGCCAGAAACACCTGTTACTGAAATCTAGTGACGATCAGACCATCCACATAGATCGAGTACAGACAAAATGACACTTGTCAGGAAGTGATTTGCATGTATTTCCCTTGTTTTACTGCAGGGAAATGACTATTGAAAGTCTTTCCCATAAACAAAAACCTGAGATTCGACGCGAACAGACAGAAAATTGGCTAATTTACAAGGTAAACAGCAAATTTTCAAAGTTCAAAAGGGGGATAAGTGCCAAAAATGCAATGTAAGAAATATTATTAGAGACTCATTTGAAAGCCTTTCCCATGAACAATCTTCATTCCAAATTTCGAGAACTGATAACCCAAACCTGAGATACAATGCAAACAGAAAAAAGATAGACATAATTTCAACACTAGGCATACATGCATGAGGGGTTTAGTGTCTTGTTTTCCAGCAGGTAGAAATCCAACCCAGCAGAAATTGTGAGATCCAGGTATACCTGTTACTGATAGTTGGTTTCAATCTGACCATCGGCATGGGAGATGTAAAATCACTGTCTTTGTTTTACAGCATAAATCCCCCCCCCCATCTCACAGAAGTAATTGTAAAGGCCAGAAACATCAGTTACTGAAGTCTAGGGACAATTGGACCAGCCGCATGAGAGACAGAGAACAAAGACATAATACCACATGTGGGGAGGTTATTTGCATGTATTTTCTTTGTTTCACGGCAGGGACATGACTCATTTGAAAACCTTTCCCATAAACAATCTTCAATCCAAATTTCATTGAGAACCGATAGCCCAAACCTAAGATACAAGGCAAACAGACAAAAAGGTGGCCATATTTTCAACAGTAGGCATTCACGCGTGAGATGTTTATTGTCTTTGTTTTACAGCAAGAGAAATAAAACCCAGTAGAAATTGTGAGATCCATGTACACTCGTTATCAACAGTTTGTGTCAATCAGACCATTGAGATGGGAGATGTGAAATTATCGTCTTTGTTTTACAGCAATTACTTTACCCTCACCTTCACATCCACACATTGAAAAGGCCAAAAACACCTGAGTCTAGTGACAATTGGACCATCCACAAAGAGATAGAAAATAGACATAATGCTGCATGTGGGGAGGTGATTGCATGTAGGCCTATTTTCTTTGTTTCACTACAGCGACATGACTTATTTGAAAACCTTTCCCATAAAAAAAATCTTCATTCCTACTTTCAATGAAATAAATTTTCGGCTATTTTGTATATTTAAAGGGCCATAACACATAGAAAAAATACTCCAACAGCAAAATGGGTGATGCTCCTTAAAAGCTATAGTATACTCCAGCTTAGCTTATAGGGAGAAGCAGAGGATTCTGAAAGATTCCGAATCGGTTGTTTGCGGTAATTAGATGCACTCTGGTTCAGTCCCACAAAACCCAGGAAACATCTCAGTCCTATAGCACTATGTTGTACTATTATATAGATGATGGATTTGCCAAGTCCCGTTTTGGGTTTAGACTGTCTTAGGTGATTTGGATTGAGATTGTCAGGTTGTTTGATTTAATTAGATGCATTTATTTAGTTATTTATTTATTGTTGTTTAAGGTCACATACTTCTGCACAACGGCTAATCATGGCCACAACATGGAGATAAAGTCAAGGTCAGTCAATCATTTATACCCCACGTTGCCTATTTTAGAGGACTCGCACCCCAAGTTAAACAGAGCTTGTTTACCACAGTAAACAAGCACTGCTTCACTTCCCGGGGTTCTCACGGGAGTTAATTAGATTTACTCCTACTTAAAACACCCCCGTCTGCCCTGCTGCATGCCTCTGGGTCACATGGCAAGTACATGCTGCCATAGAAACAAAGAAGAAGGCGACCCCAGTATACAAAATGGCCGACGGAAGCACGTATCGCCTTAACACGCATTGCACTTGCGAACTGAGAACATGCATCACTATGGGGATGACATCACAAGATGGCCACTCACGCGGGTGACCACCATCAAAATATGACGTAACTAGGTCATGTGATATGACGTCACATCCGAGGTCCCCAGCAAGGGCCACCAAACGGACGTTCTGTTCCTCTCCTACTACTGTCGACACGGAAATCCAAACAACATTGTTCTCTAGGGCTATCAGTGTCGACAACATCTAGCGTCGTCAACATATAGTCGACCAATAAATTCAACTCTAAAGCATATATATGGGTCGATTCTTTTACATTCTATGAAACGTATTTTCGCATGAAACCATTTTATAAACCACACATGCGGGCCTGTGGAGAATATACTATCCATTAGGCCTGCAGTGCAAGAGCGAACACGTGCAAGCTTCCCCAAGTCAACGGGTGCTGCAATTTTGAATAAGTTAACAAGCCCAATGGCTGACATCGTTGAAGAATGTCCAGTTCACTTGTTGACATGAAACATGCACCATGCACAGAGAAAATGAGAAATTGGTGCAGTAGGCCTACATTTTCAATGAAAGTGCACCAGCGGTACATGCCCTATTTTTGTAAGTTCAACTTTTCAGAAAAAAAATACAATGAAGAGGACATGGTTGTGCCCACGATATTCCATGGACACCCACTTCAGGAGCCTACAGGGGGTGAGTGTATGTGCATGTTATTGCTGACAACGGGGCATATAATCAAAGCATATGATAGTCTATCCCATGCATAGGCATAGGTTTATAGCTTACCGGTAGTCTGCGAGGGTCTCCTGCCAACGGTTAGAGCCTAAATTTTTTTTTTTTTCCCCAAGCCAAGAGTGGGGATTGACCTACCCTTCATCGTGTGTGCATCAACCCACCACTAAGCACGTGGGATGATGCTTTGCATGAAATTTGTGAATGAGAAGAGGCGCCCCTCAAATCCAGAACCTTGGAGACCAAATAATCATTGGTTGGGGTTGGGGGTTTAACCGTGCTCAGGTGACAACACTCTCGTCTTCCCACTTTTCTGAGCGTGCATGTTTTGGCCAAAAATAAATTTTTGTTTGATTTTGAACAGTTTCAACAACAAAAAAAAGCTACAAATGAAAATGATCTGACATTTTTTTGATTTTTATTTATTTTTTTTTTTTGGGGGGGTGGGGGGGGTGGGGGGTGGGGGGTTGGAATGCTAGCGCCACCCACACCCTTAAATCTATGCCACTGTCTCTTATGAATTCTCTTGCATCCTGCATGATGCTCAATGGTATTTTTTATGGTGACGCTCGCCCGATCGGGCTGAAAAATAAGCCTATATTTTATTTGAATGCTAGGCTAAAGACAGAGTGTGCGGTTTGCACGGATTATTTATCCTCAGTTCATATTTAAACCTTTTTAGAGTTCTAAACTTTTTTATCCATTTTGTGCAACTACGTAGACTAATAGGCTAATTAAGCACACCCTCCCCCCCCCCCCCCCCCCCCATTATATATATAGACAACCAATTAGCCCACAAAATAGGCCTATAGGCCCAAATGATTGCCTTATAAATTGAAGGGTGGGGGGGGGGGGGGGGGGGTTAACTATAGTGTTGTCCCAAAGAACCTGCTGCACTCATAAATGAAAGTGTCAATGACACTGTAGCTCAACTTGTTCAAGACATGCACATGTATAGTGTGTGACACGGCAATGAGAAACATCTAGGTAATGACCTGATAACAAAGGTGCATGTAAAATATTGTAATGATCTGTACATAAATGCTGACCGTAGCCTGTAACAAATATATAGGTAAAGTATTGTAAAAGTGGGGTGACAGTTAGATGCTAAACTAGAAAAGAAATCTTTGAGTCCCAGAGTGGGTTTGACGGAACCCAAAAATATTTGCTCTCATAACACAGTGATAACAAAGGCACCCAAAAACACTCGTTCCTGTCACAAGGTGATAACAAAGGTACCCCAAGAAGTTTCGTGATGATCAGTTCATAAATACAGACTCTAGCCCAAGCCGTATTGACATGTGCACTTACTGTGTGTATAAGTAGCATTGAACAAATCAAAGTTCATCTAATTTGAATAATTTCTGCATGAGAAAAAAACCAGTATTATGTGTGATGTATTCCATGTTACTAAACATTCCTACAAAAATTTATTCAAATCAGAACTTTCATACAGTGGTTCTGTACAAAAAACTGATAGCACTAATAATTTTGGTACAAAAAGGCTGCTGGCGGCCATCTTGAATTCTGGACCGCACCCAAAAACACTCGTTCTCATCCCACAGAGATAACAAAGGTAACCAAGAAGTTTTGTAAAGATCGGTTCATAAATACGGCCTCCAGTCTGAGCTGTATAGAAGTTGTGTACAGAAACTGATCGGACCTAATTTCGGTACAAAATGGCCACTGGCAGCCATCTTGAATTTTGGACAGCACCCAGAAACACTCGTTCTTATCCCGACTTAAGTCGGGGGCATAAAAACAATACACCATGCATGTTCCAGAACTTGGCTGAAAAACTGACGTCTGCAAAGTTGGGAGTTTCGAAAAATACCAGCATCCAGTCGATTTTGGAAGTGGATGTTCACAAATTTGTTTAATGTGGAATAATAACAAATATCTGGTGAGTGGTGAGTACGGAAACTGGCAATTTTCGAAGCCTTATATTTCTGTTTTAATTTGATCAAACACTGAATTTGAATTTAATGTACTCTTCCGAACCACAACACCGGTTTGTCATCAACATTCAATGTGACGTTTTGGCATTTGTGCGCGTGTGTTGGTGCAAGGCTGTCCTGAATTTGAAAAGTGAATGTTGATTCCCTCAAGTGCATTTTGCAAGTTCATGATTGCCTGCTAACAGCCCTTCAATAGTCAATACCCGTTTCCCAATTTACGCAAATGTACACGATACCTCCTTTACTCCTTGTTGTTGTAACTTGTGTGGCAATGTGGGGAACCAAACAGAAATTAGAATGTTTTGATTTTACTTTTTTTGTTGCAACTTGCACGAGAAACAAAAGTCAAAGGACTGTTTTATTTTTTTAGTTCACCTGACTTTCAGTCGGGAGAGCCAAAGTGATTACTCACTGTCCGTCGTCCGTGAACATGGTGTTTGCGTCTTCTCCTCCCAAACCGCTGAATCAGTTTAATTGATATTTGAGATAGGCCTAATAGTTTGTTATAACATCGCAATTTCATTTTGTTCAAATCAAGTTGCCTCGCCCCTCGGTAGGGCCACGCCCAAAAGAGTGTGCTTAAATCTTAAAAAATTTTCTCATCTCATGAACCAGCAGTAGCAGAGATTTGGTATTTGGTGTGCGGCTTCCTTTTGAGGTGTCGACTCAGATTTGTCCAAGAGAAGTTCGAGGAGCTATATTTGCCTTCATTATGGGAGGGGCAAGAATTTTTGCCTCACCCAAAATTTCCATTTTCCAAACCGAGAGGCAGATTTGAACCAAATTTGATATGAGGGCTTATTTGGTCATAAGTACTTAATTTATTCAAAACTTTTTTCCTGTCGCCCCATGGGAACCGCAGGAGATAAGAATAGAAAAAAATTAAAATGCCCACATCTCCAAAACAACACTGCACTGAGAATTCTTATTTGGTGTGAAGCTTCCTTAGGACCAACAGAATGGAATGTTAAAAAAAATTGCTATCGGTTTTATCATGGGGTACTTTTTGGGACTTTGAAAAAGTTCCGAGTCAGTATTTTTTTTAACACTGTGGGTAATGGAAAAAATATTTAACACTACTTTTCTCCCAAACCACTGCTCCAAAAGCTTTCAAATTTCACATATAACATCTTTGGAAGATTGTTTCACACGTTTATTGAAACCAATTCCCTGGGTCAAGGGCTCTCTAAGGGAATCCAAATGTTTAAATCAGTGCAGTATGAGGAATATTCTTTAAAAATCTTCTTCAAATCTACCAATAAGAATCTTTTGATATTTGGTATGCAGCATGCTTATGGGGGTGAGATTCAAGTTTGCTCAAGCCAAGTCCCTGGGTTCATATTTGGGCTCACTGTGGGGGGCCTGAATTATAACTTAGTTCAAAATGAGGAATTTTCTTTAAAAATATTCTTCTTCAGATCCAGTATTTGGAATGTTTTGATATTTGGTATGTAGCATCCTTAGGAGGGTGAGATTCAAATTTGTTCAAGCCATGTATCTAGGTCCATATTTGGGCTCACTGTGGGAGCTCGAATTGTAACTTAGTTCAAAATGAGGAGTTTTCTTAACAAATAATCTTCAGATTCAGTGGTCGGAATGTTTTGATATTTGGTGTGCAGCATCCTTGGGGGTGTCATTCAAGTCTGTTAAATCCAAGTCCCTGGGTTCATATTTGAGCTCAATGTGGGAGCACGATTTATAACTTTGTTCAATATGAGGAATTTTTCTTTAAAAATCTTCTTCAGATTCAGCCGTCAGAATGTTTTGATATTTGGCATGCAGCATCCTTAGTGGGTTGAAATTCAAGTTTGTTCAAGTCATGTCCCTAGGTTCCCTAGGCCAAATCCCTGGGTTGATATTTGGGCGCCCTTTGTGAGCCTGGATTATAACTTAGTTCAATATGAGGAATATTCTTCAAAAATCTTCTTCAAATCCAACAGTCAGAATCTTTTGATATTTGAAAAACGGCATCTCACTGGAGGTAAGATTCAAGTTTGTTCAAGCCAAGTCCCTGGGTTCATATTTGGGCTTCCAATGGGAGCCCAAATTATAACTTCATTATATTCAATATGAGGAATATTCTTTAAAAATATTTTTTTTAGATCCACTGGTCTGAATGTTTGGATATTTGGTATAAGCTTTTCTAAGGAGGGGTAGATGCAACCAGTTGAAATCAATTCCCTGGTTTTTATATTTAGGCTACTATGTCAGGTGAGCGCCCTCAGGCCCCCTGGGGCCTCTTGTTTTATTTTGTAAACTGAATATTAAATTCTTATAAATGAAACCAATCACAGTTGCACAGCATCTTTACAATTTCAAAATCTGGGCGAGTACCAAATTGCCAATGCTCACAGTTACTGTTCTCACCAGTGAAGTGCCACAGGAAATCGACAACAGTCAACAAATGACCTGCAGTGGTCCTTGAACTTTGAATCTGAAATAGACAATTGATAACAGTAACACATTGAAAAGCAAATATCAATAAATGATGCTTCAGTTTTCATGCAAAGTTTAATTTGAAAGCAACTGGGACACAATAGCACAAGAATGCTTTTTAGCTCACCTTGAGAGAGTCAAGCTGTGCTTATCAACACCATGTTTTGGACTTCTCCAAAACCACTGGGCCAATTCAAGTTAAACTTTGTGTGAGTGATTGTCCCGAAGGGGCATTGCATTTTTGTTCACTCAGCATCTGGACCAGCCCTAAAGGGAGGGGGGTTTGGGAAAATGCTCCAAAATTTTAAAAAATCTTCTCATGAACCAATGGGTACATTGACTTGATATTTCGTATGGAGCTTCCTTTTGAGGTGTAGAATCCAGTTTGTTCAAACAAAGTTCGTTTAGCAATATTTGCCTTTGTAATGGGAGGGTCAAGATTTTTGGTCCTGCCCAAAATTTCTATTTTCTGAACCGATGGCCTAATTTGATCCAAATTTAATTTGTAATATTATTGGATCATATGTACTTGATTCATGCAAAACAAATGTTCCCATTCGAACCCCAGGAGCTAAAAATAAAAATATTTTCAAACTCCCTATATTTCCCAAACCCCACGGAACAGAGAACTGTTATTTGGTATGAAGCATCCTCAGGACCCATTGAAATGATAGGTAAACAAAAATGCCATCTGTTTTAACTGTGTGTTCTGTACAGGGTGTCAGCATATTTGAAAAACTTTAAACAAATTTTATTCTCCAGAACCAGTGATCACAATCTTTTGATATTGGTATACAGGATCCATAGGGGGTGGGGGGGGGGGGGGGTCAGATATAAGTTTGTTAAAATGAAGCCCCTCGGTTAATATTTGGGCTCAGTACAGGAGCACAAACTTTTAACTGAGGGCAGTATGGGGAATAATCTTTAAAAATCTTCTTCACCCATCAAAATCCTTTCATATTTGGTGTACAACATCTCAAGGGAGGTCAGATTTAGGTTTGTTCAAATCGGATCCCTGGTTCATACCTGGGCTCTCTATCATTGCCAAAAATTTTACTTAGTGCAATATGAGGAAATTTATTTCAAAATCATCTTCTCCAGATCCACCAATCCAAATGGTTTCACATTTGGTATACAACATCTTTAGGGGGAACAAAATCCAGTTTGTTCAATTTGGGAGCCAAGGTTTATATTTGGGCTCAATACAGGAGCACAAAGTTTAACTTAGTACCATGAGGAAATTTCTATAAAAATCTTCTTTTAAGAAGGGGGCAGGGCTCATTTTTAGGCTCTTTCTGTAGCCTGAATTTTAACTTAGTGCAATATGAGGAAATTTCTTTAAAAATCTTCAAATCGAGAAACAGGGTTAATATTTGTGCTCCCTATGAGAGCCTGAGTTTTAACTTGGTGCAATATGAGGGAATAATCTTTAAAAATCATTTTCAGATTCACCAGGCAGAATCATTTCATTTTTGGTATGCAACACTTGTTGGGGGGGGGGGGGGGGGCATTATTTTAGTAAGTACTAAGGGACTCAAGATATGACAATGGATCTTATGAAGATTGATTGCTTAATATAGATTCATTAGTCGCTTGGGTTTATATCAGGTTCTGCTGAAGGTGAACACTTCAGGCCCCTTCAGGCCTCTTGTTTCTAAACTGATGGTTCAATTTGAGCCAAATTTCTTTTGTGCCAAATTGTGGTACCCGGGTATTAATGTTGACTCGTGCAAAAAAAAAAGAAAATTTCTTGTGGAACCCCAGAAGCTGAAAATAGAAATATTTTCAAACGCTCATAATTCCAAACTCACACAGTACAGAAAACTGTTATAAGGTACGAAGCATTATTAGGACCAGTAGAACTGATTGGTTTAAAAAAAATGTCACCAGTTGTGTCAGGGTGTTCTGTATGGGGGAATCGGAAAAAATGCTGAGTCAGCTTATTTGCATTGTGAGAATTTAAACAAGATATTCAGAACCAATGATCAGAATCTTTTGATACCTGGTATACAGCATCCATAGAGGGGATGGGTGGGTGGGAGGGGGAGTGGTCAGATAAAGTTGAGGCAATTTGGGGAATGATCTTTAAAATCTTCTTCAGAACTACTAGTCACAATCTTTTGATATTTGGTATTCATCATTGTTATGAGGGTCAAATTCAAGATTGTTCAATTATTCAATTCAAGTTCCTCAATTCATATGTGGGCTTCCCATGAAATTCCGAATTTCAACATAGTGCAATATGGGGGATACTCTTTAAAAATCTTCTTCAGATCTGACAGACAGAATGCTTTCACATTTGGTAGACAACATCTCTACTAGTAGGGAGGTCAGATTCAAGTTTGTTCAAATTGAATGCTTGATTTTATAATTAGGCTCTCTATGTTAGCACAACTTGCAACTTTCTGCAATATGAGGACATTTCTTTAAAAAGCTTCTTCAGACCCATCAGTCAGACTCAAGTGCCTGGGTTGGAATTTGGGATCCCATTGGGAGCCAGAATTGTAACTTAGCGAAATATGAAGGATCTTCTTCAGATTTACAACTCAGAATCCTTTCATATTTGGTATATAGCATCTCTAGGGAGATCAGATTCAAGTTTATTTAAATCAAGTCTCTGGGTTAATATTTGGGTTCCCTATGGGAGCTTGAGAATATTACTCTTGTGTGCCTAATAATCATACATGTATGATTATTCTTTTTCGAACAAGAAAACACAGGATGCAATGGAAATGCTAATTGGTAGAGAGCTGGAAGCATATATTTGGGCTTTATTCTGAAGTACTGCTAACATCTCTTTAAGACCTAGTACCCAGTGGATGTGCTTCATACCATCACTGAAACAGAATTAGTTAATCTTTTAGGTTTTGCCTTGGTGCAATTTATGGGAGAGTGCCTGTAGGCACTCTCACTTAAATTGCAACAAGTCAAATCAAATCCATGTGAAAATTATGATAACCGTATACAATTTAGCCCTTCACCAGTTCAAGAGCATCAGACATAAAAATGGCTCTGGGCAAAGCAGCTAGCTCACATCTTGGAATTTTCCACCCTATGCTATTATTCGACCCTATACTATTATTAATTTTAAGGAAATTTTCCACCCTGTACTATTATTAGGCACTCAAGAGTAACTTGAATATGAGGGAATATCTTCAAAAATCTTCTTCAAATTCCCCAGTCTAAATCCTTTCATATTTGATATACAGCATCTTTGGGGAAGGTGGTGGGAGATTCAAGTTTGTTCAATCGAGTGCCTGGGGTAAAATTTTGTTTATTGGACAATACTAAATTAGGTTGAATTAACCTTTGTTTGCCCCTCCCATTTTATAACCAAGTACCTTCCATCATGCATCTTCAAAAATTTATTTTTAACCCCTGTTCTCGAAGAGGGAGTTTGATGATTGGATATGTATACGAAAATGCATGAAATTTTGAGTTATTTTATGCCACAAAAATGAATACATAAAGTGGTTTGTTTTGGATACCTCAGTCATGGGGCACAGGCAAGGCCAGTGGTGGTGTCAGAATTTCTTCTTCAGGTCCACCAGTTAGAATATTTTCATATTTGGTACACTACATCTCCAAGGTGTCAGATTCATGCTTGTTCAAATCGAGTGCAGGGGTTTGATATTTGGGCTCCCTATGGGAGCCCATATTTTAACTCTGCTCGATGCAGTATGAGGGAATTTCTTGAAAAATCTTCTTCGGATCCACCATTCAGAATGCTCTCACATTTGGTATACAATACCTCTAGGAAGGGTCAGATCTACATTTGTTCAAATCAAATCCCTGGGTTAATATTTTGGCTTCCTACTGGAGTCAGAATTTTAACATAGTCCAGTATGAATAATATTTAAAAATCAACATATGTGGTATACATTTTCCTTTCAGGGTTCCGATACGGTCTGTTCAAATAAAATACCTAACACGATATTTGTTCCCTTTGGGTGGAGGCAAATTTTATCACAGTACAAAACTGGTAATATTTTCAAAGTCTTTTCCTCCTAAACCAACGCTCAGACTCTTTTGATCTTTGGTATACAACATCCTTCAAGTTTGTTCAAGTCAAGTCCCTAGGTTGTTATTTGGATTCCCTAGATTTCCATTACTGAAAATCTGGGATTTATTTTTGTGATAGCATCCCAATACTCCCAATACTAGAAAGAAAAATCATCTGGTATGGCCAGCAGAGTTATAAATAATTAAATATTTCATTCCTCTGTTGCCGAAGCTGGCCATAGATGGTAATTAAATCCTACTTTAACCCTCTGCACTCTGTGATATCTAATATCATTATCAAAATTGCAACCTGTATGTTTTTCCCATAATGCGACTAGGAATTTACCCAATTCAGTCTTGTTTAACACAGCTCACTGAACTCTGTCAAACAAGAGTAAAGTGGTTACACTCCTAGTTAGAAATGGTCGGTATACTGTAAATACCATTCAGTATTGATATCGAACCAGAAGCGATTTATCATACCGATGGAATCTCAAAATACCGAAATTTTGGAACTGACAAATTTATATTTATTTATTAAAGTTTAACAACACTTTAACAGCCAACTTTATATCGTGTCAGTGACAGTTTAACGGGTGGAGGAAGCAGGCGTACCCAGAGAGAACCACCAAGTGACGACGAGCAGCTGCCAGCTCCCCAACATCGTAACTTCACACTGCAGTACAGGCAGGGTCAGATTGGCTGAAGACATGAGCAATATTGACATGCAGTGCGTCTTAGTACACACCATCATCGTGCTCCCATATGGACAGTTGGGGTTAAGTGCCTTGCCCAAGGACACAACGAGGGAGTCCGAATCAATTGCTCAGACGGTCAACCATCCAAGGATTATCCGGGCTCAACATTGCTTAACCCTTTACCCAACGCAGACGATATCAAAATTTATTATTTTAAATATCATTTATTTTAAATTTTGAAAAGAAAAATTCAACAAAACCGTATCATGTGACCCCCTCATTGGAACGAGCTTGTTCCAATGAGGGGGTCACGTGATATGGTTTTGTTGAAATATTTTTGAAAAATTTAATTTTTTCAACTGCTCAATTTGCATATTACGTGGGCGGATACGGGCGATTTGTTAGGTAAAGGGTTAACTTCGGTGATCTGACGAGAACCGGTTACTGCAATGCCACTGCACCCCTACTGACAAATATTTTCACACAATTAAGTTAAAAACTAAAAGGACAACAACAGAATATGAAGAGTAATTCATGACAAGAAGATCCCATGGACTGTGTTATAATACGTGTATGTCTAAAGGCAGTCATCACTAGTCACTTGGGTATTTTTTCTCAGCTTTTTTGTCATATCAAGTGATCTATTCTTAATAGTGCCTGTGTTGCTTCCAACATTTTGAGACTTCGGCGGCTTTATCGCCATTAAAACGGTGAATGATAGCTGGGCTGTATACCAAAAACACCATCAGATTTTGGTATCGGTGTGAGTACATGTATGTTTTTTGTACTGAATACCATTCCTACACCGAGATAATCATTTTAAAAATACCGATACCAAAACCAAACATGAAATTTCAATACCGCTCAACTCTACTCCTAGTTGCATTTTTGGAAAAAAATTGCTACATGAACTTGTGGTACTTTGACGACAGAGTGCAGAGAGTTAAACAATGTTCTTCAGATGTGCACCTCAGGCCCCATTGAGCCTCTGGTAGGCTTGGACTGATATCCCAGCATTCAGAAAGAAGTATGCTAGTATGTACCGATACGAGAACCACCAATATGGGTAACGGTACAGACGATGTGCACAAGTCATTCTTCGTAATCATCTTCCACGATTTTTTCACGATTTTTCATTCGGTTGGATCGATTTGATAAGTTCAAGGTGGATGTCAAATCGTGAACTGCAAGAGCATGTCTCAATTAGTAATGAGGACTGGACCACCCTGGATTGGTTCAGTCTGTGGCCCACCTCAACTGTGGGCAGGTCTGGGCCGGGTGCCACTGGACCAGTTTGGACCGGTTTACACTCCCAGTCTGGTATTTTCTGGTCTGGTCCACTATTTTACATCGAGCCAACTATCACAAATTTATCGAGAATATATCCCAACCTACAATTAGCAACGATTCATTAATGAGTTCTAGTGATTTTTGGCAAATATTTGGTGTCATGAAAACATCGGAAGTGCATACATAGATGTCACAGTCCTCATCAGCGATTCAGTTGAATGCAACTATGTGGGCATCTGCATGCTTTTGATGTCGCTGTCTTGTGGCTGCGTGCTTTCACTCAATATTCATTTAAACCTTGCAGGATTTAACAGAATAAGTTTTGAGTGGCTTAGTGGTATTTCATGAGCACGAAGCTCAGGTGAAATGTAACTTGGACATTCACAACAAATGGTGATTATTAATTTTTAGCAATCGAATGTGCAGAGCAGCCGCTTATCTCAAGATGTTCACCAAAACAAACTAGTAAGGTACATGCTACATACAAGCAGACACAGGATGCAATGGAAATGTTAATTGGTAGAGAGCTGGAATGATATATTTGGGCTTTATTCTGAAGTACTGCTAACATAACTTTAAGACCTAGTACCCAGTGGATGTGCTTCATACCATCACTGAAACAGAATTAGTTAGTCTATAAGGTTTTGCCATGGTGCAATTTATGGGAGAGTGCCTGTAGTAAATTGCAACAAGTCAAATCCATGCAACAAGGCAAATCCATTTGAAAATTATGATAACCGAATGTAATTTAGCTCTTCAACACTTTAAGAGCATCAGACTTCTGCGTTATAAAAATGGCTCTGAGCATAGCAGCTGGCTCACATCTTGGAATTTTCCACCCTATACTATTATTCGACCCTATACTATTATTAATTTTCAGGAAATTTTCTACCCTGTACTATCATTTTCTAATTTTTACATCTAAAACATCTTATGACCGATCGTTTGAATAAATTCTTGACCAATGTTTTAATGAGGTGGGTCATGTGAGCTATGCTTTGGGTGTAAAAATTGCAATTTTTCAAGACAATTCTTTCAATGGCCATGTTCTCAGAATATTAATTAAACAGTGAAATGTAAATGGGAGATCTCCTAGGAATTAGATACATGTTTAGATCAGTTTAGTCACTAAAACATCAGCATTTATCCATATATTTATTTATTGGTATTTTTTGTAATGTGAGCAAATCAGGTCATATTTTTGGAGAAGGCAGCAGAAGTTGGGTAATCTTATTAATTTTTGTTGATTCATTTTTAGCTCACATGCCAAAGTCAGTGGGAACTTAATAGACTTGATGTCCATTGTCCGTCCATCCTTCTGTCCAGCATGAACTTTACATTAAGAATAGAATGTGTACAAGAATGTTCTTTTACAACTATTGATCTACACATAGGCATCTTTTTCTCTTTTCAGAATTGGTTCTAAAGAATTTAGCTGTGATTGTTCCCTTAATGAAGAGCAGGCAGAGAAAACTGTAGTCTTCTTGACTCGGATGCAATAAACAATCATTAAAACTTCCATGTACACTCACACGTACACATTCTCGAGCTTTTGTTAATTTCACTTTTCAGTTGATGTTCTGGAATAAAATTTTCAACTTAAAATTTAGGTTATTTTTTTTTATCAGGTCTTTAACCCTTTACCCAATTCACATTGACATATCATAATTTGTTATAATTAGTCGTGAATTTTTTTTTCTCCAAATTTTTCACAACTTGCAGCAGATCGATAAAATGTGACACCTCACTGAAACAAGACTGATGGTTTTGGTGAAATTTTCTTAATGAACATTTTTCAACTGCCCAGTTTTTTAAGTTATGTGGGAAGATGCAGCTAATTCATCAGATATAGGGTTAAATCCAATGAATAATGAAAGTAAATACCGTGCCCAACATTCAATTAACATTCCATATCAGGCCTGTTTTAAACATTTTGTGTAACCAGTTTATTATTCACTTGGTTTGAGCTTTGGTAACTCATCATTGATTCCCCTTGATTCAGGTTACCCACTACTTATTATATATTTATTGGGGCTTAACTACACTTTCAACTAACCCATTACTAGTAGGTAACCTAATATAATATATAAGTAACACAACTATGCTGATATATGAACTGTTGTATCAAAGTTAAGTTCTTGCTCCAATGGGCAAAATATCCCGATGAATCAAGATCAATCCTTAGGAACAATCATGAGGCTGTGTTGCAGCAATTCTGATACAAATTAGTTGCAATTATAGCCTAATCTTGGCATGGGCTTGCATGCTGCAGAATAGTATGGCATCCATAATCACTATTCGTGGCAGATACATGTTCTATTGCCATTTCCGTACAGTACTAGTACAGCCTGCAATAAAGTGGAAATACACGATTTGTGAGATATTTGCATCACATGTTGAAAATATTGCGTTAATGCTATTGGAATATTGCCATAAAAGGCTATTTTGACCTCATTAACAAAAGAATATCACCTTGCTATAGACTGTTCTGTAAGATGATCAGCAATTTAGCAGAGGTGTTTCCATCTGTCTGAAGTATACCTGCTCTGTTCTGTAGTGGCCTACAAAGCAGCTATACTTTATACAGATGCAAACACCTGTGCCCTGCAGTTGACGATTGGTTGATGCTCAACATCATTCCACCATTCATTCCAACAAGTTCATTCAACTAAGCGAGAATTTTGTGTGATCTGGCATCAAGTTGGTGTGACCAGTGATTTGTTGGTGTGTCATTCATTTTAGGCAACCTCCACATGACTCTAATGAAACTGAATTGACAGGTCTGAATATTACAGGTAAATTTGTAAAGAAATGTGAGAACTGTGAAAATTCAATCAGCAAATTTTCCCATAATGCAAGTAGGAATTCAACCAATTCAATCTTTGACAGATTGAGAGCTCTCTGAGCTCAGACAAACAAGACCGAAGTAGTTCAATTGTTACATTGAAATATGGGGAAAATTTGCAGCTTGAAGATATTTTGAGATCACTGTACAGAAAGTTAAAAGTAAATTAACCCCATTGAGAGAGATGTCATAATACCAAAATTTCAAGTAGCAATTTTTTTTCACCATCAAGCAACAGGCAAAATAAACAATTTCACTCCCGTTTGACAAAGCTTATTGTCTCTGACAAACCAGATTAAATTGGTTACATTCTTAGTCACATGACGGTAAAACATTTGGAAGCTGAAACTTTGGTATTAAGACATACTATATTTATCATTTGCTGGCCTGTCAATTATTGAAAAGTATCTAAAAGATATTTTTCAATATCCATCGACTTGACATATAACGAAGCATATCTCTCAGTAGCTTCCCAATTGACATCACTCTTTGGCGCATCACTTTGCCTTTGATACTGCCACAAGCCATTAAGTGCCAGTTTTTCCAGTAGTATCAGAAGTTAGTGCTATTCCAACTTTATAGAGGATATATACGCTATTTTAGTGAATATCAGGAATAATCATTCTCATGAGTGTGAACTTGAAAGTTTTATTTTTCACAAGCACTAATTCCCAATTTTCACAAAAATAGCATAAATTGCATTTTTTATTATATGCTACATGCCTTTTTACTATACAATATTCAACCCAATTCTACTGCAAACACGTACATTACTACATTTCAAAGCAATAACAGAGGTCAGCTGATTATTATTTCAAGCCTGCACTAGCCAAATCACTCAAACATAAAAAAATAGTCCCTATTTCCCAGGATAATTTAACAAACTATTTATTTATTGGTGTTTAAGGTCACATACTTATGCATAATGGCTAATCGTGACTGACAGTTTTACGGAGGGTGGGGGGGGGGGGGGGGGGGGGGGGGGAAGCCGGAGCACCCGGAGAGAACCACCGAGCATTGACGAGCAACTGACAGTTCTTCAACATTCCAACTCTGTTCAAGCTCCGCTCAAGCAGGGTTACAGTGATTGAAGACATGTGCACCATCAACATGCAGTTCGCCTTAGTACACAGCGTCATCGTGCCCACATGCAGGCAACCGGGATAAAGCGCCTTGCCCAAGGACACAACACAGGTTGTCCCAGACAGGGATCGAACTCGGGACCTCTAGCATAGAAGTCCAACAGTCTACCACTGAGCCACCACACACCCTGTTTTTAACAAACTAATTATTCAGTTAACAGATGAAATTATAATACTACAAATAGGAATATTCTCATATTCTTCATTAATTTTAATTTCATTTTTAGAACATTTCTTTGTGGTTTTAGAGCATTTTAAATGTTAATTTACAACAAGGAATTTGGAATATAAAAAGATATGACCAATGGTTTAAGGGGATACTATTTTCTAAGACAAGCAAAAACCCACAAAAAATCCAAAATAGCAGCTATATTGAAAATGCCAAATACTGTATTTGGCATTTTCAAAAAAGCTGCCATGTTAGCTTTTTGTGATTTTTGCTTGTTTACGCAATAAATTGAGAAAAGAATCACCAATGGATCCCTTTTTTTTTCTTGTTGTAAATTGAGATGCATTAGATTTGTGAAAGGTATATATTTTTTGCCTTTGCAGAATGACTGTATTAACATTACTAGTAAATATCAAATGATACCCATGCTTGACTGTGCACTTGTTTGAAGATGATAGAAGACCTTTAAATAATTGTGCTTCCTTTTTATCCGGGAGATTAGATGCTGCAACACCACCTCAGTAGTAAACTGTATCACTACCTTACACGTATGGTAGCACCATTTCAGAAATATACTGCTTCACAACATAACCTACACTGCAAAAACTATCTCAGTAATCAATTCATCAAGCTTTTAAGAATACCTAATCAGTCACCGCCTCGGCAGTATCAAGGAAGCCTCAATTTGCATAATTGGCAGCAGTATACAAGAGGCCTTAATTTAAATAATTGGAACAAGCTGCATTTACACTTCAAGCACACTTCACTATTACTGCTGTAGTAGAAATGCATACCAAAGACAAGTGCAGTAGTACTGATGTTGTTTGCCTCTTTACTACTGGAGGCACTGATGAGGTATTTCTGTATGTATGCCTTATACTGGTTATCGGTAGGGGTTAATACAAGCTCAGGTGTTTCCACCTGCCCTCTTGTAGCTCTTCTTTGGAACATTCCTCCAAGCTCCACTGGGCTCTGTAGATGAGTAAAAGACCTCAAAATTCCAGGTACGGCTTTACAGGCTGAATTGTAGCCAGCAGTAAATATTGGTGGCCATATTCTAGGAAATGCAATATTCAGCGATTTTTTGTGACCTCATTATTGGTAACTTGACATAACTTCATATTCACTCAAATCCTCCATTATGGCCACTATTAGAAGAGGATTCTCTCAAGACAATAATTCCAACCTGTAAGCCCAAGTCGAACAGGTCTCCACTTCCTGTGGGGTGGACAATGGATACTATAACACATAACAACTGTTATGCATAAATACTTCAAAAAAAGAATGATGCTGAAGGTCCATGAGCTGATAGGAAAGTACATACCAAACTGGGATGGAGGATCAGTAATAATTTAATCCTATGGGGCTTAAGAATTAAACATATTCCTGATCCTACCAATAACTACAACACCCACTCAACCATTACCTGATGACAATAGCACAAAAGACAAAACCATTCAGGTCATCGGGATTGAAAGGTGTAATGGCAGTTTAATCCATTAAAAACAAGACTCAGAAAACATTTTTTGAAATGACCCAGAATGCTGTTGTCCTCTGACTTGGCCTCTTCACGCTGTTCGCATTGAAATCATTTCAGTTTTCCAACAGTCGCATCCTGCGCCAATAGCATATAAATCAGGTCCTTGTTCTTTGTGCTTTCCAAAGACATCATTGGGAGCCTATAGTCTCCTGTGTATAAGCTTGTTGTTTGTCATGCAATGGGTTTGGATTAGAAGGCCGCCTGACTTCCAAACCTCAATAAAACATAATCCTTTCATATGAGGTAGAGAAATTACAGTCCACCAGTGGCAATTTATTCCACTCATAGCAATTCTAAGGAAACATATTCCAAGATGAGAAAGGTTATTATTCTTCTCGGATGTAGTCCATTCTCACTGAAAACATTTTAGATCTGCAATAGAAGGAAATGGTGCCAGTGGTAAATCAGGCCTTTGATGTATGTGGCTTTCATGCCTATTTCAAACTTTCCACACACCTTATCTTCTTTGTATACCTTTTCTTTTCTGACCATATTCACATTTGAATGTGTATTGATAGGGTCCCTTTCTGAAATAAAATTCATCCAGGGACAGCATTAAAGTTCTCAAAATCGCTGTACAACATTTCAACAGGTAATTATCGCTAGGTCCAACAATGGAGGATTCTTTTCGGTATGCTGAAATTACACTGAAAACCAGGTAAATGGAGGTCCCAGTTTTGATTTGGTGGTCTGATGGCATCCTGTGCCACTTACAACAAGGCTCAGTAAATATATTCCTTGATAGGGCATATTGTTATTTTTCTCTTTCCTTCTTGCAATACCCACAGCAATCATTTCAGTTTGGCAAGGAAAAAATTCTAAAGATACACGAGTCCTCTTATAGATGGTTTCCACAGTGTTCTTGATATTTCCAGGAAGCCTTTCATCTTCTGCTTTGTAAACTGTATAGGCATTAACAATTTTAAGCATAGAATGTTTGGATGACTTAAGCTTGCACACCTTGATAAAAATGAATTCACTATGTACACAATTACAATACAAGCTCAGGTGTTTCCACCTTCCATCTTGTGGCTCTTCTTTGGAACATTCCTCCAACCTCCACTAGGCTCTGTAGATGAGCAAAGGACTTCAAAATTCCAGGTAAAGCTTTGCAGGATGAATTGTAGCGAACATTAAATATTGGTGGCAATATTCTAGAAAATCCAATATTCACCGAAAATTTTGTGACTTCATTATCGGTAACTCGACATAACTTCATATTGAGTGAAATCTTCAATCCATAAATGCATTATAGCCACTTTTAAAAGAGGATTCTTTCAAGAGAATAATTCCACCTTGTAAGCCAAATGCATATAGGCGTCCACTTCAAGCTGGGTGGACAATGAATACCTGTTACGGTATGAAAATATTATTGATATTGGTAACAGAAAGAAATTTGAGAATCAGCAACAATAACTATGAATTCAATTATTCTGAAATTTAGTTTAAAAAAAAAATTAATATAAAAAAAAATGATACAAAGATCTTTTACACTAATTGGTTTACAGAAAATAAAAACAGTGGTACTTATCAATTATTGAATTAGTCCAAAGTACAGTTTGACAGAATCCAGTAAGTAACCCAGTGGTGGAGAATCTTGTGAAGAAAGTTACCAGCTTGTAGTATTAAATTCAAGAATGTCTCTTCAGAAACAGTATCCCGTAGATTTGTAATAAAATTTTCACTTAGAAATTTCAGCAGTCTCCAATAAAATATAATAAAATGCTCTGCAAAATTCAAATGGAGTAAAAATCCAAGAAGTATTGGCGCCACAGGTAATTTCCAAATAATCCAGTAGAATCCTGGCTTTTCACAAAGGAATATTATTCTGTTTCACAGAAAGTATAAATTCTCTTTTCAAAGACGAATAGATTCTCTTCAAAATTCTCTTTTGGAATCAATCTTCCAAATTCACAAAGAAGCACTGCTTCTATAATAAATGCACTGTTCTGAAACAATAATAATCTCCAATGGAAACAACTGAAGTGAGTCTTTCTGAAATGGCTTTCTGAAAATGAGTTTCTGAATTTGTTGACAAACCTTTATGTAGTTAACAGATAGAATGTTCCAGAAGATGAAAATTCTACAAGGTTCTAACAGTTTCTAGGTGATTCTGTCATAGTTCAAGTAAATAAGGTCCTTGATCTACTTAAACAATCAACAACTTTATGTACAATATATTAGTGTAACAAAGATGTAAACAAAGGTCACTCAGTGCAAATGAGTCAGACCAGTCCGAAAATGCAGAAAAAATATCAGTCTCATAGTATTATCAATTAAGGATATATAAATCAATCTCAATATAATATAGGGGCTATATAACAATACCTTAACCCTTTCAAACTATAATGCATAAACATTTTTAAAAAATTAAAAACGCCGACAATCGATGAGCTGACAAAAACAATATTAAAAAAATGATACAAAGATCTTTTACACTAATTGGTTTACAGAAAATAAAAACAGTGGTACTTATCAATTATTGAATTAGTCCAAAGTACAGGTTGACAGAATCCAGTAAGTAACCCAGTGGTGGAGAATCTTGTGAAGAAAGTTACCAGCTGGTAGTATTAAATCCAAGAATGTCTCTTCAGAAACAGTATCCCGTAGATTTGTAATAAAATTTTCACTTAGAAATTTCAGCAGTCTCCAATAAAATATAATAAAATGCACTGCAAAATTCAAATGGAGTAAAAATCCAAGAAGTATTGGCGCCACAGGTAATTTCCAAATAATCCAGTAGAATCCTGGCTTTTCACAAAAGAATATTATTCTGTTTCACAGAAAGTATAAATTCTCTTTTCCAAGACGAACAGATTCTCTTCAAAATTCTCTTTTGGAATCAATCTTCCAAATTCACAAAGAAGCACTGCTTCTATAATAAATGCACTGTTCTGAAACAATAATAATCTCCAATGGAAACAACTGAAGTGAGTCTTTCTGAAATGGCTTTCTGAAAATGAGTTTCTGAATTTTGTTGACAAACCTTTATATAGTTAACAGATAGAATGTTCCAGAAGATGAAAATTCTACAAGGTTCTAACAGTTTCTAGGTGATTCTGTCATAGTTCAAGTAAATAAGGTCCTTGATCTACTTAAACAATCAACAACTATATGTACAATATATTAGTGTAACAAAGATGTAAACAAAGGTCACTCAGTGCAAATGAGCCAGACCAGTCCGAAAATGCAGAAAAAATATCAGTCTCATAGTATTATCAATTAAGGATATATAAATCAATCTCAATATAATATAGGGGCTATATAATAATAACTTAACCCTTTCAAACTATAATGCATAAACATTTTTAAAAAATGAAAAACGCCGACAATCGATGAGCTGACAAAAACAATATAAAAAAAAATGATACAAAGATCTTTTACACTAATTGGTTTACAGAAAATAAAAACATTGGTACTTATCAATTATTGAATTAGTCCAAAGTACAGGTTGACAGAATCCAGTAAGTAACCCAGTGGTGGAGAATCTTGTGAAGAAAGTTACCAGCTGGTAGTATTAAATCCAAGAATGTCTCTTCAGAAACAGTATCCTGTAGATTTGTAATAAAATTTTCACTTAGAAATTTCAGCAGTCTCCAATAAAATATAATAAAATGCGCTGCAAAATTCAAATAACAATACCTTAACCCTTTCAAACTATAATGCATAAACATTTCGAAAAAATGAAAAGCGCTGACACTCCATGAGCTGACAAAAAAGTACATACCAAACTGGGATGGAGGATCAGTAATAATTTAATCCTGGGGACAAGGATTAAACATATTCCTGACCCTACCAACAAATACAACACCCACTCAACCATTACCTGATGACAATAGTGCAAAAACCAAAACCTTTCAGGTCATCGGCACTGAAAGGGGTAATGGCAGTTTAATCAATTAAAAACAAGACTCAGAAAACATTTTTTTGAAATGACCCAGAATGCTGTTGTCCTCTGACTTGGCCTCTTCACGCTGTTCGCATTGAAATCATTTAAGTTTTCCAATAGTTGCATCCTGCGCCAATAGCATATAAATCAGGTCCTTGTTCTTTGTGCTTTCCAAAGACATCGTTGGGAGCCTATAGTCTTGTGTATAAGCTTGTTGTTTGACAGAATCCAGTAAGTAATCCAGTGGTGGAGAATCTTGTGAAGAAAGTCACCAGCTGGTAGTATTAAATCCAAGAATGTCTCTTCAGAAACAGTATCCCCGTAGATTTGTAATAAAATTTTCACTTAGAAATTTCAGCCATCTCCGATAAAATATAATAAAATGCTCTGCAAAATTCAAATGGAGTAAAAATCCAAGAAATATTGGTGCCACAGGTAATTTCCAAATAATCCAGTAGAATCCTGGCTTTTCACAAAAGAATATTATTCTGTTTCACAGAAAGTATAAATTCTCTTTTCCAAGACGAATAGATTCTCTTTTGGAAACAATCTTCCAAATTCACAAAAAAGCACCGCTTTTATAATAAATGCACTGTTCTGAAACAATAATAATCTCCAATGGAAACAACTGAAGTGAGTCTTTCTGAAACGGCTTTCTGAAAATGAGTTTCTGAATTTTGTTGACAAACCTTTATATAGTTAACAGATAGAATGTTCCAGAAGATGAAAATTCTATAAGGTTCTAACAGTTTCTAGGTGATTCTGTCATAGTTCAAGTAAATAAGGTCCTTGACCTACTTAAACAATCAACAGCTATATGTACAATATATTAGTGTAACAAAGATGTAAACAAAGGTCACTCAGTGCAAATGAGTCAGACCAGTCCGAAAATGCAGAAAAAATATCAGTCTCATAGTATTATCAATTAAGGATATATAAATCAATCTCAATATAATATAGGGGCTATATAATAATACCTTAACCCTTTCAAACTATAATGCATAAACATTTTTAAAAAATGAAAAATGCCGACAATCGATGAGCTGACAAAAACAATATAAAAAAAATGATACAAAGATCTTTTACACTAATTGGTTTACAGAAAATAAAAACAGTGGTACTTATCAATTATTGAATTAGTCCAAAGTACAGGTTGACAGAATCCAGTAAGTAACCCAGTGGTGGAGAATCTTGTGAAGAAAGGTACCAGCTGGTAGTATTAAATCCAAGAATGTCTCTTCAGAAACAGTATCCCGTAGATTTGTAATAAAATTTTCACTTAGAAATTTCAGCAGTCTCCAATAAAATATAATAAAATGTGCTGCAAAATTCAAATAACAATACCTTAACCCTTTCAAACTATAATGCATAAACATTTCGAAAAAATGAAAAGCGCTGACACTCCATGAGCTGACAAAAAAGTACATACCAAACTGGGATGGAGGATCAGTAATAATTTAATCCTGGGGACAAGGATTAAACATATTCCTGACCCTACCAACAAATACAACACCCACTCAACCATTACCTGATGACAATAGTGCAAAAACCAAAACCTTTCAGGTCATCGGCACTGAAAGGGGTAATGGCAGTTTAATCAATTAAAAACAAGACTCAGAAAACATTTTTTTGAAATGACCCAGAATGCTGTTGTCCTCTGACTTGGCCTCTTCACGCTGTTCGCATTGAAATCATTTCAGTTTTCCAATAGTTGCATCCTGCGCCAATAGCATATAAATCAGGTCCTTGTTCTTTGTGCTTTCCAAAGACATTGTTGGGAGCCTATAGTCTTGTGTATAAGCTTGTTGTTTGACAGAATCCAGTAAGTAATCCAGTGGTGGAGAATCTTGTGAAGAAAGTCACCAGCTGGTAGTATTAAATCCAAGAATGTCTCTTCAGAAACAGTATCCCCGTAGATTTGTAATAAAATTTTCACTTAGAAATTTCAGCCATCTCCGATAAAATATAATAAAATGCTCTGCAAAATTCAAATGGAGTAAAAATCCAAGAAGTATTGGTGCCACAGGTAATTTCCAAATAATCCAGTAGAATCCTGGCTTTTCACAAAAGAATATTATTCTGTTTCACAGAAAGTATAAATTCTCTTTTCCAAGACGAACAGATTCTCTTTTGGAAACAATCTTCCAAATTCACAAAAAAGCACCGCTTTTATAATAAATGCACTGTTCTGAAACAGTAATAATCTCCAATGGAAACAACTGAAGTGAGTCTTTCTGAAACGGCTTTCTGAAAATGAGTTTCTGAATTTTGTTGACAAACCTTTAGTCAACAGATAGAATGTTCCAGAAGATGAAAATTCTATAAGGTTCTAACAGTTTCTAGGTGATTCTGTCATAGTTCAAGTAAATAAGGTCCTTGACCTACTTAAACAATCAACAGCTATATGTACAATATATTAGTGTAACAAAGATGTAAACAAAGGTCACTCAGTGCAAATGAGTCAGACCAGTCCGAAAATGCAGAAAAAATATCAGTCTCATAGTATTATCAATTAAGGATATATAAATCAATCTCAATATAATATAGGGGCTATATAATAATACCTTAACCCTTTCAAACTATAATGCATAAACATTTAAAAAAAATGAAAAACGCTGACAGTCCATGAGCTGACAAAAAGCACATACCAAACTGGGATGGAGGATCAGTAATAATTTAATCCTGGGGACAAGGATTAAACATATTCCCGACCCTAAGAACAAATACAACACCCACTCAACGATTACCTGATGACAATAGTGCAAAAACCAAAACCATTCAGGTCATCGGCACTGAAAGGGGTAATGGCAGTTTAATTCATTAAAAACAAGACTCAGAAAACATTTTTTGAAAGGATCCAGAATGCTGTTGTCCTCTGACTTGGCCTCTTCATGCTGTTGGCATTGAAATCATTTCAGTTTTCCAATAGTTGCATCCTGCACCAATAGCATATAAATCAGTTCCTTGTTCTTTGTGAATTCCGAAGACATTGTTGGGAGCCTATAGTCTTCTGTGTATAAGCTTGTTGTTTGTCAATTTTCCCATGCAATGGGTTTGAATTAGAAGGCCTGACTTCCAAACCTCAATAAAACAATCCTTTCATATGAGGTAGAGAAATTACGGTCCACCAGTGGCAATTTATTCCACTCATAGCAATTCTAAGGAAATATATTCCAAGATGAGAAAGGTTATTATTCTTCTCGGATGTAGTCCATTCTCACTGAAAACATTTTAGATCTACCATAGAAGGAAATGGTGCCAGTGATAAATCGGGCCTTTGATGTATGTGGCTTTCATGCATATTTCAAATTTTCCACACACCATATCTTCTTCTTTGTATAACTTTTCTTGTCTGACCATATTCACATTTGAATGTGTATTGATGGGGTCCCTTTCTGAAATAAAATTCATCCAGGGACAGCATTAAAGTTCTCAAAATCGCTGTACAACATTTCAACAGGTAATTATAGCAAGGTCCAACAATGGAGGATTCTTTTCGGTATGCTGAAATTACCTTGACAACCAGGTAAATGGAGGTCCCAGTTTTGATCTGGTGGCCTGATGGCATCCTGTGCCACTTACAACAAGGCTCAGTAAATATATTCCTTGACAGGGCATATTGTTATTTTTCTCTTTCCTTCTTGCAATACCCACAGCAATCATTTCAGTTTGGCAAGGAAAAAATTCTAAAGGTAAATGAGTCCTCTCATAGATGGTTTCCACAGTGTTCTTGATATTTCCAGGATGCCTTTCATCTTCTGCTTAGTATACTGTATAGGCTTCAATAATTTTATGCATGGAATGTTTGGATGACTTAAGCTCACACCTTAAGCTCACACCTTGATAAAAATGAATTCACTAAGTACAAAATTACAATACAAGCTCAGGTGTTTCCACCTTCCATCTTGTGGCTCTTCGTTGGAACATTCCTACGACCTCCAATTGGCTCTGTAGATGAGCAAAGGACCTCAAAATTCGAGGTAAAGCTTTGCAAGCTGAATTGTAGCGAACATTAAATATTGGTGGCAATATTCTAGTAAATCCAATATTCACCGATATTTTGTGACCTCATTATCGGTAACTCAACATAACTTCATGTTGACTCAAATCCTGAATCCATAAATGCATTATAGCCACTTACAGAAGAGGATTCTTTCAAGAGAATAATTCCACCTTGTAAGCCCAATGCATATAGGCGTCCACTTTCAGCTGGGTGAGAATGGATACCTTAACCCTTTCGAACTGTAATGCATAAATATTTCAAAAAATGAAAAATGCTGACAGTCCATGAGCTGACAAAAAAGCACATACCAAACTGGGATGGAGGATCAGTAATAATTTAATCCTGGGGACAAGGATTAAACATATTCCTGACCCTACCAGCAAATACAACACCCACTCAACCATTACCTGATGACAATAGCGCAGAAGCCAAAACCATTCAGGTCGAGACTGAAAGGGGTAATGGCAATTTAATCCATTAAAAACAAGACTCAGGCAACATTTTTTGAAATGACCTAGAATGCTGTTGTCCTCAGATTTGGCCTCTTCATGCTGTTTGCATTGCAAGCATTTCAGTTTTCTGATAAACGCATCCATTGCCAATGGGAGATAAATCAGGTCTGTGTTCTTGGTGCTTTCCTACCGAAAGCCAGTATACTTTAGGCATAGTTGAAGCAAGGTTGCAGTAAAAGCTAACAGCATGTGTAAGGCATACATACAGCAATACCTCATCAGGGCCTCCAGTAGCAAAGAGGCAAACATCAGTACTACTGCACTTGTCTTTGGTATGCATTTCTACTACAGCAGTAATAGTGAAGTGTGCTTGAAGCATGAATGCAGCATGTTTGAATTATTTAAATTAAGGCCTCATGTATACTGCTGCCATTTATGCAAATTGAGGCTTCCGAGGCAGTGATTAGGTATACTTAAAAGCTTGATGAACTTATTACTGAGGTAGTTTTGCAGTGTAGGTTATGTTGTGAAGCAGTATATTTATGAAATGGTGCTACCGAACAGGTAAGGTAGTGATACAGTTTACTACTGAGCGGTGTTGCAGCATAGATTAAAGTTGTAATTGCAGTCAATTCGTGAGGTAGCCTTGCAGCATACTGGTAGGGTGAGTATTACTACAGTATCCACTAGAAGCTGGTTTGCAGCCTGTTCCGATTATTTAAATTAAGGCCTCATGTATATTGCTGCCAACTATTCAAATTAAGGTCTCTCTTATACTGCTGAGGTAGTACTGCTGCATTGTAGAGGTAGTGATGCAGTACGATGCTGATTAAGTGTGAATAAAACGAACACCTGTAAACTGATCAATAACCCTTAACTAAGGCTAAACGTTTACAGTTCTGGTAAACGTGTACACGGAATGAAGTTTTAATAGAGTAATTTCAAAATTGCAGATTAATGCAGAAAGTCAAAGAAACAAAGAAAAATTCCAACTTTGCGATGCAATATTTTGGTAATGCTTCAGAAAAACAGTGTACTGGTTCCGACTGGCGCCGCCGCCACCACAGTAACTGAACGAAATCATCTTCAATCATGTGATATCATATGTGACACAGTCACGTGAGCCGCATGGCACATGCTTATCTTTGGTGTTTCCTTCAAAACATGTTTGGGATGTTTAAGTTTATTCGGATTTACATGCATATTCCCAAAGTGATACACAATTGTTCTCGATTATTTCGTTCACCTGACATGGATAATTAATTTATTATTCACACATGGGATGATCTTAGGATCGATTTATGGAGTTTGACAGACTGGCACTTGCGGTGTTTGAAAATTTGGATTCCCCTGCATGGTTTGTAGACTTTGTTTATTTTTGCGACATTGCATTCCACTCTCAAGTCCGGTATTGTCACTATTGTGTGCCATGGCAGCTCGCTCCAACATTACTGTTTGAAAAAACACAAGGAATTTCACCCCGAACCCACCAGAATGAGCTCAGAGACCCCCATAAATTTCAAAATTTACCTGGGGGAGAATCACCCAGATCTCCCCCCCCCCCCCCCCCCCCCCCCCCATAGACAGAGCGACTTTGCCTTCGCGCTTCGGCATCTGCATGCTGTGATCATTCGTCTACGTCGTTTTGGGACGAACTGTAAATCGGCTGTCTCAATAACATAAATTGTATGCCCTGTACGATGCAAAGATATGATGAACTTACTGTGTATTATTTCACACTTCTATCAAATATTGACTACTTGCATTGTTAGTACGTGTCAAGTTTACAGACAGTCGTTTAAACGTTTACAATTTTGTCTAAACGTGGAAGCCTTACCCCTAACTCCCCGATAAAACGGAAGCACAGTTATTTAAAGGTCTTATCTCATCTTCAAACAAACACACAGTCAAGCATGGGTATCATTTGATATTTACTAGTAATGTTATAATACAATCATTCTGCAAAGGCAAAAAATATATACCTTTCACATATCTGATGCATTTCAATTTACTACAAGGAAAAAAAGGGATCCATTGGCCATTCTTTTCTCAATTTACTGCGTAAACAAGCAAAAATCACAAAAACCCAAAATATGGCAGCTATATTGAAAATGCCAAATACAGTATTTGGCATTTTCAATACAGCTGCCATTTTGGATTTTTTGTGGGTTGCTTGTCTGAGAAAATGGTATCCTCTTAAGCCATTGGTCATATCTTTTTATATTCCAAATTCCTTGTTGTAAATAACATTTAAAATGTTCTAAAACTACGATTAAATTTTCTAAAAATAAAATTAAAATTAATGAAGAATATGAGAATATTCCTATTTGTAGTATTATAATTTCATCTGTGAACTGAACAATTAGTTTCTTAAAAATAGGAAGTGCGGTGGCTCAGTGGTAGACTGTTGGACTTCTATGCAAGAGGGCAAAAGTTTGATCCCCGTCTGGGACGACCCACACTGTGTCCTTCGGCAAGGCACTTTAGCCAGCTTGCCTACATGGGGGCACGATGACGCCATGTACTAAGGCATACTGCACGTCGATGGTGCACATGTCTTCAACTGCAGTAACCCTGCTTGAGTGGCGCTTGAACAGAGTTAGAATGTTGAGGAGCTGACAGTTGCTCGTCGATGCTCGGTGGTTCTCTCAGGGTACTCTGACTTCCCCCACCCGTAAAACTGTCACAGTCACAATTAGCCATTGTGCATAAGTATGTGACCTTAAACACCAATAAATAAATAAAGTTTGTAAAATTATCCTGGGAAAGTGGGACTATTTTTTTATGTTTGAGTGATTTGGCTAGTGCAGGCTTTAAATAATAATCAAATAATCAACTGACCTCTGTTATTGCTTTGAAATGTAGTAATGTACATGTTTGCAGTCAAATTGAGTTGAATACTGTATAGTAAAATGGCATGTAGCATATAATAAATAAAATTTATGCTATTTTTGTAAATATCGGGAATTAGTGCTTGTGAGAAATAAAACTTTCAAGTTCACACTCACTAAAATAGCGTATATATCCTCTATAAAGTTGGAATAGCATTAACTTCTGATACTACTGGGAAAACTGGCACTTATTGGCTTGTAACAGTATCGAAGGTAAAGTGATGCGCCAGAGAGTGATGTCAATTGGGAAGCCATTGAGAGATATGCTTTGTTATCCGTCAAGTTGATGGATATTGAAAGATATCTTTTCAATAATTGACAGGCCAGCAAATGATAAACTGTAGTATGTCTTAATACCAAAGTGTCAGCTTTCAAATGTTTTACCGTCATGTGACTAAAAATGTAACCAATTGAATCTGGTTTGCCTGAGACAATAAGCTTTATCAAACAGGAGTGAAATTGTTCATTTCCTTGTTGCATGATGGGAAAAAAATTGCTACTTGAAATTTTGGTATTATGACATCTCTCTCGATGGGGTTAATTTACATTTAACTTTCTGTACAGTGATCTCAAAATATCAAATTTCAAGCTGCAAATTTTCCCCATATTTCAATGTAACAATTAATTGAACTACTTTGGTCTTGTTTGTCTGAGCTCAGAGAGCTCTCAATCTGTCAAAGATTGAATTGGTTGAATTCCTACTTGCATTATGGGAAAATTTGCTGATTGAATTTTCACAGTTCTCACATTTCTTTTCAAATTTACCTGTAATATTCAGACCTGTCAATTCAATTTCATTCGAGTCATGTGGAGGTTACCTAAAATTAATGACACACCAGTGAAAAACTGGTCACACCAACTTGACACCAGATCACACAAAATTCTTGCTTAGTTGAATGAACTTGTTCGAATCAATGGTGGAATGATGTTGAGCATCAACCAATCATCAACTGCAGGGCACAGGTGTTTGCATCTGTATAAAGTATAGCCACTTTGTTGGCCACTACAGAACAGAGCAGGTATACTTCAGACAGATGGAAACACCTATGTTAAATTGTTGATCATCTTATAGAACAGTCTATAACAAAGTATACCGTTAGGCGATATTCTGTTCTTAATGAGGTCAAATTAGCCTTATTGTGGCAATATTCCAATAGCATTAACGCAATATTTTCAACATGTGATGCAAATATCACACAAATGGTGTGTTTCCACTTTATTGTAGAGTAGTTTCCACTTAATTGTAGGCTGTACTAGTACTGTAAGGCAATAGCAATAAAACATGGCTCTAACACAAATAGTGATTATGGATGCCATACTTTTCTGCAGCAGGCTAGCCAATGCCAAGAGTAGGCTATAATTGCAACCAATTTGTATAAGAATTGCTGCAACACAGCCTCATGATTGTTCCTAAGGATTCATCTTGATTCTCTGGAATACTGCCCATAGGAGAAAGAACTTTAGCTTTGATAGAACAGTTCATATGTCAGCATAGTTGTGTTACATATATATTATATTAGATTACATACTAGTAATGGGTTAGTCAAAAGTGTAGTTAAGCCCCAATAAATATATAATAAGTAGTGGGTTACCTGAATCAAGGGGAATCAATGATGAGTTACCAAAGCTCAAACCAAGTGAATAATAAACCGGTTACACAAAATGTTTAAAACAGGCCTGATATGGAATGTTAACTGAATGTTGGGCACAGTATTTACTTTTATTATTCATTGGATTTAACCCTATATCTGATGAATTAGCTGCATCTTCCCACATAACGTAAAAAACTGAGCAGTTGAAAAATGTTCATTAAGAAAATTTCACCAAAACCATCAGTCTTGTATCAGTGAGACGTCACAATTTATGAGTCTTCTGTAAGTTGTGAAATATTTGAAAAAAAAACAAGCCAAGACCAATACCGGGTCAGGACCTGCGTCGCTGCATGCAGTTGATTACAGAGATGAACAGACTTCAAAGTATCGGCAAACAGGAAGTGGCTGCACGGCAGATCTGAAAAGTAGATGCACGATACAACTCATCATTATGAAGCAGCAGACCAAATATAAAATCATTCCCTTTCATAGAAGCCAAGAAAACTTTGACGGAAGAAGTGTTTCGCACAGACTGACGGACGGAGTCGAGCGGTTACTAGACCTGCTCTGCCGCTGGCGACGCAGGTAAAAATTCACAACTAATTATAACAAATTATGATATGTCAATGTCAATTGGGTAAAGGGTTAATGACCTTCATAAAAAAAATATAACAAATTTTAAGTTGAAAATTTTATTCCAGAACACCAACTGTATAAGTCAAATTACGAAAGCTCGAGAATGTGTACGTGTGAGTGTACATGGAAGTTTTAATGATTGTTTATTGCCTCAGTCTAGAAGACTACAGTTTTCTCTGCCTGCTCTTCATTAAGGGAACAATCACAACTAAATTCTTCTTTAGAACCAATTCTGAAAAGAGAAAAAGATGCCTATGTGTAGATCAATAGTTGTAAAAGAACATTCTTGTACACATTCTATTCTTAATGTAAAGTTCACGCTGGACAGAAGGATGGATGGACAATGGACAGAAAGTGATCTCTCAAGTTCCCACTGACTGGCACGTGAGCCAAAAATGAATAAACAAAAATTAACAAGATTACCCAACTTCTGCTGCCTTCTCCAAAATATGACCTGATTTGCTAACATTACAAAAAATACCAACAGATAAATATATGGATAAATGCTGATGTTTTAGTGACTAAACTGATCTAAACGTGCATATAATTCCATGGAGATCTCCCATTTACACTTCACTGTTTAATTAATATTCTGAGAACATGGCCATTGAAAGAATTGTCTTGAAAAATTGCAATTTTTACACCCAAAGCATAGCTCACATGACCCACCTCATTAAAACATTGCTCAAGAATTTATTCAAATGATCGGTCATAAGATGTTTTAGATGTAAAAATTAGAAAATGATGCTACAGCGTGGAAAATTTCCTGAAAATTAATAATAGTGTAGGGTCGAATAACAGTATAGGTTGGAAAATCCCAAGATGTGAGCCAGCCGCTATGCTCAGAGCCATTTTTATAACACAGAAGTCTGATGGTCTTGAAGTGGTGAAGGGCTAAATTACATTTGGTTATCATAATGTTCACATTGATTTGACTTGTTGCATGGATTTGACTTGTTTGACTTGTTGCAATTTACTACAGGCACTCTTCCATAAATTGCACCAAGGCAAAACCTAAAAGACTAACTAATTCCGTTTCAGTGATGGTATGAAGCACATCCAATGGGTACTAGGTCTTAAAGTTATGTTAGCAGTACTTCAGAATAAAGCCCAAATATATGCTTCCAGCTCTCTACCGATTAACATTTCCATTGCATCCTGTGTTTGCTTGTACGTAACATGTACCTTACAAGTTTGTTTTGGTGAACCTCTAGAGATAAGCAGCTGCTCTGCACATTCGATTGCTAAAAATTAATAATCATAATTTGTGATGAATGTCCTAGCTACATTTCTCCCGAGCTTCGCGCTCAGGAAATACCACTAAGCCACTCAAAACTCGTTCTGTTAAATCCTGCAAGGTTTAAATGAATGTTGAGTGAAAGCACGCAGCCACAAGACAGCGACATCAAAAGCATGCAAATGCCCACAAAGCTGCATTCAACTGAATCGCTGATGAGGACTGTGACATCTATGTATGCACTTCTGATGTTTTCATGACACCAAATATTTGCCATAAATCACTAGAACTCATTAATGAATCGTTGCTAATTGTAGGATGGGATATATATATTCGATAAATTTGCGATAGTTGGCTCGATGTAAAATAGCAGACCAGACCAGAAAATACCAGACTGGGAGTGTAAACCAGTCCAAACTGGTCCAGTGGCATCAGGTCTGGACCTGACCACAGTTGAGGTGGACCACGGACTGGACCAATCCCGGGTAGTCCAGTCCACATCACTAATTGAGACATGCTCTTGTAGTTCATGATTCGACATCCACTTTGCAATTTTCAATTCGATCCACACGAATAAAAAAAATCATGGAAGATGATTACTAAGAATGACTGGTGCACATTGTCTGTACCGTTACCCATATCGGGGGTTGCCGTATCGGTACATACTGGCATACCAGGATATCAGCCTAAGCCTACCAGAGGCTCAATGGGGCCTGAGGCACACATCTGAACAACATTGTTTAACCCTCTGCACTCAATATCAAAGTACCACAAGTTCATGTAGCAATTTTTTTCCAAAATGCAACTAGGAGTAGAGTTGATCGGTATTGAGAAATTTCATGTTTGGTTTCAGTTTCGGTATTTTTGGAATGATTTACCTCGGTATAGGAACGGTATTCAGTACAAACATACATGTACTCACACCGATACCAAAATCTGATGGCATTTTTGGTTTTCAGCCCAGCTATCGTTCACCGTTTTAACAGCAACAAAGCTGCTGAGGTGTCAAAATGTTGGAAGCAACATAGGCACTACCGTATTTCATCTAAGTTTTCGGACACTCGATGTTTGCGGACACCTTATTTTTTTAAAAAAATAATTTTTTTAAGCATCGATGTTTCGGACTCCCCCCCCCCCAATGCCAACCCATCCAGTAATTTGTTGTATGCATTTTTTAAATTTGTACTGTGAAATGTGAAAATAAAGTCCATAATAAATTAAATTGTTTCTTATTTATAACTGGTGAGTATTGTTGACGCCATTGACATATGACACCGACAGATTTGACCTGTGACGTGATGACAAATCAAATTTGCTCATGAAATCGAAAGCAAGTTTCCCCCAAGTCAAGATATTTCTGGAGTACCACATGGAATGGTTCCAAGACCGATACCTTTTTAATGTTTTAATTTTTGTCTCAAAAACATAGCTTATGATCCCTCAATGGGGGATCATAAGCTATGTCTTTGAGACAAAAATAATTTTACGAATCACGATAAATATTTATCACAGAACTGATCAAACATATAGACAAATATACAAAAGTTACACAGAAAATTATACATACAAAAATATACAAACGTTACACAGAAAAGTATACAAAATACATCAATCACGCTAAAAAACAACGATGGTATCATATTCACATTAAAAGAAAAGCACGTCAACTCGGGAGTACCACATGGAACGGTGCTAAGACCGATACCTTTTTAATGTTTTAAATTTTTGTCTCAAAAACATAGCTTATGATCCTTCAATGGGGTATCATAAGCTATGTTTTTGAGACAAAAATAATTTTACGAATCACAATAAATATTTATCACAGAACTGATCAAAAATTAGACAAATATACAAAAGTTACACAGAAAATTATACATACAAAAATATACAAACGTTACACAGAAAAGTATACAAAATACATCAATCACGCTAAACTCGGGAGTACCACATGGAACAGTTCTAAGACCGATAACTTTTTAATGTTTTAAATTTTTGTCTCAAAAACATAGCTTATGATCCCTCAATGGGGTATCATAAGCTATGTTTTTGAGACAAAAATAATTTTACGAATCACAATAAATATTTATCACAGAACTGATCAAACATTTAGACAAATATACAAAAGGTATCTGTTACACAGAAAATTATACATACAAAAATATACAAACGTTACACAGAAAAGTATACAAAATACATCAATCACGCTAAAAAATAATGATGGTGTCAGATTCACATTAAAAGAAAAGCATGTCAACTCGGGAGTACCACATGGAATGGTTCTAAGACAGATACCTTTTTAATGTTTTAAATTTTTGTCTCAAAAACATAGCTTATAATCCCTCAATGGGGTATCATAAGCTATGTTTTTGAGACAAAAATAATTTTACGAATCACAATAAATATTTATCACAGAACTGATAAAAAATTTAGACAAATATACAAAAGGTACACAGAAAATTATACATACAAAAATATACAAACGTTACACAGAAAAGTATACAAAATACATCAATCACGCTAAAAAACATCAAAGAAAAGCATGTCAACTCGGGAGTACCACATGGAACGGTTCTAAGACCGATACCTTTTTAATGTTTTCAATTTTTGTCTCAAAAACATAGCTTATGATCCCTCAATGGGGTATCATAAGCTATGTTTTTGAGACAAAAATAATTTTACGAATCACAAATATTTATCACAGAACTGATCAAACATTTAGACAAATATACAAAAGTTACACAGAAAATTATACATACAAAAATATACAAACGTTACACAGAAAAGTATACAAAATACATCAATCACGCTAAAAAATAATGATGGTGTCAGATTCACATTAAAAGAAAAGCATGTCAACTCGGGAGTACCACATGGAACGGTTCTAAGACAGATACCTTTTTAATGTTTTAAATTTTTGTCTCAAAAACATAGCTTATGATCCCTCAATGGGGGATCATAAGCTATGTTTTTGAGACAAAAATAATTTTACGAATCATAATAAATATTTATCACAGAACTGATAAAAAATTTAGACAAATATACAAAAGTTACACAGAAAATTATACATACAAAAATATACAAACGTTACACAGAAAAGTATACAAAATACATCAATCACGCTAAAAAACATCAAAGAAAAGCATGTCAACTCGGGAGTACCACATGGAACGGTTCTAAGACCGATACCTTTTTAATGTTTTAAATTTTTTTCTCAAAAACATAGCTTATGATCCCTCAATGGGGTATCATAAGCTATGTTTTTGAGACAAAAATAATTTTACGAATCACAAATATTTATCACAGAACTGATCAAACATTTAGACAAATATACAAAAGTTACACAGAAAATTATACATACAAAAATATACAAACGTTACACAGAAAAGTATACAAAATACATCAATCACGCTAAAAAACATCAAAGAAAAGCATGTCAACTCAGGAGTACCACATGGACCGGTTCTAAGACCGATACCTTTTTAATGTTTTAAATTTTTGTCTCAAAAACATAGCTTATGATCCCTCAATGGGGGATCATAAGCTATGTTTTTGAGACAAAAATAAATTTAAGAATCACAATACAAACATTACACAGAAAATTAGGCAAAATACATCAATCACGCTCATTTGAAATTACTGCCTCAACAAGGTCATCTTCGTCATCGGAATTAAATATATCGTTCATTGCAGCCTCTATAGTCATTATTTTCTTGGGGTCAATAAACATCTCACAGGCACTATCCAGCTCATCTTGGTTGTCGAATGGCGTTATTTCTTTTAAGTAGTCAGCCTGGTTAATTACCTTGTCTTCCGCACCATTCAGATGGTTGCTCATGCCACAAACTTTGAAGGACCTTCTTATCATCTCAGTTTGTTTTTCAAGTTTGATGACGGCAAATGATATCCAGTCGACAATATCCTGTTTGGAGGCAGGTTTTATACGCTCTTGTTCATTGTTGATTATTTTCTTGGTACCAGACTGTATGAATTCTGTCCATTTTCTTCTTAGATCCCCTTTGAACGGTTTATTGATGCTGACATCAAGTGGCTGTAATTTTGACGTGCAGTCCCCTGGGATTACAGAGGGAATGGCATTGCTTTTACAGATTTCTTTTTTAACCTTTTCGGTTAAGTGACCCCTGAAGCTGTCCATTATAAGAAGTGATCTCTCTTTTTTAGTGTGCTTGCAATATATCTTCTTCACCCATTCTGTCATTAGATTCTCATCCATCCAGCCCTTTTCTTGTACCTGGATAATCCAATGCTTTGGTGCTTCCAACTTCAGTGCTCGTTTCCCTTTAAAAATAATCATTGGTGGTAAAACGTCCCCACTCGCAGATACAGCTAATACCAAAGTGAGGTGGCATTTTTCGGATCCGGTGGTTCTTATTCTTACAGACTTTTCTCCAATCAAGTTCACTGTTTTGTTTGGTATCAGGTCGAAGTATACTGGAGTTTCGTCCATATTGATTATGTATTTGTCTTCAAATTCATCTTCAGCTCTTTTCTCTTTTACAAAATCTCTGAAGCTGGTAATCTTCTCTTCCAGGTCTTTCGGTAATCTTTGAGCTAAAGATGTCTTTGTTCGCAGAGAGAAATTATGACAAGTCATGAATTTCTCAGTCCAGCCTAAACTGGCTTTGAAGTCGGTTTCAGTGTTCTCTGTCTTCACCATTTCCCTTGCATAAGCACACAGGGATTCAACTGATACAGGTAGCTGGAGGTCTTGCTGAACCAATACCTATTCTGATATTTTCTTGTCCAGGTCTTCACCGTAGGTGACAGGTCGCCCACTCTTCGATAAATGGCCCGTTGATGCATCTCTTCCTTCTTCGTCAAAATGTATCTTCTTCCAGTCACTGAGTGTTGATCTGGGTATTTTTAGTCTCAAGGCAGCTTGTTGTAGACCAATAAGCTTTGTAATTTCTACTGCTTCTTTCTTCTCTTTCTTGCTATAATTCTTGTAGTGACCCCTTGCGACAGTTGGAGGTTCAAAGCTGTCTTTGAGTGCATCTGATTCAACGGACATATTCAGGTTCTTCTCTGTGATCAGTTTCTTTGCTGGCGGTGAGGGGGCAGCTGTTTCATCAGAATCTGTTATTTTTCTCTTCACTGGTCGTCCAACTGGTCTCTTTGGTGATGGCTTGCAGTGTGTCAATTCCACTTTCGGTCTCGCTTCTTCTGCTGACTTGTATTTTACTAGAAATTTGTCCATCTTCAGTTGCTGAGATATCAAAGGTTGATGAATGAATGCTGTACTGAGCCCAGTATTTATATTTAACTGGCACCTCAAGAATATACTACCGCTTCTTTCAAGTCCACCGCTACACAATCAATCAACAGTGAACAGTTTTCACAAAATAAACAACCAACCTAAAAACAGACCACATTCAATAACTGTTTGCATTGCAATGCCTTTAAAGGGCAATACCGATATTGGTCCGTTTTGAAAAGACCAGAGCAAGTTGGCTTTTTTTATCTGACAGTAACAACACAAGCACATGGCTTGATAACTGTTCAACATAATTAACTTTCATGTACCGGTAGATCAAAAGTGATTTGTTCTCAATGATCTTTTGGAGAAATTAAATAATTGCAACTAACATTAGGTATGTTCATATGTATTTATTCTTTCGTTGGGAATACTGATGACAAATCACAGTTTTGGACAGCCGTTTCGAATATTTCATCTTTCCCATTTCCAAGGTAAATTGTGTGCATTGTAACGTCCCATTTTTCACTGAACTCGTTTCAAATTTGGACCCCACTTCTGCAATTTGCATGTATTTTTTCTGTTTTCGAAGTTTTCGGACACTCAAAAATTTAATTATTTTTTGGTGTCCGAAAACTTAGATGAAATACGGTATTAACCATAAGTCACTTGATATGACAAAAAGCTGTGAGTATTTTCTCTGAGCTAGCCATCTTATTTAAGTGACTGGTGATGACTGCCTTTAGACATACACACTAACACAGTCCATGGGATCTTCTTGTCATGAATTACTCTTCATATTCTATAGTTGTCCTTTTAGTTTTTAACTTGTGTCGGAAATATTTGTCAGTAGGGGTGCGGTGGAATTGCAGTAACCGGTTCACGTCAGATCACCTAGGTAACGCAATGTCGAGCCCAGTTAATCCTTGGATAGATGGCCATCTGAGCAATTGATTCGGACTCCCAATTGTCCATATGGGAGCATAATGTTACTGTGTACCAAGGCGCACTGCATGTCGTTGGTGCTCATGTCTTCAACCAATCTAACCCTGCCTGTACTGCAGTGCAGAGTTACGATGTTGGGGAGCTAGCAGCTGCTGGTCGTCACTTGTGGTTCTCTCCATGTACTCCGGCTTCCTCCACCCACTAAACTGTCACCGACACAATATGACCTTGGCTGTTAAAGTGTCATTAAACTTTAGTAAATAAATATAAATCTGTCAGTTCCAAAATTTCGGTACTTTGAGATTCCATCGGTACGGTAAATCGCTTCTTGTTCAATACCGATACTGAATGGTATTTACAGTAAACCGACCATTTCTAACTAGGAGTGTAACCACTTTACTCTTGTTTGACAGAGTTCAATGAGTTGTGTTAAGCAAGACTGAATTGGGTAAATTCCTAGTCGCATTATGGGAAAAACATGCAGGTTGCAATTTTGATAATGATATTAGATATCACAGAGTGCAGAGGGTTAAAGTAGGATTTAATTGCCATCTATGGCCAGCTTCGGCAACAGAGGAGTGAAATATTTAATTATTTATAACTCTGCTGGCCATACCAGATGATTTTCTTTCTAGTATTGGGATGCTATCACAAAAATAAATCCCAGATTTTCAGTAATGGAAAACTAGGGAATCCAAATACATAACAACCTATGGACTTGACCTGAACAAACTTGAAGGATGTTGTAAACCAAATATCAAGAGAGTTTGAGTGATGGTTCAGGAGGAAAAGACTTTGAAAATATTACCAATTTTGTACTATGTTAAAATTTGCCTCCACCCAAAGGGAACACAAATATCGTAAGGGAACACAAATATCATGTTAGGGATTTTATTTGAACAGACTGAATCGGAACCCTCAAAGGAAAATGTATACCACTTATGTTGATTTTTAAAGATTATTCCTCATACTGGACTATGTTAAAATCCGGGCTCCAGTAGGGAGCCAAAATATTAAACAAGGGATTTGATTTGAACAAATGTAGATCTGACCCTTCCTAGAGATATTGTATACCAAAAATGAGAGCATTCTGAATGGTGAATATGAAGAAGATTTTTCAAGAAATTCCCTTATATTGCACCGAGCAGAGTTAAAATATGGGCTCCCATAGGGAGCCCAAATATCAAACCCCTGCACTCGATTTGAACAAGCATGAATCTGACACCTTGGTGATGTAGTGTACCATATGTGAAAACATCCTAACTGGTGGATCTGAAGAAATTCTGACACCACCAATGGCACTGCCTGCACCTCATGACTGAGGTATCCAAAACAAACCACTTTTTGTATTCATTTTTGTGGCATAAAATAACTCAAAATTTCATGCATTTTCATATACAAATCCAGTCATCAAACTCCCTCTTCGAGAACAGGGGTTAAAAATAAATTTTTGGAGGAGCAAACAATGTTAATTCAACCTAATTCAGTAATTGTCCAATAAACAAAATTTTACCCCTGGCACTCGATTGAACAAACTTGAATCTCCCACCACCTCCCCCAAGAGATGCTGTATATCAAATATGAAAGGATTTTGACTGGTGAATCTGAAGAAGATTTTTAAAGATATTCCCTCATATTTAAGTTACTCTTGAGTGCCTTATAATAGTACAGGGCAAAATGATAGTAAAGGGTGGAAAATTTCCTGAAAATTGATAATAGTATAGGGTGGAAAATTCCAAGATGTGAGCCAGCCGCTATGCTCAGAGCCATTTTTATAACACAGAAGGCTGATGCTCTTGAAGTGGTGCAGGGCTAAGTTACATACGGTTATCATAATTTTCTCATAGATTTGACTTGACTTGTTGCAATTTATGGGAGAGTGCCTACAGGCACCCTTCCATAAATTGCACCAAAGCAAAAGAATAATTAATTCTGTTTCAGTGATGGTATGAAGCACATCCACTGGGTACTAGGTCTTAAAGTTATGTTAGCAGTACTTCAGAATAAAGCCCAAATATATCATTCCAGCTCTCTACCAATTAACATTTCCATTGCATCCGGGTTTGCTTGTACGTAACATGTACCTTACTAGTTTGTTTTGGTGAACAACTTGAGATAAGCGGCCCCTCTGCACATTCGATTGCTAAAAATTAATAATCATACTGGGTTAAATAAGGATCATACAGGCAGGATTTTTGTTCGAAAAAGAATGTATGATTATTAGGTACACAAGAGTAATATTCTCAAGCTCCCATAGGGAGTCCAAATATTAACTCGGACTCGATTTAAATAAACTTGAATCTGACCTCCCTAGAGATGCTATGTACCAAATACAAAAAGATTCTGACTGGTGAATCTGAAGAAGATCCTTCATATTTCACTAAGTTACAATTCTGGCTCCCATAGGGATCCCAAATTCCAACCCAGGCACTTGATTCTGACTGGCGGGTCTGAAGAAGCCTTTTAAAGAAATGTCCTCATGTTGCAGTAAGTTGAAAGTTGGGCTAACTATAAAATCAGGCATCCAATTTGAACAAACTTGAATCTGACCTTCCTACTAGTAGAGATGTTGTCTACCAAATATGAAAGCATTCTGATTGGCAGATCTAAAGAAGATTTTTAAAGATTATCCCCCATACTGCACTATGTTGAAAATCGGGATTTCATGGGAAGCTCACATATGAATCAAGGAACTTGATTTGAACAATTGAACAATCTTGAATTTGACCCGCATAACAATGATGTATGCCAAATATTAAAATATTGTGACTAGTGGTTCTGAAGATGAAGATTTTTAAAGATTATTCCCCATATTACCTCAACTTGATCTCCCCCCACCCCCTCCCCCCACCCCACCCATCCCCTCTACGAATGCTGTATACCAGGTATCAAAAGATTCTGATCATTGGTTCTGAATATCTTTAAATTCTTGCACAGCAAATAAGCTGACTCAGCATTGTTTTTGATTCGCGGCGACAGCCCCCCCCCCCCCCCCCCATACAGAACACCCTGACACAACTGATGACATTTTTTTCACCAATCAATTCTTCTGGTCCTAAGAATGCTTCATACCATATAACAGTTTTCTGTACCATGTGGTTTTGGAATTATGAGCATTTGAAAATATTTCTATTTTCAGCTTCTGGGGTTCCACAAGAAATTTTCTCTTTTTTTTGCACGAGTCAATATTAATACCCGGGTACCACAATTTGGCACAAAAGAAATTTGGTTCAAATTGAACCATCGGTTTAGAAACAAGAGGCCTGATGGGGCCTGAAGTGTTCACCTTCAACAGAACCTGATATAAACCCGAGCCACTGATGAATCTATATTAAGCAATCAATCTTCATAAGATCCATTGTCATATCTTGAATCCCTCAGTACTTACTAAAATAATGCCCCCCCCCCCCCCCCAACAGGTGTTGTATACCAAATATGAAATCATTCTGCCTGGTGAATCTGAAGATGATGATTTTTAAAGAAATACCCTCCTATTGCACCAAGTTAAAATTCAGGCTCTCATAGGGAGCACAAATATTAACCCTGTTTCTCGATTTGAACAAATTGGATTGGTGGATCTGGAGAAGATTTAAAGAAATTTCCTCATATTGTACCAAGTTAAAATTCAGGCTCCCCCCCTCCCCGACAAGATGTTGTATACAAGAAATGAAACGACTGACTGGTGGAATTAGGTCTTAAAAGAAGATTTTAAAGAAATTTCCTCATGGTACTAAGTTAAGATTTGTGCTCCTATATTGAGACCAAATATAAACCTTGGCTCTCGAATTGAACAAACTGAATTCTGATCCCCCAGAGATGTTGTATACCAAATGTGAAACCATTTGGATTGGTGGATCTGGAGAAGATGATATTGAATTCAAATAAATTTCCTCATATTGCACTGAGTAAAATTTTGGACAACGATAGAGAGCCCAATTATGAACCCAGGGACCCGATTTGAACAAACCTAAAACTGACCTCCCTTGAGATGTTGTACACCAAATATTAAAGGATTCTGACAGGTGAAGAAGATTTTTAAAGATTATTCCCCATACTGCCCTAAGTTGAAAATTTGGGGTCCTCTACTGAGCCCAAATATGAACCAAGGGGCTTCATTTTAACAAACTTATATCTGACACCCCCCCCCCCCCCCCCCCCCCCCCCCCAATGGATGATGTATACCAAATATCAAAAGATCACTGGTTCTGGAGAATAAAATTGTTTAAAGTTTTTCAAATATGCTGATTCATATATGATTCATAATATGCTGACACCCTATACAGAACACCAAGTTACAACCTATCGCATTTTTGTTTACCTATCAGTTCTATGGGTCCTAAGGATGCTTCATACCAAATAACAGTTCTCTGTTCCGTGGGGTTTGGGAAATATTGGGAGTTTGAAAATATTTTTATTTTTAGCTCCTGGGGTTCCAACGGGGACACAGAACATTTGTTTTGCATGAATCAAGTACATATGACCCAATAATATTACAAATTAAATTTGGATCAAATTAGACCATCAGTTCAGAAAACAGAAATTTTGGACAGAACCAAATATCTCGACCCTCCCATTACAAGGGCAAATATTGCTAAACGAACTTTGTTTGAACAAACTGGATTCTACACCTCAAAAGGAAGCTCCATATGAAATATCAAGTCAAAGTACCCATTGGTTCATAAGATTTTTTAAAATTTTGGAGCATTTTCCACCACCCTCTCCCTATAGGGCTGGCCCAGATGCTGAGTGAACAAAAACACAATGCCCCTTCGGGACAATCACTTGCACAAACTTTCATTTGAATTGGCCCAGTGGTTTTGGAGAAGTCCAAAACAGGGTGTTGATAAGTGCAGCTTGACTCTGTCAAAGTGAGGTGAAAAGCTTTTTGCGCTTTTGTGTCCCAGTTGCTTTCAAATTAAACTTTGCATGAAAACTGAAGCTTCATTTATTGATATTTGCTTTTCAATGTGTTACTGTTATCAATTCTCTATTTCAAATTCAATGTTCAAGGACCACTACAGGTCATTTGTTGACTTGTCGATTTCCTGTGACACTTCATTGGTGAGAACAGTAACTGTGAGCATTGGCTTGATTCGGTTTACAAAATAAAACAAGGGTGACTGAGGGTGCTCACCTGACATAGCAGCCTAAATATAAAAACCAGGGAATTGATTTAAACAAGTTGCATCTGCCCCTCCTTAGAAAAGCTTATACCAAATATCCAAAGATTCAGACCAGTGGATCTAAAAAAAAAATATTTTTAAAGAATATTCCTCAATTGAAAGTTATAATTCAGGTTCCCATAGGGAGCCCAAATATCAACCCAGGGACATGGCTTGAACAAACTTGAATCTCACCTCCTCCCCCCCCCCCCCCCCCCCCAATTGGGATGCTGCATGCCAAATATCAAAACATTCCAACCACTGACTCTGAAGCTTCAACAAACTTGAATCTCCCCGCCTCTCCCAAGGATGCTACATACCAAATATAATGAAAGTGTCAATGACATTGTAGCTCAACTTGTTTAAGACATGTATAGTACGTGACACAGCAATGACAAACATCTAGGTAATGACCTGATAACAAAGGTACATATAAAGTATTGTAATGGTCTGTACATAAATGCTGACCATAGCCTGTAACAAATATACAGGCAAAGTATTGTAAAAGTGGGGTGACAGTCAGATGCTAAACTAGAAAATAAATCTTTGAGTCCCAGAGTGTGCCTGACTGAACACAAAAATATTTGCTCTCATAGCACAGTGATAACAAAGGCACCCCAAAACACTCGTTCCTGTCAAAAGGTGATAACAAAGGTACCCCAAGAAGTTTCGTGAAGATCGGTTCATAAATACAGACTCTAGCCCGAGCCATATTGACATGTGCACTTACTGTGTATAAGTAGTACTGAATAAATCACAAAGTTCATCTAATTTGCATAATTTTTGCACGAGAAAAAAACCTGTATTATATGTGATGTATTCCATGTTACTAAACATTCATACAAAAATTTTTTCAAATCAGAACTTTCATACAGAAGTTCTGTACAAAAAACGGATTGCACCAACTAAAATACAAAATGGCTGCTAGTGGCCATCTTGAATTTCGGACCGCACCCAAAACCACTCGTTCTCGTCCCACTGTGATAACAAAGGTACCCAAGAATTTTCGTAAAGATCGGTTCATAAATACAGCCTCTAGCCCGAGCCGTATTGGCATTTGCAGTTACAGTGCTGAAAGTAACATTAAATAGATCAAAGTTAGTCTAATTGGCATAATTTATGCATGAAAAAAAAAACCAGTATTATATGTGATGTATCCCAAGGTACCAAACATTCACACAAAAAATTATTCAAATCAAAGCTTTCATATGGAAGTTCTGCGCAAAAATCTGATTGCATATAATTTTGTACAAAATGGCTGCCAGCGGCCATCTTGAATTTCAGACCGGACCCAAAAACACTCGTTCACATCCCACAGTGATAACAAAGGTACCCAAGAAGTTTTGCAAAGATCGGTTCATAAATACGGCATCTAGCACGAGTCATATTGGCATTTGCAGTTACAGTGCTGAAAATAAACACTAAATAAATCAAAGTTAGTCTAATTTGCATAATTTACGCATGAGAAAAAAAAAACGTATTATATGTGATGTATCCCATGGTATCAAACATTCACACAAAAACTTATTCAAATCAGAGCTTCCATATGGAAGTTCTACACAAAAATCTGATTGCACCTAATTTTGTACAAAATGGCTGCCAGTGGCCATCTTGAATTTTGGACAAGCCCCAAAAACACTCATGGTGATAACAAAGGTACACAAGAAGTTTCGTAAAGATTGGTTCATAAATACGGCGTCTAGCCTGAGCCATGTGTACGGCGTGACAGACAGACAGACGGACAATACCTCAAATTTGGCTTCGACAAAGTTGAGATAAAAATATTCTGACTGCTGGATCTGAAGAAGAAGATTTTTAAAGTAAAATTCCTCATATTGAACAAAGTTATAATTCGGGCTCCCCCAGGGAGCCCAAGTATGAACCCGGGGACTTGGATTTCACAAACTTGAATGCCCCCCCCCCCCCCCCCCCCCCCCCCCCCATGCTGCACACCAAATATCAAAACATTCTGACTGATGGATCTGAAGAAGATTTAAGAAAATTCCTCATTTTGAACTAAGTTACAATTCGAGCTCCCACAGACAGTGAGCCCAAATATGGACCTAGAGACATGGCTTGAACAAACTTGAATCTCACCCCTCTAAGGACGATACATACCAAATATCAAAACATTCCAACTGCTGGATCTGAAGAAGATTTTTAAGGGAAATTCCTCATTTTGAACTAAGTTATAATTCGTGCTCCCACAGACAGACCAAATATGAATAAAGGGACTTGGCTTAAAAAAACTTGAATCTCATGCCCTAAGCATGCCGCATGCCAAATATCAAAAGATTCTTATTGGTAGATCTGAAGAAGAAGATTTTTAAAGAATATTCCTCATACTGCACTAATTTAAACATTTGGGCTCCCATAGAGCCCAAATATGGACCCAGGGAATTGATTTCAATAAACATGTGAAACAATCTTCCAAAGATGTTATATCTGAAATTTGAAAGCTTTCGGAGGAGTGGTTTGGGAGAAAAGTAGTCTCAAATGTTTTTCCATTACCCACAGTGTTTAAAAATGAAAGTGTCAATGACACTGTAGCTCAACTTGTCAAGACATGTACATGTATAGTATGTGACACAGCAATGACAAACATCTAGGTAATGACCTGATAACAAAGGTACATATAAAGTATTGTAACGGCCTGTACATAAATACTGACCGTAGCCTGTAACAAATGTATAGGTAAAGTATTGTAAAGGTGGGCGACAGTCAGATGCTAAACTAGAAAAGATATCTTTGAGTCCCAGAGTGGGTCTGACTGAACCCCAAAATATTTGTTCTCATAGCACAGCGATAACAAAGGCACCCCAAAACACACTCATTCCTGTCCCAAGGTGAAAACAAAGGTACCCAAGAAGCTTCGTGAAGATCAGTTCATAAATACGAGCTGTATAGAAGTTGTGTCAAAAAACTGATTGGACCTAATTTCGGTACAAAATGGCCACTGGCAGCCATCTTGAATTTTGGACCGCACTCAGAAACACTCGTTCTCGTCCCAAGGTGATAGCAGAGGTACCCAAGAAGTTTCGTGAAGATCGATTGATAAATACAGCCTCTAGCCCGAGCCATATTGACATGTGCACTTACAGTGTATAAGTAGCACTAAATAAATCAAAATTCATCTAATTTGCATAATTTCTGCACGAGAAAAAAACCTGCACTGTATGTGATGTATTCCATTTTACTAAACATTCATACAAAAATTTATTCAAATCAGAACTTTCATGCAGAAGTTCTGTACAAAAGACTGATTGCACTAATTTTGGTACAAAATGGCTGCTGGTGGCCATGTTGAATTTTGGACCACACCCCAAAACACCCGTTCTCATCCCACGGTGGTAACAAAGGTACCCATGACGTTTCGTAAAGATCGATTCATAAATACAGCCTCTAGCCTGAGCCGTATAGAAGTTGTGTACAAAAAAACTGATTAGACCTAATTTTGGTACAAAATGGCCACTGGCAGCCATCTTGAATTTTGGACTGCACTCAGAAACACTCGTTATCGTCCCAAGGTGATAGCAGAGGTACCCAAGAAGTTTCGTGAAGATCGATTGATAAATACAGCCTCTAGCCCGGGCCGTATTGACATGTGTACTTACTGTGTGTAAGTTGCACTGAAAAAATCAAAGTTCATCTAATTTGCATAATTTCTGCACGAGAAAAAAGCCCGTATTATATGTGATGTATCCCATGGTACTAAACATTCACAAAAAAAATTATTCAAATCAGAGCTTTCATGTGGAAGTTCTGCGCAAAAATCTGATTGCCCCTAATTTTGAACAAAATGGCTGCCAGCGGCCATCTTGAATTTCGGACCGCACCCAAAAACACTCGTTCTCGTCCCACGGTGATACCAAAGGTACCCAAGAAGTTTCGTAAAGATCGGTTCATACATGCGGCCTCTAGCCCGAGCCGTATTGGCATTTGCACTGACAGTGCTGAAAGTAACACTAAATACATCAAAGTTAGTCTAATTTACATAATTTACGTACGAGAAAAAAACCCGTATTATATGTGATGTATCCCATGGTACTAAACATTCACACAAAAAATTATTCAAATCAGCACTTTCATATGGAAGTTCTGTGCAAAAATCTGATTGCACCTAATTTTGTACAAAATGGCTGCCATCGGCCATCTTGAATTTCGGACCGGACCCAAAAACACTTGTTCTCGTCCCACGGAGATACCAAAGGTACCCAAGAAGTTTCGTAAAGATCGGTTCATAAATACGGCCTCTAGCCCGAGCCGTATTGACATTTGCACTTACAGTGCTGAAAGTAACACCAAAAACATCAAAATTAGTCTAATTTGCACAATTTACGCACGAGAAAAAAACCCGTATTATATGTGATGTATCCCATGGTACTAAACATTCATACAAAAAATTATTCAAATCAGAGCTTTCATATGGAAGTTCTGTACAAAATGTGCAAAAAACAGATTTCTGCATCATCGGTACAAAATGGCGGCTGGCAGCCATCTTGAATTTCGGACCGCACCCAAAAACACTAGTTCTCGTCCCACGGTCATAACAAAGGTACCCAAGAAGTTTCGTAAAGATCGGTTCATAAATACGGGCTCTAGCCCGAGCCATAGCAGCTTGGCACTTACAGCTCTGAAAGTAACACTAAATAAATCAAAGTCAGTCTAATTTGCATAATTTACGCACGATAAAAAAAAACCGTATTATATGTGATGTATCCCATGATACTAAACATTTATACAAAACTTTATTCAAATCAGAACTTTCATACAGAAGTTCTGTACAAAAAACTGATTTTTGCATCATCGGTACAAAATGGCCGCTGGCAGCCATCTTGAATTTCGGACCACACCTAAAAACACTCATTCCCGTCCCAGGGTCATAACAAAGGTACACAAGAAGTTTCATAAAGATCGGTTCATAAATACGACCTCTAGCCCGAGCCATAGCCAATTGTTGACGTACGGACAGACGGACAGATGGACGGACAGATGGACGACGGGCCATGACAATAGCTCAAATTTGACTTCGTCAAAGTTGAGCTAAAAATTATTCAAATCAGTGCTTTCATATGGAATTTCTGTGCAAAAAACAGATTTCTGCATCGTCGGTACAAAATGGAAGCTGGCAGCCATCTTGAATTTCGGACCGGACCCAAAAACACTCGTTCTCGTCCCACGGTCATAACAAAGGTACCCAAGACGTTTCGTAAAGATCGGTTCATAAATGCGTCCTCTAGTCCGAGCCGTATTGGCATTTGCACTACAGTGCTGAAAATGACACTAAATACATCAAAGTTAGTCTAATTTGCATAATTTACGTACGAGAAAAAAACCCGTATTATATGTGATGTATCCCATAGTACTAAACATTCACACAAAAAATTATTCAAATCAAGAGCTTTCATGTGGAAGTTCTGCGCAAAAATCTGATTGCCCCTAATTTTGAACAAAATGGCTGCCAGAGGCCAGCTTGAATTTTGGACCGCACCCAAAAACACTCGTTCTCGTCCCATGGTGATACCAAAGGTACCCAAGAAGTTTCGTAAAGATCGATTCATAAATGCGGCGTCTAGCCTGAGCCGTATTGGTATTTGCACTGACAGTGCGGAAAGTAACACTAAATACATCAAAGTTAGTCTAATTTGCATAATTTACGTACGAGAAAAAAACCCGTATTATATGTGATGTATCCCATGGTACTAAACATTCATACAAAAAATTATTCAAATCAGCGCTTTCATATGGAAGTTCTGTGCAAAAAACAGATTTCTGCATCGTCGGTACAAAATGGCAGCTGGCAGCCATCTTGAATTTCGGACCGGACCCAAAAACACTCGTTCTCGTCCCACGGTCATAGCAAAGGTACCCAAGAAGTTTCGTAAAGATCGGTTCATAAATACGGCCTCTAGCCCGAGCCGTATTGAATTGTTGACGGACAGACGGACGACTGGCCATGGCATAAGCTCAAATTTGGCTTCGCCAAAGTTGAGCTAAAAACTGATTCAGCACTTTTTCAAAGTACCCAAAATGTACCCCATGATAAAACCGATAGCAATTTTTTTTTCACCATTCCATTCCGTTGGTCCTAAGGGAGCTTCACACCACATAGGAATTCCAAGTGCAGTGTAGTTTTGGGGATATGGGCATTTTAATTTTTTCTATTTTTAGCTCCTGCAGTTCCCATGGGGGCAATGGGGAAAAAAAAGTTTGGCATAAATTAAGTACTTATGATCCAATAAGCCCTCGTATCAAATTTGGTTCAAATCTGCCTCTCGATTTGGAAAATAGAAATTTTGGGCAGGGCGAAAATTTTTGCCCCTCCCATAATATAGCTCCTCGAACTTCTCTTGAACAAATCTGAGTCTACACCTCAAAAGGAAGCGGCACACCACATACCAAATCTCTGCTGCTGCTGGTTCATGAGATGAGAAGATTTTTTAAGATTTAAGCACACTCTTTTGGGCGTGGCCCTACCGAGGGGCGAGGCAACTTGATTTGAACAAAATGAAATTGCGATGTTATAATTAACTATTAGGCCTATCTCAAATATCAATTAAACTGATTCAGCGGTTTGGGAGGAGAAGACGCAAACACCATGTGCACGGACGACGGACAGTGAGTGATCACTTTTGCTCTCCTGACTGAAAGTCAGGTGAACTAAAAAATCAAACAGTCCTTTGACTTTTGTTTCTCGTGCAAGTTGCAACAAAAAAAGTAAAATCAAAACATTCTAATTTCTGTTTGGGGCCCCACATTGCCACACAAGTTACAACAACAAGCAGCAAAGGAGGTATCGTGTACATTTGCGTAGAATGGGGAACAGGTATTGAAGGGCTGTTCACAGGCAATCATGAACTTGCAAAATACACTTGAGGAAATAAACATTCACGTTTCAAATTCATGAAAGCCTTGCACTGACACACGTGCACAAATGCCACAAAGTAACATTGAATGTTGAAGACAAACCCATGTTGTGATTCGCAAGAGTATGTTAAATTCAAATTCAGTGTTTGATCAAACTAAAATGGAAATATAAGGCTTCAAAAATTGTTAGTTTCTGTACTCACCAGATATTGGTTATTATTCCACGTTATACAAATTTGTGAACATCCACTTCCAAAATCGACTGGACGCTGGTATTTTTCGAAACTCCAACATTGCAGACGTCAGTTCTTCAGCCAAGTTCAGGAACATGTATGGTGTATTGTTTTTCATAATGACGATTTTTCTTCACATAATCATAATATTAATATGGTCCTCATAACGACATTCCGACATAGTTGGTCAAAGCTCTTCATGTTGAGACAGAAAATTTCTCCGGATAAGACAAAAAAGAATATTTTTAACCTACACAAAATCATCACCATTCAAGGTCAAAGAGTCTTCAGAAATGAGGTAAATTTAACGTCATGAAATGTCACGAAGTACACACGCGTGTTTTGAAATCAGATTTGTTTGTGTTTGAGATTATGGGTTGTTGCAAGTGTGATTGTGGGCCTAGTATTTGTACAGAATGAAAGGCAGTACCCATTCATTGACTTAGGCTCATTATGCCCAAGTTCTATTTAGCATCTAATCTGTAGCCCAACTTCCTTCGTTTGATGCACATTGTCACTGGTCTACAGACCACACTGTCTTTTCACTTGAAACAAGTCAAAATCAATCTCTGAAGCCAGAATCACATAAGTCATGTTCTTTTGTGTGTCTGACGAGTTTAAGGTGAGGGTGGAGGTATTAATTTGTTATAGCAGAATTTAATTAGTAGGCTACCAGTATCATCTCAATGGGCCCCCACCCTCTCCCGGGAAGTGCAAGTTGAGTATTTTATCCCCAACAAGAAGCATTCAGTTCAAGAGTCTTCAGGTTTATAAATTATAGGTGTTTAATTTTATTGGAACGAAGCCCCACTAAGGGCAGGTTGGGGAGTGGAGGACCACCCAAAAATTAAATCGGATGGCATTTTCAGAGCCTCTGGAATTACATTTTTGCTGGTAGTGGTAACAAATTTTCCATTGGATGCTTTTTCTGCCCAGGCTGAAATCCGCTGGAGGAGCAGGATGGGTGTGGGTGGGAGACCCTCACAGACTAAGCTACAAACCTATGCCTATGCATGGGATAGACTACAGTATGCTTGGATTATATGCCCCAATATCAGCAATAACATGCACATACACACACCCTCTGTACTCCCGAAGAGGGTGTCCACGGATACGTTATCGTGGGTACAACCATGTCCCAGAGGTGCATTGTATTTTTTTGTGAAAAGTTAAATTACAAAAATAGGTCATGTGGCGCTTGTGCACTTTCATTTGAAAATGTACTGCACCAATTCCTCATTTTCTCTGTGCATGGTTCACTGGAACTGGACATTCTTCAACGATGTCAGCCATTGGGCTTATCAACTTATTGAAAATTGCAGCACGCATTGACTTGGGGAACATGTTCGCTCATGCACTGTAGGCTTAGTGGATAGTATATTCTCTACAGGCCCGCACGTGGTTTATGATATGGTTTCATGCGAAAATACATGTACGTTTCGTCGAATGTAAAAGAATCGACCTATATATATGCTTTAGGGTTGAATTGATTGGTCGACTACATGTTGACAACGCTAGATGTTGTCGACGCTGATAGGCCGAAAGCCCAATGTTGTTTGGATTTCCGTGTCAACAGTAGTAGGAGAGCAATGAAACGTCCGTTTGGTGGCCCATGCTGGGGACCCCGGATGTGACATCATATCACGTGACCCAGTTACATCATGTTTTGATGATGGTCACCCGTGTGAGTGGCCATCTTGTGACGGCATCCCCATAGTGATGTGTGTCTCAGTACGCAAGTGCAATGCGTGTTAAGGCGATGCATGCTTTCATTGGCCATTTTGTATACTGGGATCACCACCTTTGTTTCTATGGCAGCATGTACTTGCCATGTAACCCAGAGGCATGCAGGCGGGGGTGGGGGGAGGGGAAGGGTATGTTGGATTAATTAGGAGTAAATCTAATTACCACAAACAATCTGACAATCTCTAAAATCACTGAAACAGGACTTGGCAAATCCACCATCTACATAATAGTAGAACATAGTGCAAAAGGACCGAGATGTCTCCTGGGGTTTGTGCGAATGAACCAGAGTGCATCTAATATCCGCAAACAACCGATTCGGAATCTTTAAAGAATCCTCTGCTTCTACCTATAAGCTATGCTACAGTTAGTGCCTATTCAACCCTTTTCGTTTGTTCTGGAGTATACTATAGCCTTTAAGAAGCATCATTCGTTTTGCTGTGGAAATATTTTTTCTATGTGTTATGGCCCTTTAAATATACAAAATAGCCAAATATTTATTTCAATGAAAGTAGGAATGAAGATTTTTTATGGGAAAGGTTTTCAAATAAGTCATGTCCCTGCAGTGAAACAAAGAAAATAGGCCTACATGCAATCACCTCCCCACATGCGGCATATGTCTGTTTTCTATCTCTTTTGTGGCTGGTCCAATCGACACTTGACTCAGGTGTTTTGGGCCTTTCCAATGTGTGGGTGTGAAGGTGAGGGTAAAGCAATTGCTGTAAAACAAAGACAATAATTTCACATCTCCCATCTCAATGGTCTGATTGACACAAACTGTTGATAATGGGTGTACATGGATCACACAATTTCTACTGGGTTTTATTTCTCTTGCTGTAAAACAAAGACAATAAACATCTCACATGTGAATGCCGAATGTTGAAAATATGGCCACCTTTTTGTCTGTTTGCCTTGTATCTTAGGTTTGGGCTATCTCAATAAAATTTGGATTGAAGATTGTTTGTGGGAAAGGTTTTCAAATGAGTCATGTCCCTGCAGTGAAACAAAGAAAATACATGCAAATAACCTCCCCACATGTGGTATTATGTCTTTGTTCTCTGTCTCTCGTGCGGCTGGTCCAACTGTCCCTAGACTTCAGTAACAGATGTTTCTGGCCTTTACAATTACTTCTGTTAGGTGTGGGGAGGGGGGGGGGGGCGAATTAATTTTATGCTGTACAACAAAGACAATAATTTTGCATCTCCCATGTCGATGGTCAGATTGAAACCAACTATCAGTAACAGGTATACCTGGATCTCACAATTTCTCTGGGTTGGATTTCTACCTGCTGGAAAACAAGACACTAAACCCCTCATGTGCGAGTGGACATCTTGTGTGAGTGGCCATCTTTTTGTCTGCTTGCATTGTATCTCAGGTTTGGGTTATCAGATCTCGAAATTTGGAATGCACATTGTTCATGGGAAAGGCTTTCAATTGAGTGTCTAATAAGATTTCTCACATTTCATTTTCGGCACTTATCCCCCTTTTGAACTTTGAAAATTTGCTGTTTACCTTGTAAATTTGCCAATTTTCTGTCTGTTTGCGTCGAATCTCAGGTTTGGGTCATCAGATTTCATTGAAATTTAGTTCATGGGAAAGTCTTTCAATTGTCATTTCCGTGCAGTAAAATAAAGAAAATACATGCATATCACCTCCTGACAAGTGTCATTTTGTCTGTATTCGATCTCATGTGGATGGTCTGATCGTCACTAGATTTCAGTAACAGGTGTTTCTGGCATTCACAATAAACTTACCTGTCAGGATGGGGGTAAGGGTTGGGGTGGAGAGTAAAGGTGGGGGATAGAGATTGGGTAGATTAATTTTTGCTGTAAAACGAAGACAATAATTTTGCTGTTCCCGTTGTGAAAAAGCCATTTTTTTCTGTTTGCCACATATCTCTGGTTTGGGCTATTGTATCTCAATGAAATTTGGAATGAAAATTGTTTATGGGAAAGACTTTCACAGTACCATGGTTTATTTCTTCTCTTTCCATTGTTTAGCGGTATGCACGGTGAGGGTATGCACCAGGGCATGGCCCTCTTGTTGTATTTAACTTTTCTGGCCTCTTCAGGCAAGTCCTGAACCTATATATTCCAGGTCTTATTATGCCCCTGACTGATATGGTCGGAGGGGGTAGCTAGTGGGGAGCTGTGTCCATCCATTCATTCATACGTTATGTATGTTGCATACATTACGTAGTTCATAACACAAATGTGTCCATCCAACAAACTTGCTGCTCTAGCACTGTCATATGGTGGATTCAAATAACTTTCGCCATGATTATACCTCAAAATGAGAGAATGGATCCTACAACAGAATTAATATCTTCACATAAAGATTTACAGAGTTATTTGCCCTTGTTAACTAAGGTGATGATTAAAAAAAATGTGTCCGTCCAACATATTTGCAGTTCTAGCTCTGTCAACATATGTTGGATTTAAAAAAATTTTGTCATGCTTGTACCTCAACATTGGGGAACTGACTCTACATCAGAATTAACATCTTCATATAAACATTTACAGAGTTATTCTCCCTTGTTTAACTTAGGGGATGATTATAAAATGTCTCATTAAACCCTCATTTTTGGGCAATAACTTTTGTCCTGTTGGTCACACTATGCCGATACTTCACAGATAGGTTGCTCATAATGGGACGTTTTGCATTGATTTTGGGATCTGTAGGTCAAGGTCATGACCACTGTTGCTATAAATAGATTTTTGGTTTCTGTGCAATAACTAGTTTCCTTTTACGTACGATGCTATAAGTTCATATTTTGATTGCATATGAGGTATTGATGGTTGGGATTACATTTGGGGTCAATAGGTCAAATGTCAACGTCACTTACTATAAATAAACTTTTGTTTTCCCTGCAATAACTTTAGTTTCCTTCTACATGCAATGCGATAAATTCACACGGATTACCTATGAGGTATCAATCATTGGGATAATGTTTTGCTATGCTTGTACCTCAACATGAGGGAATGGAGCATACAGCAGAATTAATATTTTTCTGTAAACATTTAGAGTTATTTGCCCTTGTTAACTTATTATAAAAATATTCTGTAAATCTTGGTTACAGCATAACTTGAACAATAGTTAACAGATTTCAATTCTTTCTGGTATATGTCTCTACAGTAACAATGTCCACATAAAGTTCGGTGACCAGTGATATCTGATGAAAATTGTGGGAGTTATTGCCCTTTGTATAAAATATCGTGTAATGTATGTTTATGGTATAACTTAAACAATAGTAAGCGAGTTCCAATTCTTTTCGATAAATGTCTCAAAAGCAACAATATCTATGTCAAGTTCGATGACCACCAATATCCAGTGGAAACTATTGGAGTTATTGCCCTTTGTTTAATAAAAATATAGTGTAATGCTTGTTTATGGCATAACTAACAATAAAAATCTGATTTCTTTTCTTTTCGGTATATGTCTCTGTAACAACAATATCTATCAAGTTCAACGACCAGCAATATTCAATGAAAATTATGAGAGTTATTGCCCTTATTTGAGAAATATCGTGTAATGTTTATTTATGGAATAACTTCAACATTAGTAACCCAATATCAATTTTTTTGGTATATAACTGTTTGGGAACAATATCTACCTTAAGTTCGATGACCCCCATTATCCAATGAAAATTGTCGGAGTTATTGCTTACTCCCCACCTCCCCCTCCCATGCCAGTTAGGCACCTTTTTTTTCTTTGCTCCAAAATGCATTTTCAAGGAATTGGAGTGATTATATGCAGATGGAAATTGACTTCTATGACCCCCCCCCCCATCCCAAACCCATGCTAGTAAGATCCAAAATGCAATTTGAAGGATTTAGAGTGTATACATGCGTAAAGAATTTTTTACTCCTTTGACACACCCCCCCCCCCTCCACCCACGTCAATTAGACATTTTTTGTCTTTGCTCAGAAATGCATTCTGAAGGATGTTTTTTTTCTTTTTAGGCAAGACCTTAAGGTATATTTCATTTATAGCCAGCTCACTTCACTTTACCATCACATGCCATGGCATCCTACTTCCGGGACCCCTAAATAACAACTGCTTAGTCTTCGGAACCAGTTTTGATTCTAAGAGGACATGAGAAAATTTCTCAGTGAGGTATAATCTACTACTATTCCTCTTATCCTCATCTAGACACTCCTGACTAGCAAACAAGTGGCTTTGGGCACCCCTTTTCTATCATATGAGGCCCATGAGAAATTTTCTCAGTGAGGTATAATCTGCCATTCATGTTTCCTCAGCTGTGTCTCTGCCCATTGAATCTCTTTTTTGTCATTATGAGGATCGCAAAGGAATTCCTCATTGAGGTATAATTTACCATTCCTCTTCATCCTCATCTTGGTATTGGAAGATACTTATGACTTGATGTACTATTTGAGGATACCTTTTGAGAACATCTATAAGAGAGGATACAATTGGAGGATATATTTAGATCATAGATATCTGAGAATAACCAGCATGCACTCAGTACTGCTCTAAAGAACAGAACTATACACAAAGTATAAGTCATAGCAGTTGAGAGGCAGTAATTACATCATCACTGCTGCATATACTTGGAGCTGTTATCAGTCTTCATTGAATTGCCCACAAAACAGAGTCTTAGCAGTAGTGTTGCAGTAACAAACTTTTTACTGCTGCAAAAACTTGTATCTGGAACTGACTGACATATGAAATCCATCAAGTTTAGAGTCTCCGCAGTAAGGATGCAGTAACTACCTCCCCAGTTCCAGGATGACTGAGTTTTAGAAGTGGGGTTGCAGTAGCTGCTTTCTACTACTTCAAATGCAGAACTTAGCAATGGACTACCTCAACATTGCTGCATCAAATTTCACTAGGGCATGCAAATTCAATTTCAGTACAGCAGTAGTGATGATGCATAAAACTACGAAATGCTACAATTGTGAAGTAGAGTTAAGGCATACTGATGCAATAAGGTATAAATGTGCAGTGGCATTGAGGCATAGCCCTTTTGAATGGTATAAATCAACAGAAGTGTTGCAGTACATGTACCTCAAGGTCGTAGACATGAGGCATAAATGCTGTGCTACTGCTCTGTGCAGTAACTACTGCATGTTGGTAGGGGTATAGTCTTGTTGTCTGTCAGTTTTCCCATGCAATGGGTTTAGATTAGAAATCCTGACTTCCAAACCTGTACAAAACATAATCCATTCATATGAGGTAGAGAAATTACAGTCCACCAGTGACAATTTATTCCACTCATAGCAATTCTAAGGAAACATATTCCTAGATGAGAATTGTTATTGTTCTTCTTGGATGTAGTCCATTCTCAGTGAAACCATTTCAGATCAACAATAGAAGCAAATGGTGCGAGTGATAAATCAGGCCCTTGATGTATGTAGTTTTCATGCATATTTCAAACTTTCCACACACCATATCTTCTTCTTTGTATACTTTTTTCTTGTCTAAAACATTTGAAAACATTTGAATGTGTATTGATAGGGTCCCTTTGTGAAATAAAATTCATCCAGCGAGAGCATTAAAGTTCTCAAAATCGCTGTCCAACATTTCAACAGGTAATTATAGCTAGGTCCAACAATGGAGGATTCTTTTCTGTAAGCTGAAATTACCCTGAAAACCAGGTAAATGGAGGTCCCAGTTTTGATTTGGTGGTCTGATGGCATCCTGTACCACTTACAACAAGGCTCAGTAAATATATTCTTTGATGGGGCATATTGTTATTTTTCTCCTTCCTTCTTGCAATACCCACAGCAATCATTTCAGTTGGGCAAGGAAAAAATTCTAAGGGTAAATGAGTGCTGTTATAAATGGTTTCCACTGCGTTCATCATATTTCCAGCAAGCCTTTCATCTCCTGCTATGTATACCGTATAGGCCTCAATAATTTTATGCATAGAATGTTTGGATGACTAAAGCTTGCACACCTTGATAAAAATGAATTCACTATGTACAAAATTACAATACAGGTCAGGCTCAGGTGTTTCCACCTGCCATCTTCTTTGGAACATTCCTCCAACCTCAACTAAGTGCTGTAGATGAGCAAAGGACATCAACATTCCAGGTAAAGCTTTGCAGGTTGAATTGTAGTGAACATTAAATATTGGTGGCAATATTCTAGTAAATCCAATATTCACCAATATTTTGTGACCTCATTATTGGTAACTCAACATAACTTCATGTTGACTCAAATCCTCAATCCATAAATGCATTATAGCCACTTTTAAAAGAGGACTGTTTCAAGAGAATAATTCCACCTTGTAAGCCCAATGCATACAGGCGTCCACTTTCAGCTGGGTGGACAATGGATACCTTAACCCTTTCAATGCATAAATATTTCAAAAAATCAAAAACGCTGACAAAAAAGCACACACCAAACTGGGACGGAGGATCAGTAATAATTTAATCCTGGGAACAAGGATTAAACATATTCCGGACCCTACCAACAAATACAACACCCACTCAACCATTACCTGATGACAATAGTGCAAAAAACAAAACCATTCAGGTCATTGGCACTGAAAGGGGTAATGGCAGTTTAATCAATTAAAAACAAGACTCAGAAATCATTTTTTGAAATGTTCCAGAATGCTGTTGTCCTCAGACTTGGCCTCTTCACGCTGCTCGCATTCTGATCATTTCAGTTATCCAATAAATGCATCCTGCGCCAAGAGTAGATAAATCGGGTCCTTGTTCTTCGTGCTCTCCAGACAGATTGGGAGCCTATAGTCTTCTGTGTATAAGCTTCTTGTCTGTCACTTTTCCCATGCAATGGATTTGGAATAGAAAGCCTGTCTTCCAAACTTCAATAAAACATAATCCATTCATGAGGTAGAGAAATTACAGTCCACCAGTGGCAATTTATTCCACTCATAGCAATTCTAAGGAAATATATTCCTAGATGAGAATGGTTATTCTTCTTCTACGATGTAGTCCATTCTCACAGAAACCATTTTAGATCTGCAATAGAAGCAAATGGTGCCAGTGATAAATCAGGACCTTGATTTATGTGGTTTTCATGCATATTTCAAACTTTCCACGCACCATATCTTCTTCTTTATATACTTTTTTGTGTTTGAGCATTAAAGTTGTCAAAATCGCTGTCCAACATTTCAGCAGGTAATTATAGCCAGGTTATTATTATTATTATTTATTGGTGCTTAACGCCACATCAGCAGCGAAGGCTATATCAGGGCGAGAAAACAGTGGTATGTAAAAAGTTCTTATCAATTATGAAGTAAAAGATGGAATAAAAATAAAAAAGAACTACAATAGACATGTCAAAGACAAGAATGATTAGACCAATGAATTATAGGATAAGTGAATAACATGTAAATCAACCTGGGTAATTGAGACTTGATGAGTCGAGAGTAAAAGAATAAAACCAATTTTAAAATTTTGTAAAAAGGTTGACTACTTTCAGAAATGATACAATTTTGTGTGGGCTAGTATTATAAAATAGATCTCTAAGGGATCCAACTGTGAAGTACTGCCCTCTCACAAGATTAAAATCAGTGCAATTTAAAAGAATGTGTTCCACTGACAGCACCTGCTGGCATGGAACACACTCTGGTCGCAAATTACCCTCTAACAGAAAGGAATGTGTAAGTCTTGTATATACGACCAACATGACATCGAGTCACAATAACATGATCTTTTCTACAAAGGTTACTGGATGGGTAGTGATCGGAAATAGTTAGTTGGAAGCCAGGTCCAACAATGGAGGATTCTTTTTGGTATGCTGAAATTACCCGGAAAACCAGGTAAATGGGGGTAACAGTTTTGATTTGGTGGTCTGATGGCATCCTGTACCACTTACAACAAGGCTCAGTAAATATATTGGTTGATAGGGCATATTGTTATTTTTCTCTTTCCTTCTTGCAATACCCACTGCAATCATTTCAGTTTGGCAAGGAAAAAATTCTAAAGGTAAATGAGTCCTCTTTTAGATGGTTTTCACAGTGTTCTTGATATTTCCAGGAAGCCGTTCATCTTCTGCTTTGTATATACTGTATAGGCCTCGATAATCTTATGCATGGAATGTTTGGATGACTTAAGCTTGCACACCTTGATCAAAATGAATTCACTATGTATAAAATTACAATACAAGCTGAGGTGTTTCCACCTTCCATCTTGTGACTCTTCTTTGGAACATTCCAACAAACTCCACTAGGATCTGTAGATGAGCAAAGGACCTCAACAAGCTGAGGTGTTTCCACCTTCCATCTTGTGACTCTTCTTTGGAACATTCCAACAAACTCCACTAGGATCTGTAGATGAGCAAAGGACCTCAAAATTCCAGGTGAAATTTTGCAGGCTGAATTGTAGTGAACATTAAATATTGGTGGCAATATTCTAGTAAATCCATTATTCACCAACATTTTGAGACCTCATTACTGGTAACTCAACATAACTTCATGCTGACTCAAATCCTTAATCCATAAATGCATTCATAGCCACTTTTATAAGAGGATTCTTTCAAGAGAATAATTCCACCTTGTTAGCCCAATGCATACAGGCATCCACTTTCAGCTGGGTGGACAATGGACACCTTAACCCTTTCAAACTGTAATGCATAAATATTTCAAAAAATGAAAAATGCTGACAGTCCTTGAGCTGACAGAAAAGCACATACCAAACTGGTGTGGAGGATCAATAACAATTTAATCCTGGGGACAAGGATTAAACATATTCCTGACCCTACCAACAAATACAACACTCTCTCAACCATTACCTGATGACAATAGAACAAAAGCCAAAACCATTCAGGTCATCAGCACTGAAAGGGTAATGGCAATTTAATCCATTAAAAAACAAGACTCAGAAAACATTTTTTGAAATAACCTAGAATGCTGTTGTCCTCAGATTTGGCCTGTTCATGCTGTTCGCATTGCAATCATTTCAGTTTTCCAATAAACGCATCCAGCGCCAAGAGCAGATAAATCAGGTCCTTGTTCTTTGTGCTGTTCAAAGACATCATTGGGAGCCTATAGTTTTCTGTCTATAGGCTTGTTGTCTGTCAATTTTCCCATGCAATGGGTTTGGATTAGAAAGCCTGACTTCCAAACCTCAATAAAACATAATCCATTCATATGAGGTAGAGAAATTACAGTCCATCAGTGGCAATTTATTCCATTCATAGCAATTCTAAGGAAATTCCTAGATGAGAATGGTTATTATTCTTCTCGGATGTAGTCCACTCTCACTGAAACCATTTTAGATCTACAATAGAAGCAAATGGTGCCAGTGATAAATCAGGCCCTTCATGTATGTGGTCTTCATGCATATTTCAAACTTTCCATACGTGATATCTTCTTCTTTGTACACATTTTTCTTGTTTGATCATATTTACATTTGAATGTGTATTGATAGGGTCCCTTTGTGAAATAAAATTCATCCAGAGAGATCATTAAAGTTCTCAAAATCCCTGAACAACATTTCAACAGGTAAATTATAGTTAGGTCCAATAATGGTGGATTCTTTTTAGGTAAGCTGAAATTACCCTGAAAACAAGGTAAATGGAGGTCCCAGTTTTGATTTGGTGGTCTGATGGCATCCTGTACCACTTACAAGACTCAATGAATATATTCCTTGATGGGGCATATTGCTATTTTCTCTTTCCTACTTGCAATACCCACAGCAATCATTTCAGTTGCGCAAGGAAAAAATTCTAAAGGTAAATGAGTGCTGTTATGGTTTCCACAGCGTTCATCATATTTCCAGCAAACCTTTCATCTTCTGCTTTGTATACTGTATAGGCCTCAATAATTTTATGCATGGAATGTTTGGATGACTTAAGCTTGCACACCTTGATAAACATGAATTCACCATGTATAAAATTACAATACAAGATCAGGTGTTTCCACCTTCCATCTTGTGGCTCTTCTTTGGAACATTCCTCCAACCTCAACTAGGCTCTGTAGATGAGTAAAGGACCTCAAAATTCCAGGTAAAGCTTTGCAGGCTGAATTGTAGCGAACATTAAATATTGGTGGCAATATTCTAGTAAATCCAATATTCACCGATACTTTGTGACCTCGTTATTGGTAACTCGACATAACTTCATGCTGACTCAGATCCTTAATCCATAAATGCATTATAGCCACATTTATAAGAGGATTCTTTCAAGAGAATAATTCCACCTCGTAAGCCCAATGCATACAGGCATCCACGTTCAGCTGGGTGGGCAATGGATACCTTAACCCTTTCAAGCTGTAATGCATAAATATTTCAAAAAATGTAAAATGCTGACAGTCCATAAGCTTACAAAAAAGCACATACCAAACTGGGATAGAGGATCAGTGATAATTTAATCCTGGGGACAAGGATTAAACATATTTCTGACCATACCAACAAATACAACACCCTATCAACCATTACCTGATGACAATAGCGCAAAAGCCAAACCATTCAGGTCATTGGTACTGAAAGGGATAATGGCAATTTAATCCATTAAAAACAGCACTCAAAAAACATTTTTTGAAATGACCCAGAATGCTGTTCGCATTGCAATCATTTCAGTTTTCCAATAAATGCATCCAGCACCAACAGCAGATAAATCAGGTCCTTGTTCTTTGTGCTCAAAGACATCATTGGGAGCCTATAGTCTTCTGTGTATAAGCTTGTTGTCTGCCAATTTTCTCCTGGAATGGGTTTGGGTTAGAAAGCCTGACTTCTAAACCTCAATAAAATACCATCCTTTCATATGAGGTAGAGAAATTACAGTCCACCAGTGGCAATTTATTCCACTCATAGCAATTCTAAGGAAATATATTCCTAGATGAGAACGGTTATTATTCTTCTTCGATGTAGTCCATTCTCACAGAAACCATTTTAGATCTACAATAGAAGCAAATGGTGCCAGTGATAAATCAGGCCCTTGATGTAAGTGGTTTTCATGCATATTTCAAACTTTCCACACACCATATCTTCTTCTTTGTATACTTTTTTTTGTCTGAGCATTGAAGTTCTCAAAATCGCTGTCCAACATTTCAGGAGGTAATTATAGCCAGGTCCAACAATGGAGGATTCTTTTCGGTATGCTGAAATTACCCGGAAAACCAGGTAAATGGAGATAACAGTTTTGATTTGGTGGTCTGATGGCATCCTGTACCACTTACAACAAGGCTCAGTAAATATATTCCTTGATAGGGCATAATGTTATTTTTCTCTTTCCTTCTTGCAATACCCACAGCAATCATTTCAGTTTGGCAATGAAAGAATTCTAAAGGTAAATGAGTCCTCTTTTAGATGGTTTTCACAGTGTTCTTGATATTTCCAAGAAGCCTTTCATCTTCTGCTTTGTATACTGAAAAGGCCTCAATAATCTTATGCATGGAATGTTTGGATGACTTAAGCTTGCACACCTTGATAAAAATGAATTCACTATGTATAAAATTACAATACAAGCTGAGGTGTTCCCACCTTCCATCTTGTGGCTCTTCTCTTTGGCACATTCTGACAGCCTCCACTAGAATCTGTAGATGAGCAAAGGACCTCAAAATTCCAGGTAAAATTTTGCAGGCTGAATTGTAATGAACATTAAATATTGGTGGCAATATTCTAGTAAATCCAATATTCACCGATATCTTGTGACCTCATTATTGGTAACTCAACATAACTTCATGTTGACTCAAACCCTTAATCCATAAATGCATTCATAGCCACTTTTATAAGAGGATTCTTTCAAGAGAATAATTCCACCTTGTAAGCGCAATGCATATAGGCGTCCACATTGAGCTGGGTGGGCAATGGATACCTTAACCCTTTCAAGCTGTAATGCATAAATATTTCAAAAAATGTAAAATGCTGACAGTCCATAAGCTTACAAAAAAGCACATACCAAACTGGGATAGAGGATCTGATAATTTAATCCTGGGGACAAGGATTAAACATATTTCTGACCATACCAACAAATACAACACCCTATCAACCATTACCTGATGACAATAGCGCAAAAGCCAAACCATTCAGGTCATTGGTACTGAAAGGGATAATGGCAATTTAATCCATTAAAAACAGCACTCAAAAAACATTTTTTGAAATGACCCAGAATGCTGTTCGCATTGCAATCATTTCAGTTTTCCAATAAATGCATCCAGCGCCAACAGCAGATAAATCAGGTCATTGTTCTTTGTGCTCAAAGACATCATTGGGAGCCTATAGTCTTCTGTGTATAAGCTTGTTGTCTGCCAATTTTCCCCTGGAATGGGTTTGGGTTAGAAAGCCTGACTTCTAAACCTCAATAAAACACCATTCTTTCATATGAGGTAGAGAAATTACAGTCCATCAGTGGCAATTTATTCCACTCATAGCAATTCTAAGGAAATATATTCCTAGATGAGAATGGTTATTATTCTTCTCCGATGTAGTCCATTCTCACAGAAACCATTTTAGATCTACAATAGAAGCAAATGGTGCCAGTGATCAATCAGGCCCTTGATGTAAGTGGTTTTCATGCATATTTCAAACTTTCCACACACCATATCTTCTTCTTTGTATACTTTTTTTTGTCTGAGCATTGAAGTTCTCAAAATCGCTGTCCAACATTTCAGGAGGTAATTATAGCCAGGTCCAACAATGGAGGATTCTTTTCGGTATGCTGAAATTACCCGGAAAACCAGGTAAATGGAGATAACAGTTTTGATTTGGTGGTCTGATGGCATCCTGTACCACTTACAACAAGGCTCAGAAAATATATTCCTTGATAGGGCATATTGTTATTTTTCTCTTTCCTTCTTGCAATACCCACAGCAATCATTACAGTTTGGCAATGAAAAAATTCTAAAGGTAAATGAGTCCTCTTTTAGATGGTCTTCACAGTGTTCTTGATATTTCCAAGAAGCCTTTCATCTTCTGCTTTGTATACTGAAAAGGCCTCAATAATCTTATGCATGGAATGTTTGGATGACTTAAGCTTGCACACCTTGATAAAAATGAATTCACTATGTATAAAATTACAATACAAGCCGAGGTGTTCCCACCTTCCATCTTGTGGCTCTTCTCTTTGGCACATTCTGACAGCCTCTACTAGAATCTGTAGATGAGCAAAGGACCTCAAAATTCCAGGTAAAATTTTGCAGGCTGAATTGTAATGAACATTAAATATTGGTGGCAATATTCTAGTAAATCCAATATTCACCGATATCTTGTGACCTCATTATTGGTAACTCAACATAACTTCATGTTGACTCAAATCCTTAATCCATAAATGCATTCATAGCCACTTTTATATTATAAGAGGATTCTTTCAAGAGAATAATTCCACCTTGTAAGCGCAATGCATACAGGCGTCCACATTCAGCTGGGTGGGCAATGGATACCTTAACCCTTTCAAACTGTAATGCATAAATATTTCAAGAAATGAAAAATGCTGACGGTGCATAAGCTGACAAAAAAGCACATACCAAAATGGGATGGAGGATCAGTGATAATTTAATCCTGGGGACAAGGATTAAACATATTTCTGACCATACCAACAAATACAACACCCTCTCAACCATTACCTGATGTCAATAGCGTAAAAGCCAAACCATCCAGGTCATTGGCACTGAAAGGGATAATGGCAATTTAATCCATTAAAAACAAGATTCAAAAAACATTTTTTGAAATGACCCAGAATGCTCTTCGCATTGCAATCATTTCAGTTTTCCAATAAACGCATCCAGCGCCAACAGCAGATAAATCAGGTCCTTGTTCTTTGTGCTTTCCAAAGACATCGTTGGGAGCCTATAGTCTTGTGTATAAGCTTGTTGTCTGCCAATTTTCCCCTGGAATGGGTTTGGATTAGAAAGCCTGACTTCTAAAACTCAATAAAACATCATCCTTTCATATGAGGTAGAGAAATTACAGTCCACCAGCGGCAATTTATTCCACTCATTGCAATTCTAAGGAAATATATTCCTAGATGAGAATGGTTATTATTCTTCTCCGATGTAGTCCATTCTCACAGAAACCATTTTAGATCTGCAATAGAAGCAAATGGTGCCAGTGATAAATCAGGCCCTTGATGTATGTGGTTTTCATGCATATTTCAAACTTTCCACGCACCATATCTTCTTCTTTATATACTTTTTTGTGTCTGAGCATTAAAGTTGTCAAAATCGCTGTCCAACATTTCAGCAGGTAATTATAGCCAGGTTATTATTATTATTATTTATTGGTGCTTAACGCCACATCAGCAGCAAAGGCTATATCGGGGCGAGAAAACAGTGGTATGTAAAAAGTTCTTATCAATTATGAAGTAAAAGATGGAATAAAAATAAAAAAGAACTACAATAGACATGTCAGAGACAAGAATGATTAGACCAATGAATAATAGGATAAGTGAATAACATGTAAATCAACCTGAGTAATTGAGACTTGATGAGTCGAGAGTAAAAGAATAAAACCAATTTTAAAATTTTGTAAAAAGGTTGACTAATTTCAGAAATGAAACAATTTTGTGTGGGCTGGTATTATAAAATAGATCTCTAAAGGATTCAACTGTGAAGTACTGCCCTCTCACAAGATTAAAATCAGTGCAATGTAAAAGAATGTGTTCAACTGACAGCACCTGCTGGCATGGAACACACTCTGGTCGCAAATTACCCTCTAACAGAAAGGAATGTGTAAGTCTTGTATATACAACCAACATGACATCGAGTCACAATAACATGATCTTTTCTACAAAGGTTACTGGATGGGTAGTGATCGGAAATAGTTAGTCGGAAGCGATGGAGCTTGTTATTAGTTGCCCCATCCCAATCCGCTTGCCATATAGATTTGATGTAACTATTAATATGAGGCTTAAAATATTAAAGCCAGGTCCAACAATGGAGGATTCTTTTCGGTATGCTGAAATTACCCGGAAAACCAGGTAAATGGAGGTAACAGTTTTGGTTTGGTGGTCTGATGGCATCCTGTACCACTTACAACAAGGCTCAGTAAATATATTGGTTGATAGGGCATATTGTTATTTTTCTCTTTCCTTCTTGCAATACCCACTGCAATCATTTCAGTTTGGCAAGGAAAAAATTCTAAAGGTAAATGAGTCCTCTTTTAGATGGTTTTCACAGTGTTCTTGATATTTCCAGGAAGCCGTTCATCTTCTGCTTTGTATATACTGTATAGGCCTCGATAATCTTATGCATGGAATGTTTGGATGACTTAAGCTTGCACACCTTGATCAAAATGAATTCACTATGTATAAAATTAAAATACAAGATGAGGTGTTTCCACCTTCCATCTTGTGACTCTTCTTTGGAACATTCCAACAAACTCCACTAGGATCTGTAGATGAGCAAAGGACCTCAAAATTCCAGGTGAAATTTTGCAGGCTGAATTGTAGTGAACATTAAATATTGGTGGCAATATTCTAGTAAATCCATTATTCACTAACATTTTGAGACCTCATTACTGGTAACTCAACATAACTTCATGCTGACTCAAATCCTTAATCCATAAATGCATTCATAGCCACTTTTATAAGAGGATTCTTTCAAGAGAATAATTCCACCTTGTTAGCCCAATGCATACAGGCATCCACTTTCAGCTGGGTGGACAATGGATACCTTAACCCTTTCAAACTGTAATGAATAAATATTTCAAAAAATGAAAAATGCTGACAGTCCATGAGCTGACAAAAAAGCACATACCAAACTGGTGTGGAGGATCAATAATAATTTAATCCTGGGGACAAGGATTAAACATATTCCTGACCCTACCAACAAATACAACACTCTCTCAACCATTACCTGATGACAATAGAACAAAAGCCAAAACCATTCAGGTCATCAGCACTGAAAGGGTAATGGCAATTTAATCCATTAAAAAACAAGACTCAGAAAACATTTTTTGAAATAACCTAGAATGCTGTTGTCCTCAGATTTGGCCTGTTCATGCTGTTCGCATTGCAATCATTTCAGTTTTCCAATAAACGCATCCAGCGCCAAGAGCAGATAAATCAGGTCCTTGTTCTTTGTGCTGTTCAAAGACATCATTGGGAGCCTATAGTTTTCTGTCTATAGGCTTGTTGTCTGTCAATTTTCCCATGCAATGGGTTTGGATTAGAAAGCCTGACTTCCAAACCTCAATAAAACATAATCCATTCATATGAGGTAGAGAAATTACAGTCCACCAGTGGCAATTTATTCCACTCAAAGCAATACTATAGAAATGTATTCCTAGATGAGAATGGTTATTATTCTTCTCCGATGTAGTCCACTCTCACTGAAACCATTTTAGATCTACAATAGAAGCAAATGGTGCCAGTGATAAATCAGGTCCTTCATGGATGTGGTTTTCATGCATATTTCAAACTTTCCATACGCGATATCTTCTTCTTTGTACACATTTTTCTTGTCTGATCATATTTACATTTGAATGTGTATTGATAGGGTCCCTTTGCGAAATAAAATTCATCCAGAGAGATCATTAAAGATCTCAAAATCCCAGTACAACATTTCAACAGGTAAATTATAGCTAGGTCCAATAATGAAAGATTCTTTTTAGGTAAGCTGAAATTACCCTGAAAACCAGGTAAATGGAGGTCCCAGTTTTGATTTGGTGGTCTGATGGCAACCTGTACCACTTACAACAAGACTCAGTGAATATATTCCTTGATGGGGCATATTGTTATTTTCTCTTTCCTACTTGCAATACCCACAGCAATCATTTCAGTTGAGCAAGGAAAAAATTCTAAAGGTAAATGAGTGCTACTATGGTTTCCACAGCGTTCATCATATTTCCAGCAATCCTTTCATCTTCTGCTTTGTATACTGTATAGGCCTCAATAATTTTATGCATGGAATGTTTGGATGACTTAAGCTTGCACACCTTGATAAAAATGAATTCACCATGTATAAAATTACAATACAACATCAGGTGTTTCCACCTTCCATCTTGTGGCTCTTCTTTGGAACATTCCTCCAACCTCAACTAGGCTCTGTAGATGAGCAAAGGACTTCAAAATTCCAGGTAAAGCTTTGCAGGCTGAATTGTAGCGAACATTAAATATTGGTGGCAATATTCTAGTAAATCCAATATTCACCGATACTTTGTGACCTCGTTATTGGTAACTCGACATAACTTCATGCTGACTCAAATCCTTAATCCATAAATGCATTATAGCCATATTTATAAGAGGATTCTTTCAAGAGAATAATTCCACCTCATAAGCCCAATGCATACAGGCATCCACGTTCAGCTGGGTGGGAAATGGATACCTTAACCCTTTCAAGCTGTAATGCATAAATATTTCAAAAAATGAAAAATGCTGACAGTCCATAAGCTTACAAAAAAGCACATACAAAACTGGGATAGAGGATCAGTGATAATTTAATCCTGGGGACAAGGATTAAACATATTTCTGACCATACCAACAAATACAACACCCCATCAACCATTATCTGATGACAATAGCGCAAAAGCCAAACCATTCAGGTCATTGGTACTGAAAGGGATAATGGCAATTTAAACCATTAAAAACAACACTCATAAAACATTTTTTGAAATGACCCAGAATGCTGTTCGCATTGCAATCATTTCAGTTTTCCAATAAATGCATCCAGCACCAACAGCAGATAAATCAGGTCCTTGTTCTTTGTGCTCAAAGACATCATTGGGAGCCTATAGTCTTCTGTGTATAAGCTTGTTGTCTGCCAATTTTCTCCTGGAATGGGTTTGGGTTAGAAAGCCTGACTTCTAAACCTCAATAAAACACCATCCTTTCATATGAGGTAGAGAAATTACAGTCCACCAGTGGCAATTTATTCCACTCATAGCAATTCTAAGGAAATATATTCCTAGATGAGAATGGTTATTATTCTTCTTCGATGTAGTCCATTCTCACAGAAACCATTTTAGATCTACAATAGAAGCAAATGGTGCCAGTGATAAATCAGGCCCTTGATGTAAGTGGTTTTCATGCATATTTCAAACTTTCCACACACCATATCTTCTTCTTTGTATACTTTTTTTTGTCTGAGCATTGAAGTTCTCAAAATCGCTGTCCAACATTTCAGGAGGTAATTATAGCCAGGTCCAACAATGGAGGATTCTTTTCGGTATGCTGAAATTACCCGGAAAACCAGGTAAATGGAGATAACAGTTTTGATTTGGTGGTCTGATGGCATCCTGTACCACTTACAACAAGGCTCAGTAAATATATTCCTTGATAGGGCATAATGTTATTTTTCTCTTTCCTTCTTGCAATACCCACAGCAATCATTTCAGTTTGGCAATGAAAGAATTCTAAAGGTAAATGAGTCCTCTTTTAGATGGTTTTCACAGTGTTCTTGATATTTCCAAGAAGTCTTTCATCTTCTGCTTTGTATACTGAAAAGGCCTCAATAATCTTATGCATGGAATGTTTGGATGACTTAAGCTTGCACACCTTGATAAAAATGAATTCACTATGTATAAAATTACAATACAAGCTGAGGTGTTCCCACCTTCCATCTTGTGGCTCTTCTCTTTGGCACATTCTGACAGCCTCCACTAGAATCTGTAGATGAGCAAAGGACCTCAAAATTCCAGGTAAAATTTTGCAGGCTGAATTGTAATGAACATTAAATATTGGTGGCAATATTCTAGTAAATCCAATATTCACCGATATCTTGTGACCTCATTATTGGTAACTCAACATAACTTCATGTTGACTCAAACCCTTAATCCATAAATGCATTCATAGCCACTTTTATAAGAGGATTCTTTCAAGAGAATAATTCCACCTTGTAAGCGCAATGCATATAGGCGTCCACATTGAGCTGGGTGGGCAATGGATACCTTAACCCTTTCAAACTGTAATGCATAAATATTTCAAAAAATGAAAAATGCTGACGGTGCATAAGCTGACAAAAAAGCACATACCAAAATGCGATGGAGGATCAGTGATAATTTAATCCTGGGGACAAGGATTAAACATATTTCTGACCATACCAACAAATACAACACCCTCTCAACCATTACCTGATGACAATAGCGCAAAAGCCAAACCATCCAGGTCATTGGCACTGAAAGGGATAATGGCAATTTAATCCATTAAAAACAGGACTCAAAAAACATTTTTTGAAATGACCCAGAATGCTCTTCGCATTGCAATCATTTCAGTTTTCCAATAAACGCATCCAGCGCCAACAGCAGATAAATCAGGTCCTTGTTCTTTGTGCTGTTCAAAGACATAATTGGGAGCCTATAGTCTTCTGTGTATAAGCTTGTTGTCTGCCAATTTTCTCCTGGAATGGGTTTGGGTTAGAAAGCCTGACTTCTAAACCTCAATAAAACATCATCCTTTCAGATGAGGTAGAGAAATTACAGTCCACAAGCGGCAATTTATTCCATTCATAGCAATTCTAAGGAAATTCCTAGATGAGAATGGTTATTATTCTTCTCCGATGTAGTCCATTGTCACAGAAACCATTTTAGATCTGCAATAGAAGCAAATGGTGCCAGTGATAAATCAGGCCCTTGATGTATGTGGTTTTCATGCATATTTCAAACTTTCCACGCACCATATCTTCTTCTTTATATACTTTTTTGTGTCTGAGCATTAAAGTTGTAAAAATCGCTGTCCAACATTTCAGCAGGTAATTATAGCCAGGTTATTATTATTATTATTTATTGGTGCTTAATGCCACATCAGCAGCAAAGGCTATATCGGGGCGAGAAAACAGTGGTATGTAAAAAGTTCTTATCAATTATGAAGTAAAAGATGGAATAAAAATAAAAAAGAACTACAATAGACATGTCAGAGACAAGAATGATTAGAACAATGAATAATAGGATAAGTGAATAACATGTAAATCAACCTGAGTAATTGAGACTTGATGAGTCGAGAGTAAAAGAATAAAACCAATTTTAAAATTTTGTAAAAAGGTTGACTACTTTCAGAAATGATACAATTCTGTGTGGGCTGGTATTATAAAATAGATCTCCAAGGGATCCAACTGTGAAGTACTGCCCTCTCACAAGATTAAAATCAGTGCAATGTAAAAGAATGTGTTCAACTGACAGCACCTGCTGGCATGGAACACACTCTGGTCGCAAATTACCCTCTAACAGAAAGGAATGTGTAAGTCTTGTATATACAACCAACATGACATCGAGTCACAATAACATGATCTTTTCTACAAAGGTTACTGGATGGGTAGTGATCGGAAATAGTTAGTCGGAAGCGATGGAGCTTGTTATTAGTTGCCCCATCCCAATCCGCTTGCCATATAGATTTGATGTAAATATTAATATGAGGCTTAAAATATTAAAGCCAGGTCCAACAATGGAGGATTCTTTTCGGTTTGCTGAAATTACCCGGAAAACCAGGTAAATGGAGGTAACAGTTTTGATTTGGTGGTCTGATGGCATCCTGTGCCACTTACAACAAGGCTCAGTAAATATGTTGGTTAATAGGGCATATTGTTATTTTTCTCTTTCCTTCTTGCAATACCCACTGCAATCATTTCAGTTTGGCAAGGAAAAAATTCTAAAGGTAAATGAGTCCTCTTTTAGATGGTTTTCACAGTGTTCTTGATATTTCCAGGAAGCCGTTCATGCTTTGTATATACTGTATAGGCCTCGATAATCTTATGCATGGAATGTTTTTGGAGGACTTAAGCTTGCACACCTTGATAAAAATGAATACACTATGTATAAAATTACAATACAAGCTGAGGTGTTTCCACCTTCCATCTTGTGGCTCTTCTTTGGAACATTCCTCCAACCTCAACTAGGCTCTGTAGATGAGCAAAGGACCTCAAAATTCCAGGTAAAGCTTTGCAGGCTGAATTGTAGCGAACATTAAATATTGGTGGCAATATTCTAATAAATCCAATATTCACCGATACTTTGTGACCTCGTTATTGGTAACTCGACATAACTTCATGTTGACTCAAATCCTCAATCCATAAATGCATTATAGCCACTTTTAGAGGAGGATTCTTTCATGAGAATAATTCCACCTTGTAAGGCCAATGCATACAGGTGTTCACTTTAACCTGGGTGGACAACGGATACCCTAACCCTTTCAAACTGTAATGCATAAATATTTCAAACAAGAAAAATGTTACTAAGGTGACACATCCTCCCCCCCCCCCCCTTGTGATCTTCACCTTGCAGATGCGGCAGAAACTATTTTACGCGACACACCTTCTGACTGTCCTTAACATTTGTAAAAAGTTTAACAATTGTACTATGATTTGTTTCTGAGTTAGACTGAGACACGAATATTGACCGATTTTTAGTGTGACCTTGAAATGTGACCTTGATCTTGAAGGTACAAACCTGGCTATGGTGTACGACACATCCTCCCATGGTCCTTTGTAATTGTGTGAAGTCTGATGACTGTGGCCCTAACAGTTTTTGAGTTATTGGCTCGGACACACACACACATGGACGGACAGAGACACATGCACACTCCAATCACTCATAAGTTATGTTTAAGAAGTATGGAAGCACAATTTGTTCCAGATACATTTTGTCTCAGGAAATTGCTGAAACGCCTCGAAACAAAACAGGAGGTGCATATCTTCAAAATATGCAAAAGAACGTCTGAAAGCTTCAATGAAATCTGTTCAATAGTTTAAGAGGAGTTGCGGATAGCAGATCTGTACAGAATGTCAACTTAACTTGACAAAGTTAATTTTTCAATATGGGAAACTGTAAAAAAGAAAATATCTGAAAACAAAATAGGAGGTGCACATCTTCAATGAAAGTAAAAGAATGTCTGAGAGTTTCAATGGAATCTGTTCACTGGTTTATGAGGAGTTGTGGATAGCAGATGTGTAACCCCCCCCCCCCCCCCCCCAAAGAGTAACACCTCTATACTCTATAGGATAATGGACGGACGTACGGACAGACGGACATATGTCGGAATATGAAAATATGTGAAAGAATAATAAACAGCTGTGCCATGATATTAATTACAAGAGGGAACCACACAATATGAGTATACATGTGTACTTGTCAGATTACATATACTTGCCACCAAAAAATCATGAAAATTGCTGAAAGACCAACATGTGGAAAATTGCATATATTTTGATGAATAAAGTCCCATAACTCTGGAATGACAAATCAGACAGCGAAACAAATCGAAAGGGAGATTCCTTCCATTAACATATACTTGCACCCAAAAACTCATGAAAATTGCTCTAAGCATTTTCAAGTTATTGTTCAACATGTAAAAAATAAAGTCCCACAACTCTGGAATGACTAATCGAACGGCAACACCAACCAAAAGGGAGCTTCCTTCCATCAACATAAACCACCTACCAAAAAATCGTGAAAATCTCTCGAAGCGTTCTCGAGTTATCGTACGACGTGTAAAAGATCAACAATTTTCTAAGTAATAAAGTCCCATTAACTCTGGAATGACTAATCGAACGGCGACACTAAACGAAACGGAGGTGCACATGTTCAGTGTATGTAAAAGAATGTCTGAGAGTTTCAATGAAATCTGTTCAATGGTTTAAGAGGAGTTGCGGATAGCAGATCTGTACCCCCCCCCCCCCCCCCCCATCCTAAAGCGCAACGAACGAACGGATGAACAGACAGACAAACGGACGAAGTGAACACTATATACCTCCCACTTTTCAAGTGGGTGGTATAATAATGTGGAGTTTACCCAATAGCTTATACCTATGTTGCTGAATTGTTGGAATAACCACTGCAGTGATCAAGTTCTATTTGACAAGTAAAACAGAACTTAACTTCAGTGCCTTAGCACTTCACCACTTACTGGGGGTTCCACAGGAATATACATGAATTGTTCTGAAAGCAGACATGTTAACCTCAGTAATTTTTGTTCACGGAACTTGGTGGTGATTTTCAGGGAAATTGGATGAATTTCAGGGAAACATACGTGCTCACACAATATACAGAAGAACTAAAACATTTCAGCTCTTGGACTAGTACTGGCACTAGGTTGCACCCAGTAGTTCATAGGCTAAAGATTTGCTGATATTTATTATGCCATGTTAGATGAACGTGTCACTGACACTGTTGTTCAACTTCACAAACTTGAACTTGGTAAGTTGTAAGTGAAATGGCAAAATTGAAGATCATTGATACCAATGTTATTTGGTGAAATTTCAACATAACAGCATTGTGTGCGCACGACGTCAGAGTAATCCATGCATTTTTAAATGTAAACTGTAAGACTAGCTAAAAGAAGAATGTTGATACACAAATGCAGTAAGTTCAGAGGTCATCATTGTAAATGGCAACTTTCTTCACAGAAATGAATGCTAATCAATAGCTCTTATCTAAAGGTCTTGCCAAGCGAGCACATCAAGTTAAAAAATAATCCTATGATGAATGTGGCCTATAGGCCATGTTAAAGAAGAATGTTGATGCACAAATGCAATAAATTCAAAGATTGTTGCTAACAGCAACAGTTTTGGATGGAAATGAAAAGAAAATCAAAAGCTGTCTGATGGCTTATTCAAACTGTATTCTATTCACAAACACTGTTATTACAATAGTAATCAGGTTTCTCCCAATACCCCTACCCCTACAAAATAGAAACAAATATTATGGGGGAAAAAACCTATAACCTACCTATACAACACATGTAGATGCCAAACTTTAAAAAATTGTTGTTTTGCAGTTCTCCTACAATAAATTCATGACTAGCAGTAATCTGAAGAAAAACTCTTTTTTTTCAAAAATGAGGTTAATTAAATCCAAGAAATGCTCAGAAATTTCAATTGTTCAACTTAAAAAAATTTCTTGCAGTTCTCCTACAATTACTTCATGGCTGCTGAAGAGCAGGCATGAGTTGAGAGAAATAAAAATTAAAGAAAATTCTCAGGAGTAAAAAAAAGGATTACTCGACAGTGGAACTCTTAAAAATGTAAAAAAGACAAAATGAATTTCTCTCAGGATCCTATCCATTTTAATTCCTTGCATGCTCCTGGCGGATATTCCTGCCCAGGACAAGGAATAGTTGCAGCAATAAGTATAGCTGGAGCACTTTTATCCAAATTCTCCCTTGTATATTGGATTATCTGTTTGACCAATGATTTCTTGAGTTAAATTTATATGATTAGATGTGATGAAAAATATTTAAAAAATACTCAATGGGTTAAGAGTTAATATCATTTTGCAAGAAATAATAATAAATAAAATAATAAAATAAAAACACTTCCAAAAGAGGTCTTTAACTTAGAATTGAACCAGAGTTGCCATCAGTTAAAGTGATTCCCAGACAGATATTTTAATCACCGGAATTAGATCAAAGGAACTTCCCCAGTCTCTTCCATAATTAAAAATGGTGGCACCCATCAACTGTACTGTGAAAGTGTGATTTACATTCTCTTTTCAATGTTCAAATGCAGTTTTGCAGTTTGTAAAGCGAAACTGGACACCCTTATTCAAATGCATGAAAAATATAAATGGAACATTATTAAATGGGAATTCTCTGTTGAATACAACTCTTTTTTTACAAACCAAACATCTGTAGCAGTCGAGGTATAAAGGCCATTTACCAACCAGCCTGGTTGGTCCAGGTCTCTTAGTCTCGGGGTAAATCGGTCGCTTTGTGTGCTAGAGGTCAACAGTTTGTATCCCTGCCTCCCGCTCTTATCTCTCCTCCTGTTACACATCTGAAGTTGTTGATATTCAGGTGTTTAAAACTGGGTCACTGCAAATTGGCTCAATGTAAACAGCTGATCAAGACGAATCTTATACACTTTAAATAAAAATGGTACAAACATCTTTTTTTAGCATTTATTAATGAATTTTACGATCATTTTAATGATTTTTCCAACAGGGTAATGCCATGACTATAAATCTTTTGAAACTAGAGGTACTGTGAGCAAGCTCACAAAGTGATACCCCCCCGCGCCTGTCAGAACGGAATTATATTGCTTCATGCACATCTTCATATGGAGTTCTTCCATTGTGTAATTTCATCATAATTGTTCAAACGGTTTAGGAGGAGTTGCGCTTATAAGGATGGACACACGGACAGACGAACGGACGGACGGACAGACAGGGTGATTCCTATATACCCCCACAAACTTTGTTTGCGGGGGGTATAACTAATCGCAAATTGACCCTCAAATAATTTCAAAACTGCCAAATAATTTGATATATTTTCTGGGATTTTCGAACCAAGGAGGTCTTTTTCTGGGACGCCAGGAACAACGTTGAATTCAAGGAATTTTCCTGGGCATTCCAGAAGGGTTAACATGTCTGTATGAAAGACTTCCTTGAGTCAGATTTTAGTTTCATGAAAGTGCTAAATGTCTATTCATGATTGCATCAATTACCCAACCCTCGATGAATTAAGTATTGACATATACTTCGAAATAACAAACACACATATTTTCTCTTACAAATGAAAACCGAAAATTACAGAAGAAAAAAAACAACAAACATTTTTAAAATGTTTCTGGAACCACATAGGAAAATGACTGAACATGCTCAGTATTTCCGCCAACCTGTTAGAGTTGCAATTAATCTCACACAAATCATTAAGAAAAAAATAAGAACTATATCGAATGCGCTGATAAAAGACTTACTGTTTATAAACCAATATATTGTACAGAATCTGAATGGTAACTCTTCCACCAAATGGTCTGCTTCAAAAAGATCATCACAGTTATCATTTTGAATCTCATAGACTGCCCCAGCTTCTCCGTCGTTTTCCTGGATTAGATTGGCTACTTGGCCTTGATACCACTGACTGTGCCCATACTCATCAATCCACTCATGACTAATATATTTGCTCAGAAATTTAGGGTAGATCTTTACTGATGGCTTTGCAGATGTGGAGGGTGTGGTTTCTTTTTCTGGATTTGATTGAGTCACAGCATGCTGAAATATAAAAAAAAAAGATTTGAATAATAAGGTACTGCCCCTGCACCACCCACATCTGACATACCCCCATGACTTAGAGCAAGTTCTCTTCAAAGGTAACACACCTTAAACATACCCCAGACATCATTTGATATGTCACATGATCTCTGTAAGTCGAAGATAGAATGATGAAAAGATGACGTCATGGCAACCCAGCTCAACAGAGTATTTTGGTCTAGTAGTTAGAAGTGAATTGAAGGGTGCTAGATTGAGGAACGGACATATTTTTATGTTGGAATGATGGAAGAAATTTATTGCGAATTTGCTGGTGCAGAGAACTGGAGTTTTTGAAGTGTTATTTAAATAGAAACACGCTGGAAAAAATTGAAGTGAATGGGGAGTGCCATTTTCAAAATTCCTTCCAACAACATCATGTGAACGACACAACAGCTAAGTCTTCCAAGTGAAAGTCGATGATGGATAACTACTGTCTTTTCCATATCATACTATGAGTTAGACTATATCGCGTATCTCCTGTTCTGTTTGTTATTCAATTATAAACAACCATTCAAATTAAAGAATAGGTGAAGGAGCGAATTTTTGCATTACTACCTTATCCACGGGTCTTCAGATTCTCCTGATTTCACTCAAAAGCTCACCATTGTTGTCATTTTACGCCAGCAGCCGACATGTTTGTTTACCAATGATGTAACTGATAGCATAATCTATTTTCACCTGAGGGTTTCGAGGTTGTTGCAAGGAGTTGTGTTTTGGTTGGTTTGGATACAGATCAAAACATAAATCTGAAGCGTTCCACAACATCGGTATGTTTGTTGCGAAATTCGGGCCCAACTAAAACTTGCAAGCAGAAAGTGATGACTGTTTCTGTAAAAAAAATAAAATACGACAGAAAATAACTGTTGAGGCTTTCTAAATAAAATTTTGAAGTTCACACTGATAAATTTTGTAACAGCTTTAGAAACATTGTGCACGAAAGCAGACTTGTGAATGATTTAATAATGTTTTTCTGACGAAAATTCCTTTTTTGATGAAAATTCTTTAGTTGGGTTGTAAAAATATGGGGTTTATCCCCACCCCAATCAGCGATAAAACACTGATTTCAACAGATTTCTGATTGAAGACCAAAACACTGATTTCAACAGATTTCTGATTGAAGAACCAAATTATGTACCGTTTTTAGTTAGTTAGTTATTGGTGTTTAAAGCCACATATTTCTGCACAATGGCTAATCATGACCACAACAGTTTTACGTATGGAGGAAGCTGGAGTACCCAGATAGAACCATCGAACAATGGCAAGCAACTCTCAGCTCCACAACATGGTAACTCCACACAAGCAGGGTTAGCATTGGTTGAAGACAGGTGCTCCATCCACGAGGAGCAGTACGCCTCAGTACACCATGTCCCAACGTGGGCAATGGGGTGAAGTGTCTTGCCCAAGGACACAACCCAAATGCCGCAGATGGGATTCAAACTGAGTACCTCTCGGCTTGCAGCCTGCACCCCTACCAACTGAGCCACCACGCCCCCATGTAACGTTTTTGCATCCAACACGGATTACTTATCGAATGAAAGTGTCAATGACACTGTAGCTTAACTTGTGTGTTGTGTTTGATGAAAAGGATAATGTTCAATGTTTATGAAAAGATTATGAAATAAGACAAGAATTGTGATAAGTGGGAATATGTTCATTTCTGTTCTCTGTATGCTATGTTTATGATAACAAGAGGCCCCACGGGGCCTGAAGCGCTCATCTTATACAGAACACAATTTAAACAGAGTCCAAGAATGAGTCTACATTAAGCAAGCCATCTCCATAGGCTACACTGTCAATCCTTGAGTCCCTCAGGAGTGACAAAAATAATCTGGGCATCATGCCTTTTCTTCAGTTAATCATAAGTAAAATGTAGAGGTCCCCTATAAAGCCCCTTGATACAACCTATCTGGATTAATCTTAGTACCTCTAGAGGGTACTGAATACAATATTTTTAATTCTTCAGCAAAATGGCCAATTCCGGCTCCCATAGAGAGCCCAAATATTAACCCAGGCTCTTGATTTGAACACAGTTAAATCTGACTTCCCTAGAGATGTTGTGTGCCGAATATGAAAGCATTCTGACTGTTGGATCTGAAGAAGAGAAATTGTAAAGAAATTTCTTCGAATTGCACTAAGTTCAAATTTGGGCTACCATAACGAGCCCAAATATTAACCTATGGATCCGATTTGAACAAACCCCCCCCCCCCCCCCCCCCCCCCCCCCCCCCCCCCCCCCCCACTAGAGATGTTGTATACCAAATATAAAAGCATTCTGACTGGTGGATCGGAAGAAGATTTTTAAAGAAATTTCCTCATATTGCACTAAGTAAAAATTTGGGCTACCATAGTGAGCCCAAATATATACCTAGGGATCTGATTTGAACAAACTTGAATCTGACCCCCATAGAGATGTTGCATACCAAATATCAAAGCATTCTGACTGATTGATCTGAAGAAGAAGATATTTTTTGAATTACCCTCCATATTGAACAAAGATAAAATTTGGGCTAGAATCTGACCCTCATAACAATGATGTATACCAAATATTAGAAGATTCTGACTGGTGGTTCTGAAGAAGAAGATTTTTAAAGAATATTCCCCATATTACCCTATGTTAAAACTTCGGGCTCCTGTAGAGAAACCAAATATGAACCAATGAGCTTTATTTCAACAAACTTTTATCTGACCCCCCTATGAATGCTGTATACCAAATATCAAAAGATTCTGATGATTGGTTCTGGAGAAAGGATTTTTTAAAATTTTTGCAAATATGCCGACTCAGCATTTTTTCGATGCCCGTTGCAGAACACCCTAAAAAAAACGATGGCAATTTTTTTTTACCATTCAATTCTACTGGTCATGAGGATACTTCATACCAAATAAAAGCGCTCTATTCCGTGGGGTTTGGGAAAAATGGGCGTTTGAAAATATTTCTATTTTTAGCTCCCAGGGTTCCCATGGGGATGCAGGAATTTTTTTTTTTTGCATGGGTCAAGTACTTATGACCCAATACTATCACAAAACAAATTTGGTTCATACCGGACCATCGGTTCAGAAAATAGAAATTTTGGGCGGGGCCAAAAATCTTACCCCCTCCTATTACAAAGCCAAATATTACTTCATGAACTTCGTTTGAACAAACTTGATTCTACACCTCATATAGAAGCTCCATAGCTAATATCAAGTCATTGTGCACACTGGTTCTTGAGAAGAAGATTTTTAAAATATTTTGGAGCATTTTCCCCCACTCCCTCCCTATGGGGCTGGGCATGCTGAGTTGAACAAAAATGAAATGCCCCTTTGGGACCATCACTCACACAAACTTTCACTTGAATTGGCCCAGTGGCTTTGGAGGAGAAGAGCAAAACATGGTGTTGACGGATGACGGATGACGGACGGAGAGCGATGAGATTAGCTCAGCTTGACTTTGTCAAGATGAGCTAAAAATAATATGAGGTGTACACTGTACTAAAGAGCTGAGGGGTGGGTTAATATGACCTCACAGTTAATGTATGTGGCCCTCACAGTTAACGTATATCAACAAAAGTTACCAAGTTACAGTGAAATTATTCCAAAACGAGTCATCCTATCAAGTTACATTAAAATCCCTTCATAAATATGGCCTGTAGACTGTGCTAAAGGTTTTCGGGCTTCGGGCCCCTGTAGCCATCAGTTTCCCAACTGCGTCCAAAGGGGACGTTCTCATCTAGACATTATATGAAGTCAACCTACCAAGTTACAATGAAATCCCTTAATAAATATGACCTGCAGACTGTGCTAAAGGTTTATGGGCTTTGGGCTCTGGCAGCCATCATGGTTGAATGATCGCAACCAAAAGGGGACATTCTCATCTGGGCATCATCTGGAGTGATCCTACAAAGTTACAATGAAATCCCTTAATAAATATGACCTGTAGACCGTGCTCAAGGTTTTTGGGCTTCAGGCCTCTGAAGCCGTCACAGTTGACCAATCACGACCAAAAGGTGATGTCATCATCTAGGCATTATATGGAGTCAAACTTAGGGTTACAATGAAGTCCTTCCATATATATGACCAATAGACTATGCTAAAGGTTTTGGGGTTTTGGGTTCGGGCAGCCATCAAGGCTGAATGATCGCGACCAAAAGGGGACGTTCTCATCTAGACATTATTTAGAGTCATCCTACCAAGGTACAATGAAATCCCTTCATAAATATCACCTGTAGACTGTGCTAAAGATTTTCGGGCTTTGGGCCCCTGTAGCCAACACAGCTGCCTAATGGTGTCCAAAAGGGGCTGTTCTCATCTAGACATTACATGAAGTCAACCTACCAAGTTACAATGAAATCCCTTCATAAATATGATCTGAAGACTGTGCTAAAGGTTTTTGGGCTTTAGGCTTGGGCAGCCATCATGGTTGAATGATCGCAACCAAAAGGGGACATTCTCATCTGGACATCATCTGGAGAGATCCTATGAAGTTACAATGAAATCCCTTCATAAATATGACCTGTAGACTGTGCTCAAGATTTTCGGGCTTCAGGCACCTGTAGCCATCACAGTTGACCAACCACGACCAAAAGGGGATGTCATCATCTAGGCATTATATGGAGTCAACCTAACAAGTTACAATGAAATCCTTCCATAAATACGACCTACAGACATGCTAAAGGTTTTTGGGCTCGGGCAGCCATCAAGGCTGAATAATCGTAACCAAAAGGGGGCGTTCTCATCTGGACACTATTTGGAGTAATCATACCAAGCTACAATGAAATCCCTTCATAATTATGACCTGTAGACTGTTCTAAAGGTTTTCGGGCTTTGGGCCCCTGAAGCCGTCACAGTTGCCCAATCGTGTCCAAAAGGGGGCGTTCTCATCTAGACATTATATGAAGTCAACCTACCAAGTTACAATGAAATCCCTTCATAAATATGACCTGTAGACTGTGCTAAAGGTTTTCGGGCTTTGGGCTCGGGCAGCCATCATGGTTGAATGATCGCAACCAAAGGGGACAATCTCATCTGGGCATCATCTGGAGTGATCCTGCGAAGTTACTATGAAATCCCTTCATAAATATGACCTGTAGACTGTGCTCAAGGTTTTCGGGCTTCGGGCACCTGTAGCCATCACAGTTGACCAATCACGACCAAAAGGGGATGTCATCATCTAGGCATTATATGGAGTCAACCTAACAGGTTACAATGAAATCCTTCTATAAATATAACCTTTTGCCTATGCTAAAGGTTTTTGGGCTCGGGCACCCATCAAGGCTGAATGATCACGGCCAAAATGGGACGTTCTCATCTAGACATTATTTGGAGTCATCCTACCACGTTACAATGAAATCCCTTCATAAATATGACCTGTAGACAGTGCTAAAGGTTTTTGGGCTTCGGGCACCTTTAGCCGTCAAAGTTGCCCAATCATGTCCAAAAGGGGACGTTCCCATCTAGACATTATATAAAGTCAACCTACCAAGTTACAATGAAATCACTTCATAAATATGACCTGTAGACTGTGCTTAAGGTTTTCGGGCTTTGGGCTTGGGCAGCCATCATGGTTGAATGATCGCAACCAAAGGGGACAATCTCATCTGGGCATCATCTGGAGTGATCCTGTGAAGTTACAATGAAATCCCTTCATAAATATGACCTGTAGACTATGCTCAAGGTTTTTGGGCTTCGGGCACTTGTAGCCATCACAGCTGACCAATCATGACCAAAAGGGGATGTCATCATCTAGGCATTATATGGAGTCAACCTAATAGGTTACAATGAAATCCTTCCATAAATATGACCTTTTACCTAGGCTAAAGGTTTTTGGGCTCGGGCACCCATCAAGCTGAATGATTGCGATCAAAATGGGACGTTCTCATCTAGACATTATTTGGAGTCATCCTATCCAGTTGCAATGAAATCCCCTCATAAATATGACCTGTAGACTGTGCTAAAGGTTTTCGGGCTTCGGGCACCTTTAGCCGTCACAGTTGCCCAATCATGTCCAAAAGGGGACGTTCTCATCTAGACATTATATGAAGTTTACCTACCAAGTTACAATGAAATCCCTTCATAAATATGACCTGTAGACTGTGCGAAAGGTTTTCGGGCTTCAGGCTCGGGGCAGCCATCATGGCTGAATGATCGCAACCATAGGGGACAATCTCATCTGGGCATCATCTGGAGTGATCCTAAGAAGTTACAATGAAATCCCTTCATAAATATGACCTGTAGACTGTGCTCAAGGTTTTCGGGCTTCGGGCACTTGTAGCCATCACAACTGACCAATCACGACCAAAAGGGGATGTCATCATCTAGGCATTATATGGAGTCAACCTAACAGGTTACAATGAAATCCTTCCATAAATATGACCTTTTGCCTATGCTAAAGGTTTTTGGGCTCGGGCACCCATCAAGGCTGCATGCTCACGATTAAAATGGGACGTTCCCATCTAGACATTATTTGGAGTCATCCTACCATGGTACAATGAAATCCCTTCATAAATATGACCTCTAGACTGTGCTAAAGGTTTTCAGGCTTCGGGCCCCTGCAGCCGTCACAGTTGCCCAATCACGTCCAAAAGGGGGACTTTCTCATCTAGACATTGTAGGAAGTCAACCTACCAAGTTACAATGAAATTCCTCAATAAATATGACCTGTAGACTGTGCTAAAGGTTTTCGGGTTTTGGGCTCGGGCAGTCATCACGGTTGGCAGATCATGCCCAAATGGGGAAATTCTCATCTAGACATCATAAGGAGTCATCCTACCAAGTTACAATGAAATCCCTCCACATTAAACATGACCTGCAGAATGTGCTAAAAGTTTTTGGGTTTTGGGCTTGGGCAGCCATCACGGTTGATAGATCATGCCCAAAAGGGGACGTTCTCATCTAGACATGACCCCAAACCTGCATATTAAATTTCGTGACGATCAGACAAGAACTGCGGGGTGTAGCCCGTGCTAAAGGAAAATGTGAACAGACAAACAGACTCACAGACTAACAGACTTCTGCACGCGTGATGGGAATAGCTTATCTTGACTTTGTCAAGTTAAGCTAAAAATCAAGCTCTAAAGTATGTTGCTGTCAGAATACCGGCTTTTACTTCCATTTTGCCAAATTTACCAACAAGAGACCTAGAACAAACCTCCCCTCGAGCCAAGAACAAAAAATTCTCTCAAAAAACTATGAGTGGACTTTGGGCGATGCCCCCCCCCCCCCCCTCCCCCACACCTGAAGTCCACTCCGGCACTGTCCTGCCATTGAACAGCATAGAATATAATTAAGTCAAATGAATTGCATTGAAATCAAGTTTGGGAAATTGGGCTAACCATCTTTGGTTTATCGCATATATGTCTTGCAAGGAAACAGATTCAAGATAGTATGGGGTTGAAATAGCTGGCGGCAGGTCCTCGATCTGGCAGCACTGACTGTGTACACGATGTTTACAAAAAAAATGCACTCCACCTCTCCAAGTGACATATAGACCCCCTCCCCCATCCGAAACCAGTTCAATAACATTGAACTTGGACTTCGCCAAAGTAATTCACATTCGTTTTTTACATATATTTTGGGTCGTCGGCCTTTAATACCATTCAAATAATCGTTAGAAAAAAAATTGTAACATACTTCGCGAGGGTAGGTTAATTTTAGGCTTGTAAAACTTACCGTAAGTAGTTTTCAGTATGCGTGGATTATCTCTCTTCCACATAACTAAGAGGAAAAGTTACAACGTCTCAATTATAGCACAAAGTTTTAACTTTACAAACAAAATCTTCGAATATGAAGAAAGAAAGAATAAATAAATCGAATGCAAAGTCACATAGCAGAGGTAGGGGTGAGATATTCCGTCATGGCCTGCGTGTATCTTTTCATCTTCCACCAATCTTGGGAGCCAGAAATAAGCTTTTTAAAATCAAAGAGATTTTATCCTATTGGGTGGGGGTGAAATGTAGGGAGAAAGTTAAACGGCTACACCAGAACTAATACCTATCATTAATTAACGGGAGGTCATTTGAATTTGTTCCACGAACCATGGACGTATGAGACGAGGTGGTGGGGGGGAGGGGTTGTCACCCCTCTTGGTCACAGGGAATTCAGCTATAATCATTGTTACATGTATGTCGTAAAAAACGTCACGTTTCTCGATGACGTGCACTTTCGTGGGAGTGGGGCTCCCTCCCCCCCCCCCCCCCCCCCAAAAAAAATAAAATCAACGTCTAGAAATTTCAAATTTTTAATCACTATTTGACTAACAGCAGGAAACTTCACACACTATGGTAGAAATCGTGCAACGCAAACAGTCAAAATTACATCCTGTGCAGGCTGTGGGAAGTAAATTCAAGAGGGGGCAAAGTTTGGATCGGAAGTAGGGGTTGTCTAAAACAACTGTTTTTTCCAGGCTAGTATCTATATTTTTTATTTGCGACCCCACCTCCTACTCCAGTCTAAGTTGAGTTTTAAAAGTTATTTCAAATTTAGCACCAGTCTTTCTCAAATTTGTTCAATCAGTACCAAAGTTCTTCCACTATTCCTGAAACAAGTAGATGAGGAGGTAAATATTCTAATTTATTTTACTCGTATACCATTAACTCACAGTGGATAAGTCATCATAAGTGGAAAACACAGAAACTGAAAGTTGGAACTCGCGAGGCGGAGAATATTTTGCTCCACCCATTGGGAGTGGTCTGTTTGAGTGGGTTCAGGGGGCAACCAGAGCCCCCCCCCCCCAAAAAGAGGTGAAACGGTATAACAATTGAGAGAAGAAAAGGAAGTATGTGAAAAAAGAAGGTGGACTGTTTTTATATGGGCCTATGAGCCTCATCGTTCAGACGTCGAACACAGACATTTTCTGTCCGATGCCGATTGGATTCGTGGCAGCAAATTCAGTTTTGAATGCAACCGCACACATGTGCTGATGTCAGTGAGTTCCAATATCAATTTTCTCTCTGACAAACGCTTCCGATAAAAATAACACATCGGACCCCAGATCTGTTGCCGCAACTGCAAACATGTGCACTAAGCTTCACTTACAAGCCACACGGAAAGCGCTGCGTGACGCAGACCAATATGCCCAAGTTTTGAATTTGAATTCCAGAGTGAAACAAAGTTACAGGTATCACGGAACAAAATATTTTCCCACAGGCGACAATTGTAACGTTCAGGCGAAAAAATATGATCGCATCACTTTAATTTTGCCATTCAAATATCTTTGTCAAGTATAGCCCTTCAGACTTTTTCTCACCCAAGAACAGGGGTCATGCAACAAATAAGAGAGAAAAACTGACATGAAAGGAAGTACCGGTCACATGCATTTTTCAGGCTATTCCCTACAAAAACACACAAAAAGTAAATTGTATTTTTTAGGTCCAAGAGTCATCAAATCACCCTCTTTTTATTAGGCATATTCAACAATAGTGCAAGATGTCAAAAGAATGTTTCAAACCTTTATTGAAACAACATATTTTCCAAAGCTGTTTATTTTTAGAGATTGTGTTGCGAAGTTGGCCCACAGAAGTTGAGCAAGCTCGACAGAAGAGCTATAGCTCTTCCATGAAAATTATAGAAATAACAGGACAATTTTCTATGAGTTTGAATGGGACTCATATTATTGCTGTTAATTTTCCTCAGAGCCGATATTCGTAGAACTGGATAAACTAATAAGAAATACTCCGACCTACACTCGGTGGAAGAAATGATCAGAGATAAAGCCGGTAGTTGAGTTTTAGTTGATAAATATCACGGGCAGAAATCTCCAAATTGGTACTATTTGAACTGTCATAGCTGTCATCAACCTATAAATCACACTCCCAGAACAAACGGGCATCCATAATGCTGAAGTTGCAGAATTGTAAATTCTGCATAGATTGCATGCAGATTACCGACAGTCTGCATGGCAGAACAAGCGTCTAACAATGGTGACTGCCATGTCACGGGAGCTTTCCCTAACTATTCCGCTGACTGGTAGTCGCGTGATCTAGTCGATATAAGCACCGATTCCTGGATGTTTGGGAAGTTGTCTCTGGGCTCCCAACGAGCAAGTACCTACCTACAAGAAGTAAGATGGATGCCGCCACTGTTGCTATAAGGTATGAACTTTGACTGAACATTGTGAATTTTACTTTATACCAGAGAAAACGATTGGTAGTTGAGTTTTACTTGTTAATAAAAATCCTAGATAACTGGTAAATTGGTCTTCGTTGTGCTGAACACGACAAATATCATCTGGTAAGAAATCACAAAACGCCACGGGCTGATGGGACTTCGCAGTTGATGGGGCTCTGTAGTTCTCTCAGTAATCATAACGCTTGGAGTCAGAATTTAAGATCGCAGATCGATAGACTTTTTACTTAATTCCGTAACAATTGCATCATTTCCGAGTGCAACCTTTCAAGGCGGGTAACTCTAATTCAAGGCAGGTAACTCTAATTCAATTTTTTTAGTTCCCTGCTACCTGTTGAGAGTATCTATATTTAATAATAGAGGTTCCTCATTCTTATAAAAAACGATGTCAGATCCACTGTGTGCCGCGACAGCCACTGAGTCATCGGAAATTAAACGACTTGACATGGACACTGTGGATTGAAGATTCTGCAGCGCTAAAGGCAAGGAAGATTTCTCACAAAAAGTCAATCATCAATGACTGACTGATCATGTCCAGTCTTTTTGCTGCCCATCAAATCTGTTGTAATTTTTACGATACACATCACAATAATTTTGATGATACAATCAGCGTGATGGTATTACAACGTAAAACTCTACTCACAGTTGCGACAATTGGTTCTGTTGTATAGGCCAATATATGTTTAACAAGTATCATATGATAATAGAATTAATAGTGAAGTGTCATTGGGAATTTAGTTTGGGTTTCGGGATTTGTTGCATCACCGATGTTTCATGCTATGACAGTGAATGCATGTCTGACAGGATTGTATCCCGAAAATTTACCGTTATCAGTGTGCGTGCATAAGCTTCAGGTGCCCTGTGGGAAAAAAATTATCTAATTTATAAATAAGTGTTGGGAAGGTGGGGGACTGTCGTTCCACGTGTAATAGAAGTGATTGATATCTTGGGTTTTCGGTCACTTCGTCTTTATCAACGATTATAAAAAATATAAACTTCATCACGCAGCACGCTAATGTTAACTGTATTTCTGAAAGTCTACCTGCATGATGTATTGTGCATTTATGTAACATCATCAGTACTAGATGTGGAGATCGTGCCACATTGGGGGTGGGGGCTTAATGGGAAACCTGGGAAGGATGTCATAGTCACGTGACCCAGTTACGTCAAGTTTGGTTGATGTGCTAGCCTGCATGAGCGGCCATCTTGTGGCGTCATTTCATAGTGATATGTGGTCTTAGTGCATATGCGCAGCTCGTGTTGTTGGGGTGATACGCTGTTCTGTCAGGCATTTTGTATACTGGCTTTCCTCAAATACCTAAATGAGTCGAAGAGCAGAATGTTCGAGTCACTCGAACGAGCAATTGTTCTATAGCTTATTTGCTCGATGGGATTTGAATCGCTTAAGCAATGACTTTTCAGTAACTCTTCGATGGATTTGTGGCTTCAAGAATCAAATAGGCTTTCGTTATACACACTGAAGATAACTCTGCATACATGTTATGGGAAACCAAGCACTGGTGGTTATAAGACTTGGACGAGGGAACGAACTAGAGCTAGTTTGGGCTAGACATACTGCTAGTGTTAGAGTAGTATCTGTAATAGGCACAAAAATAGGGTTCTTGGAAAATCTGGACCAGTACTTTAGTGTAATAGAACATACTCTCGATCCTATAGCACTACGTGCTACTACTAAAAAGCCTAGATGGGGAGTACAAGTCCATTACGGTTGTTTTAGGCGCATTTGGTGATTTGGAGGGATTGTCGGCTTGTTTGTGGTAATTTTACAAAAGTAAAACTACTCTTATACAAAGGAACGTACCTGTTATTTGAAAAAAGAATGATTCGTGAGGAATCCGTATCAAATAGTCGTTTTGGGTGGTTTGGATGGATTGGTGGGTCTTTCTGGGTAATCAGATTTACTCCAATTCAAACGATCAAACCCTCCGCACATACCCCTGTCTTGGTATAGGCCATTCAGGCTAATAGCAACCACATGCTACCTTAGAAACCAAGATGGCGGCCTCCATCAGACAAAATGGCTGACAGAAATACTATCACCCTAACAACACACGCTGCCCATGCGCACTAAGACAACATGTCACTATGGAGATGATGTCACAAGATGGCCGCTTCCGTGGGCTACCATGACAATCTGACATGACGTAATTCAGTCACATGACTATGACGTCACTTCTCAGATCCCCTCACTAGGTCCCCACAATGTGGCTAATAAGGCCAAGTGAACGAAAGCTCCAGTTACTGATTGATTTTATTATATAAAATGTCACTATCTACCTACCCACTGAAAAATGTTGGCAGGCTGAATGGGAACATAGTTTATTAAGTGGCCAAAAAGCCCTCAGGGATTGAAATTTTTTTCCAGTTTTCCCAGGGATACTCCCCGCCGCCTTCTGTAATTCTATTAGCATCCCACCTTAGGTCTTCGGAATATATGACGCCCCTTGCTTAAGTATATCCAGAGGGGGAGACACTTTTGAGCCGCCACTGGACCCAGTGGAAATAACGCAGGTATGTTGAAATATTAGGCAGTCGAGATAATAATTCACAGCTTAAGAGTTTTAAAAATTTCATTGTAATTAACTGCAGTATTGGTAGAAGTTTGTAGGGATTTATCCAAATGATGTATCGAACTCAGAAACAGAGACAATCAAAGGTAAAAAAAAAAAACGTTAGAGATAGAGTCATGGGTATTGTAACCAAAATTGGCGCGAGTAGGTCAAAAGAAGGAGGTCTTTGTGTGGCCTTCGTGACAAAGAGAATACAGGTTTTGAAGAGTACCTTGACAAAGGCACCATTGTAAAGGGAGGGGTGGTCACTGTTGTTCAAGCTGAGGTCGCGATCACTGGAGATTAGGGGGAATTGGGAAAGGCGGTGGAAAAGGAGAGTCAAATGTGTAACTTGGGCGTAGTCCGAATTCAAAGGACGTGCCAAGGTAAAAAATTAAAACATGGTCTTTTAGGCCATATTTGGATGGGGGCAGTCCAAACCCAAGGAATCCAGACTCTTGTGCCAAACCGAAAGTAACGGGCCCCGGATTTCACATGGTGCTGTTTTCGCCTGCACACGTGTCACTGTCACACAAACAATCAAAGCCTAAATGGAGGTCTGTAGCAACATACTACTGAGGGCAGTTGTCGGCAAGACATGACAAATTTGGAAAACTGGTACGGCACGTATTAAATAATTTACGTCACGACTACAATACATGTATATTTCATTTATTCACTAATTCACGAACGCGTTTTGAACAAGACTTAAGTTTTATTTTGAACCACCATCACGACTGACTGATATTCCAACTTCGTCAAAACACGCCTTCTGCAAAGGCAAGCCGTGAAAATTCAAATTTTACCTGTTATCAAATGGACCGTCCCAGTTACGTCACTTGTGCATTGTTGCAAAATGGACGCTCTTCCGAAAAAACACATAAATTCCCATAGAGAATTAAAAAATTTGTTCAAAAAATTTTCAAGCAAGCTAAAATCACAGAACCTTAACGACAGTGAAGTTAAATATATTACACGTAATCGGGAGCTGAAAACTAAAAGATATTTTTTTGATTTTGTATTATTCCAGAGTTTATTTACCATTGGGGGTTATGGAAAGGACAGTAGTCTCAAAATTCTGCATTTTGCCTGGATGTGTCGTGGGTATGGACTGAAATGTACACAGTATTGGCACATCAGTTAAATATCTCTTCCAGAGCAATTGTGCAAAGGACAAACAGGCAGAAATTTATATCATAGGAAATCGTTGCAAGCCTTGTCGTGCTAACAAGAACACCAACATACATTGTAAGAGGCCAATAAAAGGACTCGAAAACCACTCCATTATTGTTATGTTTCTTTGTTTCATTTAATTTTTGTGGTGTTAGTCATGTCACTGGATTTACCAATAAACTATCTGAAATTTAATTTCCATGATTGGAATGTGAAGCGCATTGATCATGCATCGACTGGAACAAAACGGGTGTAAGGCACGATCTGCAGCACCAGTCCACATGATGAGTGGTTAAATAAACGACAACCGACAAATAATCTTGCCAGCTATGCATCCTAGTTGGGCTTTTTAGCTTGGGGCCTATGCAACTGAGATAAAGGTAGGTGTGGTTACTGTAATAACAATTCTGCTCCCCCTCCCCCCCCCCCACCCCCCCACAGTTGCCATCTCTAGTTTCACATTTTGACACAATATGGATAATCTATTATGTCAAGATTATTTGTCGGTTGTCATTTATTTATCCAACATTGTGGCGATGATGGGGTAAAACATCAACTCAATGTGTGGGCTAGTGCTACAGTTCACGTCTTACACCCGATTTTTTAGTCAATACACGATCAATGCACTTCCCAGTCCTGATAATCACAGAGCGATTTTCACTTCCTTTCATTCATGTTTAATTTTGGTGTTCTTGATAATGTGAAAAGGCTTGCAATGACTCCCGGTGATATACAATTCTGCCCATTTGTTCAGTCGAGCAGTTGATCTGGAAGATAGATATCAAACTCATGCTCCCATACTGCGTATATATCAGTCGGTACACATTTAAAACAGTTTTTGTATATCCAGTAGTTTAAAGTAGTGACTTTATTCACGTCAGTTGAACCAAGGTCAGTATACTTTTCAGTTTACTTTCAGTCTTTCATAAATTTCCCAGGCCTGGAAATAAAGGGCCTATCTCGTAACCTGTTAGCAGGTTAAGCCATATAGCATGCACGTAATGAGAGGGTACTGTGCTGCATCTCTGTCTTCTGTTTTACTATGCCAGTCAAGCTTTTTCAATGTCCTAATGGGATTCCCACCTATATAAATATCAACAACTAACGTGCAATCTCAAAGCGAGATCGCCCATTAGTTGTTGCTATTTATTTTAGCAGAAATTCTTTTAAGGTGATCATTTAATAAACTTATATTGTATTCCTTTGTCATAATCTGTAACAACATGCCGTAGCCTGTAGTTCGTTCGCGTATTTTACAATTGACGTAACCCTCATGTAACCTAAACAATCATTCGCAAGTTATTTCCAGACCTGATTTCCTAAACAATGAGTCAAACTTTGGGTTTGGAATGTCAAGCACAAATAGTAAACGTGAATCTTCTTGCGATCTTTAAAGCGGGGTTTTTTCACACCCTTGACACATCCAGGCAAAATGCAGAATTTTGAGACTTGTTTTCCATCATCGATTTTCAGTTGGAAGACTTGGCTGTAGCAACATCGACATGATGTTGTCTGGAAGGAATTTTGTAAACAGTGTTCTTGAGTTACCACAAATTTTGCCAGCACTTTTCTTTTTGTATAACACTTCAGTAACTCCAATTATCTGCACCAGCGAATTCGCAATAAATTTCTTCCATCATTCCAACATAAAAATATATCTGTAACTCAATCCATCACAATTCAATAAACTTCTAAATACCAGACTGAAAATTCTCTGTTGAGTCAGGTTGCCGTGACGTCATCCCATTTTTGACTTACAGAGATGAAGGGTATGTTTCAGCGAGCTATTCCGGTTTACTTGGTTTATTGTGAGCATGCGTAGACACAAGGAATAAAAACCAGGTCGTTTCATTGAGCAGTTTATATTCTGGTTTATCATTCTGGACTAAACCTCCTAGAGAGCAGGGTAATCTGGTTTATCATTGTATTCTTGACATGCCCAGTGGAACACACATAAAAGTTCTACGCCTCGCACAACGACAATAAAAAACATTCCGTTTCGATTGTCAAAAAAGAAATAAACAGTGCAAGGTTCATGAAAAATGCTACAACTCAAGAGAGAGAAACTATAAAAAAAAGTTAATAACATTTATTTAGCCCATAAAAGCGGCATTTCAAAAATATTCGATTCTCAACTGAAAGGGTGTTTTTCTCCCAAAAATAATTGTTACAACTTTTAGAAGATCCTTTTTGGCCATTTTATTTCCATGATAGCAATCACGCAATTTTTGACACCATCACTGGAAAGTTGCTGATGAGGGCCTTTTTAACCATGGGTTTATAAGATTGTTTAAAAATGAAAGCAGGAATATGTTTCACACGCTTTGGATGTCCCCCCCTCCTAACAATACTTTCATGCGTCGTGTTTCCTAGCAACATCAAACGGGTTTATGTGGAATAGTATTCACATTAAACATATCGTTCTGTTGTGATTTCTAAACCTAGTTTAGGTTTACATGGAATAGTAAAGTAAGTAAATCGGAATAGTTCACTGAAACATACCCAAAGTGATGTATCAAATGATGTCTGGAGTATGCTTAAGGTGTGTTACCTTTGAAGAGAATTTGCTCTTAGTCATGGCAGTATGTTTGAGGTGTGCCGGTTCCGACATGATTGTTGTTAAAGACTATGGGGTGTATTTGGGGTACTTTTGCGGAGCCTTTGGGTGTGCCGTGCCTAAATATGAATTTGGAGTGGTTTCTGCCAGGTGTGGATAAGGTGTGTGATGGAATTATGAGGTGTGGTTAGGGTGTGCGCCCCAGAAATTTGCATAGCAGGTACCATACCTTAAACACACTCTAACCATACCTTTGGTACATTACCTACCAAACAGCAGTGTATCCAAAACATTCCTGTGCATGATTACCCAGTCCACTTCACAGTCAATTCATCAATGCTGTACTGAACGATCTGCACACCGATATCAAAATAGCAGAATTTGATTGACAATGCTCATCATGTAGTGTGCTTAATTCCTCTCCCCATGGGAATTGGGAACTCAAGGAAGTAGATCTAACAGTTTGTTTGTTCACTGTGGTAAACAAGTGTTGTGTTTTAATACTATTCAACGAATGGAGCATTGGTAAAAATGATTAAACTTGACAATATGTACCTGTAGTTACCAATTGTCCTGGTATCCGTATTTTTTCTGAACCTAGGAGCCGCAATTTCAAATAGCAGAGCTTCAAAGTAGAAGGCATTTAATTGTGGAAGCATTTTGTCTTTCCAGAATATTGCATCTCCGTATATTTTTGGCACATGCAACTGATGTGGGTCTACTCTTCGAACCACCAAATCCAGCCAAGAACAAGGGCTACGTAAAGTGTTGGCCATTACCCCCGAACCACAGGCATATTTTAAGCCGCCTGAACTCTTTGCATTCTGCTGGCAGATACTCCTGCTCAACACAGAGTTTAATTTGTCACTGAAATTAGTATACTTTGGGCACATTTACAGTACTGTGATCACAAAAGCGGTCTTTTAGTCGATCGGCTCTCGATCCGGCTTCGGTTCCGTCGCGATTGAGAATCGCGGTTCTGTCGATAAAACGCGACAGAATGGAGAAAGAATCGAGACAAAATTTAGGTAGAATCGAGAGAAAATCGCAAAGGAAACACCAATACATTGTGAGATGATTTGTTACATGTATTCCTCGATGGTGAAAACTTCAAAGTTTAGCGTGAACGGATCGCACATTCTAAGATTCGTTCGATGTATTCGTATGTCGCAATTAAAAAAACAACAAAATCCAGTCGAGTTACAAACATGAAGATATTTTCCGTCTCGCCCCCTTTTCAAATCGACAAAAGTAAAAATTTTGAAAGATAGGTGTGCGGAGATGTAAATAGATGTGAACAAGTGAAGAATAGACCTGGTCTGTGCGGGTAAATCCTCAGCGCATCAAACTGAGAACGAAAAGTATTAAGCCTGCAGTCTAAACTCCACCCGTCTTCTATTTTATGGAAATATAGCCAATATGGCACCTTGCGAAATCCCTGGTAGCTAAGAGAAGCAGAGTATTTCAAGGTCCATCAATGAATGTCATGAAGGATTCAGCAGGATAAGTCCTCCACCAACAAAACGTCCTCCAATATAGTTTGGTGTAGCCAAACAGGCCAACTTTGCCCCGAGTTTCGGTTAATATGAAAACGAAATCATATAGGCTTAATTTTTTTTAAAATTCAGAAAGTGATGGCCCGATCCCAAGGCAGATTCAATTTTTAAAAAAAATGATTTCCTGAAAAAAACACGTCTCTTGCCTCCTACCTGGAATGCGCTCGGTCAAATGAGAGCTCACGACCTGAGCTATAATTAAGTTGATGCAAAAAAAAGGGATTTTTTTTCAGTTAGACTTGGCGGAGCTTTTCACAGAACTGTCTGTTTAACCTACCATTGGATGCAGCCAAGGGTTAACAAATAATTAAATGATTAAAACTACTTCCATTTTCAAAAGTGGGGGGTTGCCCAATCCCCCCCCCCCCCTCCGTGCCACCGTCTGGGTGTCGATAGAAATATTACTGTCAATTGGTAAAATTATTATAAACAAATAAAAAGGAAAAAGGCGGCCATATCCATCGGCCATATCCAAATTACTTCAAACAAAAGTTCTTTACCCAACATCAGAAATCATTCAAAAGCCAATTTTACGGTTGGACGTTCTCTCACCACAAAGTCGGCTGTTTTGGGGTGAATCGATATTCTGATCGGACATGCATTTCCGAGTTAAATGGTTAAAGAAAGGCGCATTCGAATGAAAGAAAAACAGTGATCGTAAATTTTTACTATTTATTCATGAATATCATATGAAAGAACACGCCAGAAAGTGTATTTTTTAAAGACGAGGGCATTATTTTTTCACAACTTTCAAACAACACGTGTTTGAGGAGTCCGACATTTCATCGTTTAAATGTTTTTCGCTCCGTACAGTTCGCACCGCCGAGTTAAATTAAAGTAACATAACTTAGTATTTTGGTCTAGAGGCTTTGAAACGAATTTGTTGAAGTATGTCTCCAGTGTGCTGTAAGTTTTTTCCACAGAACCTGATCACACTGTGTGAGTGGAAACTCTACTACATGAGTGTTTTTGTCGTAATCAACCAATTTATTTATTGGTGTTTAAGGTCACATATTTCTGCACAATGGCTAATCATGACAATGCCAGTTTTACGGGTGGAGGAAGCCGGAGTACCCAGAGAGAACCACCGAGCAACGGCGAGCAACTGTCAGCTCCACACAAGCAGGGTTAGCATTGGTTAAAGACAGATGTACCATCGACGTGCAGTACGCCTCAGTACACAACACCACTGTGCCCCCACGTGGGCAATAGGGGTGAAGTGTCTTGCCCAAGGACACAACGCGGTTGCCGCAGGCGGGTTTTGAACCGAGGACCTCTCGGCCCGCAGCCTGCACCTCTACCTACTGAGCCACCGCGCCCCCAATCATCCAGTACTTATCCCTCTTCTAATCCCAGCCATTCAGTGTGTACTGTAGGCAAATTATGGCAATTATGAATCATGAACATGCACAGTCGAGCACTGCACCTATAATGCTAATGCTGGTGGTTCACGTCACGGTCCTGGTCCAAATCCGAAGTCTTTTTCAGGCACGTAGCCTAGAGTCTACAATATCACGTGTAGAAGACCAGCGGAGGGGGGGGGGGGGGGGGGGTGGGGGGGGTAACCAGTAAAATTCAGTGTTCTTGTTCCCCCACCAAAAAACATTGACTCTATGCAAGACTCCCCCGCCCCCATCCCCTGACTGTTCACCTGGTATATTTACATGTACATCCCCTGCAGTTAAATAAATAAAAGTTCCGTCAGTCTTCGCACTTTTCAAAAATAGTGAAGTAGGACTGATCTACAACGACAGATTGTGGTGAAATGCGTGAAACTGAAACGGAAAGTACAAATTAAGTCGAGATTGGAGGGTGCTGCCTATACACAATGTCAGATCGGGGGGGGGGGGGGGGGGGGGGGGGGGGGGGGGGGGGAAGGGGGGGGGGGGGTGAGAGGGAATGGTGAAAGACATAGTGGGTGGAGCGGGGGTGTCTGCCTCAAGTCCATGTTTATCACGATTTTCAAATTCAGATGAATACGATTATGAATTTATGTTACGATTAATGTTGGGGTGTGGGCAGTCGTGACATCTGGGAAGTGTTGAATTTGACCCTTTTTTAGAATATATAACAACTCGATACATTAGTTAGGTCTACATGTACGTTAACATTGCAAACCGGTTACATTTGTGCACATGCAGTTCGGACTGTTCCCTCCGACAAAATCGCGGCGCTGTCGACGTTCGCGAAAAATCTCGGTGAAAATCCAATCGGCGGAATGGAGATTGTGTTTCACTTTAGCCGCGCTTCTGTCGATAAGGTTTTTTTCTTGTCTGTCACCTCGATCGCGACCGCGTCGAGGACGCGCCGCGATTTGGTGTCCGCTTTTGTGATCACAGTACTGTAATAGTATCTCCCCCTTTGAATTGAATACATTTTTTCACCAATGATTTCTTGCATTACATTTAGATTAATTTTTCATTAAATCTAGTCATAATAATAATAATAATAATAATAATAATAATTTTAAAACCTAGAATCCACACACGGTGCTCAATAGCTGTACAATAATTGCATACATATATACACACATACACGTACATTCTCTCACAGATACATTGGTACATGGATCACTACTATCATTTATTGGTGACCAACACCACATCAGCAACCGAGGTTATATCATGGCGATAAGTGACAGAACTTAAAAAAGGGGTATTGAATTAAAACAAAATAAAAACAAACTACATCTTTACCAAAACAAGTATGTGACTGTGACTTGACGAGTAATAAGGCAATCCTCACTGACTCAGTCACACTCACGCACCTGGTAATGCCAGTTTATGACCAAAATTAAAAGACCACTGAAGGAAATGCATTTCGAAAAAGGTAGGTCTTAGTACCAGACTTGAATGATTCAAGTGATTTACTATTTTTTATGTCTATTGGAAGAGAATTTAAAAGCCTTGGGCCAGCAACCGCAAAGGCTCTATCACCAGCACGAGTAAATTTAGACAAGGGCTGAACCAGATTGAGCTGACCTGATGACCTAAGAGGCCTCGGTGGTTTGTGGTTGGTAAGCAGATCGGATGGCAGGATGGTGCAAATCCCGAGATACACTTAAACACCAAAAGGACAATTTTAAATTGAATTCTTTTCTTAATGGGTAGCAAGTGTAACTCAAAGATTAATGGTGTTATATGGCAGTACTTTCGAGTTCTGGTTATGACACGTGCAGCACAATTTTGGATGTGTTGTAGCTTTTCAAGAATAGATGTTTTAGAGCCAATCAGAAGAGAGTTGCAGTAGTCAAGGCGACCGGTAACAAAGGCGTGGACAAGCTGTTGTGTCATCTGTGTATCAATGAAGGGTCAAATTTTGCTAATATTTCTAAGATGAAAAAATGCTCTGCGAGAGACATGTTCATCACCGGCCAAATTTTCATCCATGAAATAACCTAAGTTTCGAACACAGCTACTGGGTGTTATTGCAGAACCTCCAATATTGAGGGACAGTTTGGATATTTTTTAAAGTTAACGAGGTAGACCTTTATATATTACTTGTCTTGTCATTGTTCAATTTACGAAAGTTTTCAGTCATCCATGCCTTGATGTCTGAAATACAAAGTTCAGTCTTACTGCATGCTTCAGGCTCAAAGGCGTGAGTAAAACTAAAATACAGCTGTGTGTCATCTGCATAAAAAATGAAAGTCAAGGCCAGATAATGTTACCAAGAGGTAAGACAAAGACAGTGTACAGTAGGGGGCTCAACACCGATCCTTGAGGGATGCCAAAATGTAGTGTGACCTTCTCTGATGACTCACTGCCAATAAGGACACTCTGTGTGCGACGATTAAGGTATGACGAAAACCAATTAAGTGTCAGTAAGGCCTATTCTCACTGCCAGTCTTTCAATAAGTATTTTATGGTCTATGGTGTCAAAAGTGGCACTTAAATCCAACAAAACAAGACATGTTAGGTTGTGCCTGTCCGTGGATAGGAGGATATCATTTTGGACCCTTAGAAGTGCCGTTTCTGTACTGCAATTAGATCTGTATGCAGATTGGTTAACTTCGGCTTGGCTGTGGGCTGCCAAATGAGATTTCAGTTGAGAAGCCACCGCATGCTCAATAATCTTAGATAGGAATGGAAGATTAGAGACCGGTCGGTAGTTTTTCAGGAGCTCTGGGTCAAGTGTTGGCTTTTTGAGAAGAGGTTTTACTAAAGCGTGTTTCATGCTTGTCGGAAAGATGCCAGAGTGGAGTGAGGCATTGACCAGTTTCAAGATCGGTGCAGTTAACTCCAAAAGAGATGCTTTCAACGACCAAATTGGAATGATATCTAGCATGCATTGCTTAGATGGTGCCTTGGATATTAACCTCTGGATATCTGTTGTAGCCAAAGGTTTGAATTGGGACAACTGCGCAACAGCTTTGCAGGCCTGAAAAATAAGCAGTCTGATATTTGCAGAATGAGGTCCCCAGAGGGTGAATTTGATGATGCTATCCCATACAGTGGGCCAATTTATCCCCTGGTCACCCCTTTCTGCTTAGTTTTGAGACCCTGATTCAGATTGAGGTTCACAGAGGGTAAATGTAGTGATGCTACCCTGCTGTGCAGGGTAGCATCACTAAATTCACCCTCTGGGGACCTCATTTTGCAGAAGACAGTCTGCTTATTTTCTGGCTTGCAGCTTTAATACAGGTGCTTGGCATGTCGGCCATCTGTCAAAGATCAGAAATTTGAGCTTGTATCAAGCAAAGCTCTGATAGTCTCATTTTTCAGAAAAGAAAGAAGAGAATCTATTCGCAAGGTCTTTGGATGACGAATGATCTGGGAGTTTGTCTGTCTTTTGACGATATAGAAGCTTCTCAAGAACGACAGACAGCGCATTAGGGGAATTAACATTAGCTGACAATAAGTCCGAAAAGTATTTCCGTTTCGCAGATTTGACCAGTTTGTTAACAACATTTCGCTGGTTGGCTAACATCTCTCTGTGAACACATTTTTGTTTACCGCCACTGAAGCTCTAGTTTGCGGCATAAATCTTTTGCGTGCCTAATCTCATCAATGAACCACTGTGAGCAGGGCATACGCTAAATGTGCAAGTTTGCTTAGGTGCAAACTTGTCAATAACCTCTTGAAGTGTGCCACTGAGGGTGTATTCAATGCTATCAACTGTTTGCATCTCGTTAATTTTAGTGAAGGAGACGTAGCAATAGCTTCCACAAATTTAGCAAGGTCAATACTTCTGTACTTGTGGTATGTGACTTTCCTCCAGACAGGGGATAGATGAGGAAGTGCCAAATCAAACACAATCAAAAAATGGTCAAAATTTGCAGGATCAACAATGAATACATGGCTGCTTTAGGACAGCCATGACCAGTTTTGATGAAAAATATACTCAGCAGGTTAGGAGTTAAAGGAAATGTGAGACAGAAAAAATTTCTCTTGAGAAAAATTATTGGGACAGAACACATTCCTTGTGCATATCTCTTATCCCATGCAGGTCTATCAGCATTCCAAAGGAGATCCAAATCCGCTTGATGGTTTTGAAATTGCAATACAAAATGTTTGTTCAAACAGACAGACAGATGGAGGGCTTCACTTGATACCACCAAATCCTCCTTCAGAGGTCGAGGGCATAATAATTTAACCTATTTGACCGACTCTGAATTTGAAAAAGGAAATGAGAATTTTCTTTCAAAAATAACTTGTTTCCCTCAAATGTCAAGCCAAAAGACTTGTTAGTAGTTGCAGCATCCTCAAATGATAAAGTTTTTGTCATCAATTCAGGTTTTATTTCTAAAAACCCAGTACCACAAATGTCACTCTCCTCAACACTCCCTTCTGTGTTTGCTGCAAGGTGGGTGCTTCTTAATGATAAATAAACCCACTGGTTTCACTTACATTGTTTCTGATTTCTGGAATTTACAATGCATATACTCTTTGATGACCATTTTGTCAAGTTTAAAACCTTTTTTTGATAAATTTATTTCCACAAAAAGAGGAATACAGGAGTCTTTGAAAAAGTTGTTTAATCAAAATTTTTGGATTTCTTTTGATGATAGCTCTAAAGTTGGAAGCAGTCCATCTTTTTTTTTGCATTCGTCACTCCATAAACCATTCAATGACTGGAGTATAGTGTTTTCTTCTATATTTATCATAAATATGTCAGGTATATTAAAATGCTTTTCATAAAAAAACAATTCTGAGAGTTTCTACACATCATGGGCAGTAATATCAGATTCAATATCAAGTCTTTCATCTCCATATTCTTGTCTGGCCTTTTTACTCTGACTTTCTTTGATTGACTTGAATTTTTTCTTTAGTTTTTTCTTGGCTTTGGGTTTATTTTGATTAATTGAACTTTTTTTATGGTGTTGTTTTCTCATATCTCAGAATTGGCACCGTTTTTTTTATCTGAACATGCGTGTTCATTTTGTGGCGGGAGTAAGCTCTGGGCGAGTTGTTAATGTGCAACCCTCTTACTGTTAGCGTGTTGTGTGTGGATGTTTTAGTGAACTACTGTGCATCATGTTCATAATGACGGGAAGGAAATTGTTTGCAATTGTACTTTAAAAGCTTCAAATTGTGAGTGATTGTTAAAAATTTCCCAACATCAAAACTTAATTTGAATGTTTCTGTTGACGCAACTCAAAAGGATGAAAACACACCCAAGAATAGAGGCGAATGATTATTCGCGCACCTTGGACAATGTTTGCGTGAGCGATGGTGCATGAGAGTGATCACGTGCCTTTCCCATGCATCACTGATAATTTGACCTTGATGTCAATAATCAAGGTCAACTGTCATCACAACAGTACATGATACAATGTTGTTTTATATTAATGCACCCACATGCCAAATATCATAAGCCTACATGTTGGTGAACAAGCTTACTTACCAAAAATTCAATAATTTTACCGTGAGGTTAAAGGTCACCACTATGATAGGTGTTTGAGCCTTGTACGTGCTAGAGTATGTCAATTACTCACTGAAGGTCGGTGTACTCCTGCTCCATGAAGCAAATTGACCTTGCGGTCAAAGGTCAAAGTTATATGTACTGATAGGTCATGATAGTATGTGACACATCATCTTTTGGTGATACCCTCACATGCCAAAAATCATATGCCAAGGTTAAAAGATTTTTAAAAAAAAGTCAATGATGTGACCTTGAGGTCACAGGTTAAGCAGGCCTGGAAATAAATTTTTTTGGTGCATAGGTCATAATGACTGGCTCCATAATGATCAGATCGGTCATACAGTAACCTGGTTGGTCATATTTTTTGGCTTCCAAATCAAACATTAACTAGGGCAAAACCCATATAAATTGTGTTGGGCTAAAGTCGTAATGATATACAAAATATTAGGTCCTACCTGCGTTCAATTTTATCAGGGGCAAAATTTCGTAATTTTTTGGGCGAATCAAGTTGGATTCGCGTGGGAACCACCCTACACGAATCACAGGAATCCAACTGTTGGGGCATGAAGAATAGCTGTGATTTTGTTGAAAGCCTATAATCTGTAAGAACTTTACTAACGTCTGTTCTCCGCCACACATAAAAAACATTCAACTCAAAACTGAAAGTTTAAAACAATAGAATTAACCAGTTCGTTACCTCTAGGGCTGCAACGGTACACTTACCTCACGGTTCGGTACGTATTGCGGTTTTTCGGTGGTGGTACAATACGTATTGTGGTACATTTTTTCTAACATTAGCCAGACACCATTCTCATCTTTGTATGAGGGAAAGCCAAAGGGTTTCCAGACGAGATTTAAATTCTGCTGGTGGGCTGACGATACCTTCGTTGTTATTGGCAGTATTTCTGTCACTCATGTTGTTACATTTGAATGTACTCCAGATCTGACATGTGTGCACGAAGGTGAAACAGAAATACTCAAATAAACAACGCAAAACTTGATTAGCGAATTGTTGAATAATCAGCCAATAAAAAATCGTCTTACTTCTCTTGACACACATTCGGAATTACCCAAAGCTCAAGTGACGGCAAGTTGGTTATTTATAGATGCACGACATGCTGTTCTGTTTACAGTTTGCAAACTGTTTGCTTGTGTCGACACTTACAAATTTTCATACAGACCCAATTCCAAACAGCCGTCCATTAAAACTAAAAGCATGCTTCTATGCACCGCATATTTGGTAGATTAAAGCTAAAACGTTGCAGCCGGACAGCCCTTTAAGCTGATGTAGAAATATGCACTCTTGACTTGACAAAACAGGACAGAAAAAACACATGGTTGACCGCGTACTAAATGTCTGACGTCAGTATGAAAATGAGTGTTGTTTGTCACGAACCAATAGAAACGTATCCCCAAATCACATGATCAACATGGTCATGAATATTGAATATATTTATCGCTTGTCTGAACTGCACCAACTTCATGGAAGACCCCACCACATCCGATTGTTTTATGAACTTGAAATTCCACACTTACTTTTATTGTCAAGTGATTTGAATAAGTAAAATTTTTAAAATGAATGTTTGAAATCGTGTGTATAAAGTTTTTTTCTATTTAAATACTGACCTCACCAACTATTACAAATATTATCCACCAAGATTATATGCCCCAATTTCCCAATAAATTTAGATGATTCTTGGTCCGTACAATAGGGTGAGTTACTCTCTGTGTGTGTTTGAGGTTAAAAAATCGCACTGGCACAGATATTTCATACTGAAACGTTTTTTTCTTTTAATATGCCGCCGAAAAATTGTTTTCATTTACTGAACCCAGATGGGTTTCAAACATGACAAAAAATTACACCAAATTTGATTTAAACTAAGTGATGAGCTTAGGAACTGGTTAAACTGACTGGCAATAATTGATGTTATTCATTGATGGGCTCTAATTTAGTCCTTACAAGGATGTTACGCAAGCTTTTGTTTTTCTTATAGGCGATGACAGGTCGAAGATTCAAAGGTTCATTTAATTTAGCATTGGTAAAATTGAATTCATATTTTAACATTTTTGCTATTTCGATATTCATTCTGTTGTACATTAAAGTGAAAGGAATGATGGACCTCCTTTCGCATTCACCCTCTGATATGTTCATACCAAATGGCCAGAGGGTTTGAAGCGTATTGATCCAAAAAGCTTCACGTTTTTTTCTAAATTCATCCGTTTCTTCTAATGTGTCTTTAATTGGTGATTGTTCAATTGGGTGGATTTCGAAATCGTCCGAAGAATGGCCAGGAAGGTTAAAATGTTGTGCTACCGGGGCATCAGCATTATGTTTTATATCCTGTTTGTGTCTAGTAGCACGTTCTCGAAAAGGATTTTGACTTTGACCAACATACTGTTTCCGACATCGCTTACAAGTGATAAGGTAAATAATGTTTGGTGAATCACAATGGAGGGGGTTACGGATCTGATAATGATTTTTCGTTTGTTCGGAGGAAAATTCCTCTTTCTGATCAGGCATAACAGTATGCAGTCTACAACGAGGCTTTTTGCAATTAAATACCGCGCCACTACTATTTTGCAACGGTCTGTTGTGTTCAATCTTCAGTGGTTCGAAATCGGTAGTTTCAGCTGGACTTTCGAGCTTTTTCAAGGTTTGGGATTTCAGGCTACGCAAAAGGCGCAGCGAGTACCCTCTCGATCTGAGGGCGCCAAATAGAGTAGAACAAGCCTCATTGAAATTTACCTTATCACTTGAATTGCGGTGGAAACGAATGAGCTGTGATTTGATGATACCTTTAAATGTATGTTGAGGATGAAATGATTTAGTGTGCAACAATTGATGTGAATCAGTTGGTTTAAAATATACTTTATAATCTAAATGACCGGACGCCTGAAATTGCTTGCCTTTATACACGGTTACATCGAGAAAATCAACAGAATTTTCACTGATAGTAGCTTTCAATTTAATATTTGGATCGTGATTATTCAAAATTTCTAAAAATTCATCAAAATCTTCTTTTGAATGTTCCCAAATAATAAAAATGTCATCTAAATATCTGAGATATACGAGAGGATGCTTTGCACATTTGCTTAAGACATTTTCCTCCCATTCCGCTACATAAATGCTTGCAAAATTAGGACTGAATCTTTTACCCATAGGACAACCCATTATTTGTAGAAAATATTCTCCATTGAATTGAAAGTCATTACCTTTTAAGCTCAGCTCTAAAAGATCCAAAATTTGTTCATCCGGGCGTTTCGCATCCGGATATTTTTCAAATGCATTTTTAACAGATTTAACACCTTTATCAATATCAATGTTCGTATACATACTGTCGATATCCAAAGTAGCCAGAATTGCATTTTTAGATATTTTCAATTTCGAAATTTGTGACAGGAAATCCTGTGTGTTTTTTAGATAGCTCGGATGTCTATTTGCTATAGGTTTAAGATGATAATCAATTAATTCCGAGATCGCATAAGATTCCGAATTACAATCTGATACAATTGGCCTCCCGGGTGGAGTTAAGTCATCCGTCCATGAAGAACGGTCCTTGTGGATCTTTGGTAGGATATAAAATTGTCTTGTTTGAGCACTGAGCTTAGCTGTTAAATATTTCAATTGTTTTTTGGTAATGTGACCTTCGTCGAGGAGAAATTTTAAGATCTTATTGAATTTTTCGATATTACTAGGCCAAATAAGTGAATCTATTTTCTTATAATGTTTAGTATTGCTGAGTTGTCTCATGGCTTCCTTTATATAATTATCCCGAGATAGAACAACTACCGACCCACCTTTGTCGGCTGGTTTAATTACTAATTTCTTATTTTTTCGAAGTTTCGTGAGGGCTCTCCGTTCACCAGCTGTTAAATTGTCTTTATCGGAGAGTATGTTCATGCTGAACACCTTTTTGATGATTCGTTTGCTAGCCTCAACAATTTCGGGATCTACTTCACTATCTGGAGGTGACCAACCAGATGATTCTGTAAAAGGAAGTTTCCGACCGCTGGAGTTTCTAAAGCGGTCGGCTAATTTCATTTGCCTAAGAAAATTACAGTTGTATGATGGTAAATTTGTTTGGTTATCAGTTTTAGGCTTTGGTGCTGGTACAAAAGTTAAACCGCGATCTAAAAGAGATTTCTCTTGGGTTGTTAGGTCATTGGTGCCAGACAGGTTAACCACATTAGTTCCTAATCCCACATCTGTTAGGCGGCTGTTACCTTTGCCTTTACTTAGTTTAAATTTAGGTGGTTCAACCAGTGATCGTACATAATATTGGCGGTTCTCGTGGTCCAATGGATTAAATCCTGAGCAACATCAAACTTTGCGTCGTCAATTTTTGGTATCACGTTAACGTCCTTCACTTTCCGAATGGTTTCGTTGATGATGCTCAGGGTTCTCCTCTCAGCCTGAGGGAGTTTTTGCGAAAAGTTTAGTTCAGCGAAATAAATTTTTGCTGATCTAAACTTGACCCTGATATCGCTAAGCATATTCCGCAACTGCTTAACTACGAGATCAGAATTATCGTTTCGAGAATTCACGTCAATATTTAATAATATTTTTTGGGGACTGGACTGGCCCCTGTGCCCTTTAAACATAGAGCGCAGATGATTGAATTTGGCGCCGGGGTAACACTCCACCTGGATGTCCGGATGGGGATTTCGATCAATGCGTATTAAATTTGAACTTCCAATCATAAGGATGTTTTTACAAACATCGGGGAGGCGCCAATTCCTTTTGTCAAAATTAACTCCACTTTTATGCCGAAACTGGGAGAATTTAGAATCAAATGAGCGGCCCGAGTTGCGGCTCGGTGATTTGACTTTCTCTGAGTACGATATACCTGGTTGAACCACACTAGATGCAGGGGAAGGGGGAGAAGAAACCGAAGCAGGAGAGGAAACAGAAACAGGAGAAGAAACAGAAGGAGGAGGAGGAGTTCTAGTGAGAGCACTAGGAGAACTAGAGAAGAAAGGCTGAGGAGGAGTAGGAGGTAGAGGAACAAGACGAGGCGAGACAGCGTTACTCAATTTGCGAGCATCTTCAGTCACAATATGGACCGGAGATGTTTGCAAATTGAGGCGCTTACTCTGAGAGAAAGAAGAAGTAGAAGGAAAAGAAGAGGGAGAAGTGCTTTGCCTTGATCTTTTCTTATTTTGCTTTTCGCGTTGGGGTAGAGGGACAACACGGGCCGGAGTTTGCTTGCTCCCTCCCGTATTGTTCCTTACTCCAGACGCTGGGCGAAGTTCCGAAATGTAAGACTCATAGGCCGAAATCGTCTTACCTGTCAACTTGTTTTTAAAGTTTTTTGAGCCCAGATCAAGGCACGCGCCGAAGCGCTGTTGAAGTCTATCTTTTCGAGTCCAGGAGGTGGTCGCATAGCCAAAGTTATCTTAGACTTCAACTGGTTTAAATTTATCTTATAATGCTCAATTAAAGCATTTAACGTTTGGTGGGCCCATCCCACACTAATCTGTCGAAAAACAGAAAAAATGTGTGGGGTGGGAAGAGCCGGCTTTAGAAAGCCCCCTAACTCATCTACTTTCTTCTCCAACTGCTTCGGGAAATCCCGGTTGGCCAAATGCTGCTCTAGGAGCCCAATATGGTGCATACACTGAATCACCTGGAAAAGGGCCTTGACCAATCTAGAATAGGCCTGGAACGATTGTTCCTGGCCCCTTCCAGACTGGGCAACTCTCTTTCCCTGATGCTTCTGTCTTTTTTGAGCCATTTGAAGAATAAGTAGATGAATTTAAAATGAAATTAAAATGAAGAAATGAAATAAATTAAAATGAAATCTAGATATTACCTATTAGAGAAGATACCTGGATTGGTTGTAGTCTTCAGCAAAGGTAGAAAATAATCCGTCTGTCTCGACGCGTTTCGCTTGGTTTGGCTTTTTCAAAGAGACTTTGAGGAAAATGATTCCAACTTTGGGAGGGCATGCATGGTATATATCCATATGTGGGCTGGGGGTGTTTTTCACAGCTCAGTACATAATTAAACTCGGTAACAAGCTGACAAATGTCACTCATCTAATTAATTCTTTTCAATCTGAGATGTCCCAAGTTTGTTTTTCACAACTCAGTTTGTGTCGTCCAAACAAGTTAGATGAAGCCCTATTGATTGGCTTCCATTGAATTTTAATCAGTCAGTGAGTGGTTTACTTTACTGACCCCATGAAGCCCTATTGGTTGGCTTTGATTTAAGTAAAACCAATCGGGAGCGGTTTGCTTTACTGGCTTCAGAAGTATGTGAAAATAATATGAAAAAATGGTTTGATAAAATATATTGTGACTAAAGAAATAAATGAAAAAATAACGCCAAAGATCATGATGCCTCACGAATGTTATCAGTTGGAATGAATATCACCCGACGGAGGTTTATGACGGAAAATATTTTACACCACGTAGAAATTGTGTGTTTTACCTTCTGAACCTCTACATTGTGTGAAAGGTATGAAAAATTAAATAAAAATAATAATTTAAATAAATGAATCAAATAAATGAATCAAATAAATAAATAAATAAATAAATAAATAGAAATTAATAAAAAATTAAAAATAATCAATATATAAATAAATAAATAATAATTTTATTTAGGAAGTACATACACATGATTGAAATTAGAACCTATTTTGTTTTTGGGCATATATGAACTCTGGCACTCGCCTGTGTGTGTTTGAGGTTAAAAAATCGCACTGGCACAGACATTTCATACTGAAACGTTTTTTTCTTTTAATATGCCGCCAAAAAATTGTTTTCATTTACTGAACCCAGATGGGTTTCAAACATGACAAAAAATTACACCAAATTTGATTTAAACTAAGTGATGAGCTTAGGAACTGGTTAAACTGACTGGCAATAATTGATGTTATTCATTGATGGGCTCTAATTTAGTCCTTACAAGGATGTTACGCAAGCTTTTGTTTTTCTTATAGGCGATGACAGGTCGAAGATTCAAAGGTTCATTTAATTTAGCATTGGTAAAATTGAATTCATATTTTAACATTTTTGCTATTTCGATATTCATTCTGTTGTACGTTAAAGTGAAAGGAATGATGGACCTCCTTTCGCATTCACCCTCTGATATGTTCATACCAAATGGCCAGAGGGTTTGAAGCATATTGATCCAAAAAGCTTCACGTTTTTTTCTAAATTCATCCGTTTCTTCTAATGTGTCTTTAATTGGTGATTGTTCAATTGGGTGGATTTCGAAATCGTCCAAAGAATGGCCAGGAAGGTTAAAATGTTGTGCTACCGGGGCATCAGCATTATGTTTTATATCCTGTTTGTGTCTAGTAGCACGTTCTCGAAAAGGATTTTGACTTTGACCAACATACTGTTTCCGACATCGCTTACAAGTGATAAGGTAAATAATGTTTGGTGAATCACAATGGAGGGGGTTACGGATCTGATAATGATTTTTCGTTTGTTCGGAGGAAAATTCCTCTTTCTGATCAGGCATAAAAGTATGCAGTCTACAACGAGGCTTTTTGCAATTAAATACCGCGCCACTACTATTTTGCAACGGTCTGTTGTGTTCAATCTTCAGTGGTTCGAAATCGGTAGTTTCAGCTGGACTTTCGAGCTTTTTGAAGGTTTGGGATTTCAGGCTACGCAAAAGGCGCAGCGAGTACCCTCTCGATCTGAGGGCGCCAAATAGAGTAGAACAAGCCTCATTGAAATTTACCTTATCACTTGAATTGCGGTGGAAACGAATGAGCTGTGATTTGATGATACCTTTAAATGTATGTTGAGGATGAAATGATTTAGTGTGCAACAATTGATGTGAATCAGTTGGTTTAAAATATACTTTATAATCTAAATGACCGGACGCCTGAAATTGCTTGCCTTTATACACGGTTACATCGAGAAAATCAACAGAATTTTCACTGATAGTCGCTTTCAATTTAATATTTGGATCGTGATTATTCAAAATTTCTAAAAATTCATCAAAATCTTCTTTTGAATGTTCCCAAATAATAAAAATGTCATCTAAATATCTGAGATATACGAGAGGATGCTTTGCACATTTGCTTAAGGCATTTTCCTCCCATTCCGCTACATAAATGCTTGCAAAATTAGGACTGAATCTTTTACCCATAGGACAACCCATTATTTGTAGAAAATATTCTCCATTGAATTGAAAGTCATTACCTTTTAAGCTCAGCTCTAAAAGATCCAAAATTTGTTCATCCGGGCGTTTCGCATCCGGATATTTTTCAAATGCATTTTTAACAGATTTAACACCTTTATCAATATCAATGTTCGTATACATACTGTCGATATCCAAAGTAGCCAGAATTGCATTTTTAGATATTTTCAATTTCGAAATTTGTGACAGGAAATCCTGTGTGTTTTTTAGATAGCTCGGATGTCTATTTGCTATAGGTTTAAGATGATAATCAATTAATTCCGAGATCGCATAAGATTCCGAATTACAATCTGATACAATTGGCCTCCCGGGTGGAGTTAAGTCATCCGTCCATGAAGAACGGTCCTTGTGGATCTTTGGTAGGATATAAAATTGTCTTGTTTGAGCACTGAGCTTAGCTGTTAAATATTTCAATTGTTTTTTGGTAATGTGACCTTCGTCGAGGAGAAATTTTAAGATCTTATTGAATTTTTCGATATTACTAGGCCAAATAAGTGAATCTATTTTCTTATAATGTTTAGTATTGCTGAGTTGTCTCATGGCTTCCTTTATATAATTATCCCGAGATAGAACAACTACCGACCCACCTTTGTCGGCTGGTTTAATTACTAATTTCTTATTTTTTCGAAGTTTCGTGAGGGCTCTCCGTTCACCAGCTGTTAAATTGTCTTTATCGGAGAGTATGTTCATGCTGAACACCTTTTTGATGATTCGTTTGCTAGCCTCAACAATTTCGGGATCTACTTCACTATCTGGAGGTGACCAACCAGATGATTCTGTAAAAGGAAGTTTCCGACCGCTGGAGTTTCTAAAGCGGTCGGCTAATTTCATTTGCCTAAGAAAATTACAGTTGTATGATGGTAAATTTGTTTGGTTATCAGTTTTAGGCTTTGGTGCTGGTACAAAAGTTAAACCGCGATCTAAAAGAGATTTCTCTTGGGTTGTTAGGTCATTGGTGCCAGACAGGTTAACCACATTAGTTCCTAATCCCACATCTGTTAGGCGGCTGTTACCTTTGCCTTTACTTAGTTTAAATTTAGGTGGTTCAACCAGTGATCGTACATAATATTGGCGGTTCTCGTGGTCCAATGGATTAAATCCTGAGCAACATCAAACTTTGCGTCATCAATTTTTGGTATCACGTTAACGTCCTTCACTTTCCGAATGGTTTCGTTGATGATGCTCAGGGTTCTCCTCTCAGCCTGAGGGAGTTTTTGCGAAAAGTTTAGTTCAGCGAAATAAATTTTTGCTGATCTAAACTTGACCCTGATATCGCTAAGCATATTCCGCAACTGCTTAACTACGAGATCAGAATTATCGTTTCGAGAATTCACGTCAATATTTAATAATATTTTTTGGGGACTGGACTGGCCCCTGTGCCCTTTAAACATAGAGCGCAGATGATTGAATTTGGCGCCGGGGTAACACTCCACCTGGATGTCCGGATGGGGATTTCGATCAATGCGTCCTAAATTTGAACTTCCAATCATAAGGATGTTTTTACAAACATCGGGGAGGCGCCAATTCCTTTTGTCAAAATTAACTCCACTTTTATGCCGAAACTGGGAGAATTTAGAATCAAATGAGCGACCCGAGTTGCGGCTCGGTGATTTGACTTTCTCTGAGTACGATATACCTGGTTGAACCACACTAGATGCAGGGGAAGGGGGAGAAGAAACCGAAGCAGGAGAGGAAACAGAAACAGGAGAAGAAACAGAAGGAGGAGGAGGAGTTCTAGTGAGAGCACTAGGAGAACTAGAGAAGAAAGGCTGAGGAGGAGTAGGAGGTAGAGGAACAAGACGAGGCGAGACAGCGTTACTCAATTTGCGAGCATCTTCAGTCACAATATGGACCGGAGATGTTTGCAAATTGAGGCGCTTACTCTGAGAGAAAGAAGAAGTAGAAGGAAAAGAAGAGGGAGAAGTGCTTTGCCTTGATCTTTTCTTATTTTGCTTTTCGCGTTGGGGTAGAGGGACAACACGGGCCGGAGTTTGCTTGCTCCCTCCCGTATTGTTCCTTACTCCAGACGCTGGGCGAAGTTCCGAAATGTAAGACTCATAGGCCGAAATCGTCTTACCTGTCAACTTGTTTTTAAAGTTTTTTTGAGCCCAGATCAAGGCACGCGCTGAAGCGCTGTTGAAGTCTATCTTTTCGAGTCCAGGAGGTGGTCGCATAGCCAAAGTTATCTTAGACTTCAACTGGTTTAAATTTATCTTATAATGCTCAATTAAAGCATTTAACGTTTGGTTGGCCCATCCCACACTAATCTGTCGAAAAACAGAAAAAATGTGTGGGGTGGGAAGAGCCGGCTTTAGAAAGCCCCCTAACTCATCTACTTTCTTCTCCAACTGCTTCGGGAAATCCCGGTTGGCCAAATGCTGCTCTAGGAGCCCAATATGGTGCATACACTGAATCACCTGGAAAAGGGCCTTGACCAATCTAGAATAGGCCTGGAACGATTTTTCCTGGCCCCTTCCAGACTGGGCAACTCTCTTTCCCTGATGCTTCTGTCTTTTTTGAGCCATTTGAAGAATAAGTAGATGAATTTAAAATGAAATTAAAATGAAGAAATGAAATAAATTAAAATGAAATCTAGATATTACCTATTAGAGAAGATACCTGGATTGGTTGTAGTCTTCAGCAAAGGTAGAAAATAATCCGTCTGTCTCGACGCGTTTCGCTTGGTTTGGCTTTTTCAAAGAGACTTTGAGGAAAATGATTCCAACTTTGGGAGGGCATGCATGGTATATATCCATATGTGGGCTGGGGGTGTTTTTCACAGCTCAGTACATAATTAAACTCGGTAACAAGCTGACAAATGTCACTCATCTAATTAATTCTTTTCAATCTGAGATGTCCCAAGTTTGTTTTTCACAACTCAGTTTGTGTCGTCCAAACAAGTTAGATGAAGCCCTATTGATTGGCTTCCATTGAATTTTAATCAGTCAGTGAGTGGTTTACTTTACTGACCCCATGAAGCCCTATTGGTTGGCTTTGATTTAAGTAAAACCAATCGGGAGCGGTTTGCTTTACTGGCTTCAGAAGTATGTGAAAATAATATGAAAAAATGGTTTGATAAAATATATTGTGACTAAAGAAATAAATGAAAAAATAACGCCAAAGATCATGATGCCTCACAAATGTTATCAGTTGGAATGAATATCCCCCGACGGAGGTTTATGACGGAAAATATTTTACACCACGTAGAAATTGTGTGTTTTACCTTCTGAACCTCTACATTGTGTGAAAGGTATGAAAAATTAAATAAAAATAATAATTTAAATAAATGAATCAAATAAATGAATCAAATAAATAAATAAATAAATAAATAGAAATTAATAAAAAATTAAAAATAATCAATAAATAAATATATAAATAAATAAATAATAATTTTATTTAGGAAGTACATACACATGATTGAAATTAGAACCTATTTTGTTTTTGGGCATATATGAACTCTGGCACTCGCCTGTGTGTGTTTGAGGTTAAAAAATCGCACTGGCACAGACATTTCATACTGAAACGTTTTTTTCTTTTAATATGCCGCCAAAAAATTGTTTTCATTTACTGAACCCAGATGGGTTTCAAACATGACAAAAAATTACACCAAATTTGATTTAAACTAAGTGATGAGCTTAGGAACTGGTTAAACTGACTGGCAATAATTGATGTTATTCATTGATGGGCTCTAATTTAGTCCTTACAAGGATGTTACGCAAGCTTTTGTTTTTCTTATAGGCGATGACAGGTCGAAGATTCAAAGGTTCATTTAATTTAGCATTGGTAAAATTGAATTCATATTTTAACATTTTTGCTATTTCGATATTCATTCTGTTGTACGTTAAAGTGAAAGGAATGATGGACCTCCTTTCGCATTCACCCTCTGATATGTTCATACCAAATGGCCAGAGGGTTTGAAGCATATTGATCCAAAAAGCTTCACGTTTTTTTCTAAATTCATCCGTTTCTTCTAATGTGTCTTTAATTGGTGATTGTTCAATTGGGTGGATTTCGAAATCGTCCAAAGAATGGCCAGGAAGGTTAAAATGTTGTGCTACCGGGGCATCAGCATTATGTTTTATATCCTGTTTGTGTCTAGTAGCACGTTCTCGAAAAGGATTTTGACTTTGACCAACATACTGTTTCCGACATCGCTTACAAGTGATAAGGTAAATAATGTTTGGTGAATCACAATGGAGGGGGTTACGGATCTGATAATGATTTTTCGTTTGTTCGGAGGAAAATTCCTCTTTCTGATCAGGCATAAAAGTATGCAGTCTACAACGAGGCTTTTTGCAATTAAATACCGCGCCACTACTATTTTGCAACGGTCTGTTGTGTTCAATCTTCAGTGGTTCGAAATCGGTAGTTTCAGCTGGACTTTCGAGCTTTTTGAAGGTTTGGGATTTCAGGCTACGCAAAAGGCGCAGCGAGTACCCTCTCGATCTGAGGGCGCCAAATAGAGTAGAACAAGCCTCATTGAAATTTACCTTATCACTTGAATTGCGGTGGAAACGAATGAGCTGTGATTTGATGATACCTTTAAATGTATGTTGAGGATGAAATGATTTAGTGTGCAACAATTGATGTGAATCAGTTGGTTTAAAATATACTTTATAATCTAAATGACCGGACGCCTGAAATTGCTTGCCTTTATACACGGTTACATCGAGAAAATCAACAGAATTTTCACTGATAGTCGCTTTCAATTTAATATTTGGATCGTGATTATTCAAAATTTCTAAAAATTCATCAAAATCTTCTTTTGAATGTTCCCAAATAATAAAAATGTCATCTAAATATCTGAGATATACGAGAGGATGCTTTGCACATTTGCTTAAGGCATTTTCCTCCCATTCCGCTACATAAATGCTTGCAAAATTAGGACTGAATCTTTTACCCATAGGACAACCCATTATTTGTAGAAAATATTCTCCATTGAATTGAAAGTCATTACCTTTTAAGCTCAGCTCTAAAAGATCCAAAATTTGTTCATCCGGGCGTTTCGCATCCGGATATTTTTCAAATGCATTTTTAACAGATTTAACACCTTTATCAATATCAATGTTCGTATACATACTGTCGATATCCAAAGTAGCCAGAATTGCATTTTTAGATATTTTCAATTTCGAAATTTGTGACAGGAAATCCTGTGTGTTTTTTAGATAGCTCGGATGTCTATTTGCTATAGGTTTAAGATGATAATCAATTAATTCCGAGATCGCATAAGATTCCGAATTACAATCTGATACAATTGGCCTCCCGGGTGGAGTTAAGTCATCCGTCCATGAAGAACGGTCCTTGTGGATCTTTGGTAGGATATAAAATTGTCTTGTTTGAGCACTGAGCTTAGCTGTTAAATATTTCAATTGTTTTTTTGGTAATGTGACCTTCGTCGAGGAGAAATTTTAAGATCTTATTGAATTTTTCGATATTACTAGGCCAAATAAGTGAATCTATTTTCTTATAATGTTTAGTATTGCTGAGTTGTCTCATGGCTTCCTTTATATAATTATCCCGAGATAGAACAACTACCGACCCACCTTTGTCGGCTGGTTTAATTACTAATTTCTTATTTTTTCGAAGTTTCGTGAGGGCTCTCCGTTCACCAGCTGTTAAATTGTCTTTATCGGAGAGTATGTTCATGCTGAACACCTTTTTGATGATTCGTTTGCTAGCCTCAACAATTTCGGGATCTACTTCACTATCTGGAGGTGACCAACCAGATGATTCTGTAAAAGGAAGTTTCCGACCGCTGGAGTTTCTAAAGCGGTCGGCTAATTTCATTTGCCTAAGAAAATTACAGTTGTATGATGGTAAATTTGTTTGGTTATCAGTTTTAGGCTTTGGTGCTGGTACAAAAGTTAAACCGCGATCTAAAAGAGATTTCTCTTGGGTTGTTAGGTCATTGGTGCCAGACAGGTTAACCACATTAGTTCCTAATCCCACATCTGTTAGGCGGCTGTTACCTTTGCCTTTACTTAGTTTAAATTTAGGTGGTTCAACCAGTGATCGTACATAATATTGGCGGTTCTCGTGGTCCAATGGATTAAATCCTGAGCAACATCAAACTTTGCGTCATCAATTTTTGGTATCACGTTAACGTCCTTCACTTTCCGAATGGTTTCGTTGATGATGCTCAGGGTTCTCCTCTCAGCCTGAGGGAGTTTTTGCGAAAAGTTTAGTTCAGCGAAATAAATTTTTGCTGATCTAAACTTGACCCTGATATCGCTAAGCATATTCCGCAACTGCTTAACTACGAGATCAGAATTATCGTTTCGAGAATTCACGCCAATATTTAATAATATTTTTTGGGGACTGGACTGGCCCCTGTGCCCTTTAAACATAGAGCGCAGATGATTGACCTTTTTTTGATAAATTTATTTCCACAAAAAGAGGAATACAGGAGTCTTTGAAAAAGTTGTTTAATCAAAATTTTTGGATTTCTTTTGATGATAGCTCTAAAGTTGGAAGCAGTCCATCTTTTTTTTTGCATTCGTCACTCCATAAACCATTCAATGACTGGAGTATAGTGTTTTCTTCTATATTTATCATAAATATGTCAGGTATATTAAAATGCTTTTCATAAAAAAACAATTCTGAGAGTTTCTACACATCATGGGCAGTAATATCAGATTCAATATCAAGTCTTTCATCTCCATATTCTTGTCTGGCCTTTTTACTCTGACTTTCTTTGATTGACTTGAATTTTTTCTTTAGTTTTTTCTTGGCTTTGGGTTTATTTTGATTAATTGAACTTTTTTTATGGTGTTGTTTTCTCATATCTCAGAATTGGCACCGTTTTTTTTATCTGAACATGCGTGTTCATTTTGTGGCGGGAGTAAGCTCTGGGCGAGTTGTTAATGTGCAACCCTCTTACTGTTAGAGTGTTGTGTGTGGATGTTTTAGTGAACTACTGTGCATCATGTTCATAATGACGGGAAGGAAATTGTTTGCAATTGTACTTTAAACGCTTCAAATTGTGAGTGATTGTTAAAAATTTCCCAACATCAAAACTTAATTTGAATGTTTCTGTTGACGCAACTCAAAAGGATGAAAACACACCCAAGAATAGAGGCGAATGATTATTCGCGCACCTTGGACAATGTTTGCGTGAGCGATGGTGCATGAGAGTGATCACGTGCCTTTCCCATGCATCACTGATAATTTGACCTTGATGTCAATAATCAAGGTCAACTGTCATCACAACAGTACATGATACAATGTTGTTTTATATTAATGCACCCACACGCCAAATATCATAAGCCTACATGTTGGTGAACAAGCTTACTTACCAAAAATTCAGTAATTTTACCGTGAGGTTAAAGGTCACCACTATGATGGGTGTTTGAGCCTTGTACGTGCTAGAGTATGTCAATTACTCACTGAAGGTCGGTGTACTCCTGCTCCATCAAGCAAATTGACCTTGCGGTCAAAGGTCAAAGTTATATGTACTGATAGGTCATGATAGTATGTGACACATCATCTTTTGGTGATACCCTCACATGCCAAAAATCATATGCCTAGGTTAAAAGATTTTTTAAAAAAAGTCAATGATGTGACCTTGAGGTCACAGGTTAAGCAGGCCTGGAAATAAATTTTTTTGGTGCATAGGTCATAATGACTGGCTCCATAATGATCAGATCGGTCATACAGTAACCTGGTTGGTCATATTTTTTGGCTTCCAAATCAAACATTAACTAGGGCAAAACCCATATAAATTGTGTTGGGCTAAAGTCGTAATGATATACAAAATATTAGGTCCTACCTGCGTTCAATTTTATCAGGGGCAAAATTTCGTAATTTTTTGGGCGAATCAAGTTGGATTCGCGTGGGAACCACCCTACACGAATCACAGGAATCCAACTGTTGGGGCATGAAGAATAGCTGTGATTTTGTTGAAAGCCTATAATCTGTAAGAACTTTACTAACGTCTGTTCTCCGCCACACATAAAAAACATTCAACTCAAAACTGAAAGTTTAAAACAATAGAATTAACCAGTTCGTTACCTCTAGGGCTGCAACGGTACACTTACCTCACGGTTCGGTACGTATTGCGGTTTTTCGGTGGCGGTACAATACGTATTGTGGTACATTTTTTCTAACATTAGCCAGACACCATTCTCATCTTTGTATGAGGGAAAGCCAAAGGGTTTCCAGACGAGATTTAAATTCTGCTGGTGGGCTGACGATACCTTCGTTGTTATTGGCAGTATTTCTGTCACTCATGTTGTTACATTTGAATGTACTCCAGATCTGACATGTGTGCACGAAGGTGAAACAGAAATACTCAAATAAACAACGCAAAACTTGATTAGCGAATTGTTGAATAATCAGCCAATAAAAAATCGTCTTACTTCTCTTGACACACATTCGGAATTACCCAAAGCTCAAGTGACGGCAAGTTGGTTATTTATAGATGCACGACATGCTGTTCTGTTTACAGTTTGCAAACTGTTTGCTTGTGTCGACACTTACAAATTTTCATACAGACCCAATTCCAAACAGCCGTCCATTAAAACTAAAAGCATGCTTCTATGCACCGCATATTTGGTAGATTAAAGCTAAAACGTTGCAGCCGGACAGCCCTTTAAGCTGATGTAGAAATATGCACTCTTGACTTGACAAAACAGGACAGAAAAAACACATGGTTGACCGCGTACTAAATGTCTGACGTCAGTATGAAAATGAGTGTTGTTTGTCACGAACCAATAGAAACGTATCCCCAAATCACATGATCAACATGGTCATGAATATTGAATATATTTATCACTTGTCTGAACTGCACCAACTTCATGGAAGACCCCACCACATCCGATTGTTTTATGAACTTGAAATTCCACACTTACTTTTATTGTCAAGTGATTTGAATAAGTAAAATTTTTAAAATGAATGTTTGAAATCGTGTGTATAAAGTTTTTTTCTATTTAAATACTGACCTCACCAACTATTACAAATATTATCCACCAAGATTATATGCCCCAATTTCCCAATAAATTTAGATGATTCTTGGTCCGTACAATAGGGTGAGTTACTCTCTGTGTGTGTGTGTGTGTGTGTGTGTGTGTGTGTGTGTGTGTGTGTGTGTGTGTGTGTGTGTGTGTGTGTGTGTGTGCGTGTGCAGGATGGGGGGCAATAGGGGCAAGCCCCTTCTATTTTTCAGAGAGAGGGAAAGGGAGAACATTTTGATCCTGCGAAGAGTTTCCTTGAAATTCACACATGAGTTCATGGGCCCTCTTTTGGGGGTGTTTGAATTCTCCTGCTGCGACCGCTGTACCATGAGCGTACCAGAAATTAGGCTGAATGAACCGAGTATTGTACCGTGGAAACCATTGAACCATTGCAGCCCTAGTTACCTCTGAACCATTCTCAATTTCTGTGACAGTGTCTGAAGTGCACTGTAACCTCCAAAAGTTTGAATTGTAAATAATAATTTACAGGAAGCTCTCGCAATGACAACGTCTGCTCAGCTGCGACTTTGATTCAATCCGCATCTCTTGATGAATCATAGAGCGATTATTTGGGAGTTCAAATTTACAGTTAATCAGGTGTCTACATGTTTGCGATGTTTTAGACGAAAATGCAAAAAAAAACAAAACTTTATTCCCAATTTTTGCACGAATCCACCGAGATTCGCGCACTTGGTATTTTAGGCGAATCTTCACGTGAATCGATTCGCGGATTCGCGTCGAAATTCTGCCCCTGTTTATTGAAATGACACTTAACCTTTCTAACTTTAAACTGCATGACGGGGATGTCTTCAGTCTGCAAATCACTTTTTTCTCTTAAAACGTAACAACTGGACTCCAATGCGACAATTTCTTTGAAATTAATGCTGAACATCTCCGCACCTGGAGCCTGAATGTCTCACTGCTGAGAAATCTGGCACCTGGTAAAAACCAACCGCATCATTTTCGGCACCAGGTAACCTCGGCAACAAATAAAATCAGCACTTGAACATCTGTCACCTGAGTTAAAACTGGTTATATTTTTCTGGAAGTATTACTGAATTACTGTAAAGCTTTCCGGAAATTATGACAAATTCTGCTCACAGTCTTCAAAGAAAGTATATTACACAAAGGAAAGGAAAGAGGGAGGGGGGGGGGGGGGGGGATCATCTGGTTTGATTTGCAAAGAACATACACGGAAAAAATAGAGTACAAATGAGTTTCAGTTTCATTTGTGAAAGGAGCGTCTCTCATTTATAAATTTTTCTCCTGTTTTGCAATTTTGTATTTGTATTTATTTTAGAGAACATATTCGAATGTGGAAATTATTCACCATCAACAACCATAATTAATGATTCAGAACACAAGGTCTCATGTGAAAAATTAATACACTTGGGAGAAAAATATAAATTTTATACTAAATTTCCTTTCTTATTATACCTACCGCATTTATAATAAGAAAGGAAATTTACTATAAAATTTATATTTCTTATCAACCTACCTCAATTGTTTACTACAGGCTGAATAGACAAAAGGATGGAGGGAATCACATACCAACCCACACATAACTCAATAGCACTGGAACTGTGGACAGAGGAAGAGATCCCTAGGCCTATCAAACCATAGCATCACAAACATTAGAAAAGACAATGAAAGATGAGGTGTATGGTGAAGTGCGACGCACAGACAGACAGGGCAGTAACAGCAGAGAGCTGGAACTGACCCTGAAAAAAGCTGAAAGGTTGGGATAGACAACAGCCTGAGCTGAAGAACGAGGGCCTCAAGGACCAAGGTCCTCTATCGGCTCCTGCAACTGTCGCAGATAAAAGGAGAATGTAGCATTTCTCCAGTAGGCTGCCAGTATAACATCCGTCATCCGACAACATGACAGAGTTATTAAAAGAGGAAAACAATGCACACACCTCGTGGCAGAAAAAACAATTGGTAATACAATGACCAGTAGCTAGACGAGCGGAATCTGCACGAATAGCAAGACAAATCCTTCGAGAAATGGATGCAGGAGATTTGGCATGTGAGAAAACGCATATTCATCCAGGATAAAGGCGCGAACGCCCCCTACCCCCAAGCAGAGCAGCGCCCAAGAAAGTGACCATCTTGGAGTAAACTGCAAAGTCCTAGGCCTTTTCAAGGAAAAGAGCTGAACAAGCTTGGATAGGCAAGGATGAGTGTCGAAGCAATGCGGTACTAAATATGAAAAAAGGTCTCCGAAGCATGGACTTGTACCCATTGCTGGAGACCCCCAGAAACAAACATAAACCAGAAACTCTGCAAGCGGTGTGATCGAAGGAGTGACAGAAGCAACAGAGTGATCGCACACCATCGACAGAAGAACCTTCCACTTAGCCACAGAGGCTAAACCAGTGGAGTGAGTACCTCCTTGAAGAAGAAAAGCAACTCCACTGCGTGTCTCGAAAAACAACTACGGAGGAGACAGGACCTGATAAAAGACATGTGCGAAGGCACAATGAAGTCGGGTCAACTTGAAACCTCCTCGAGCGACTTTGGCAAAGAAAATCGCGATGTAGAGGGAGACATGCCAGAACAGCCGCTAACAGAGAGCGGAGCAGATTGATCCACATCCACCGAGGCAACGGGTGTGATCAAAAGGATTCGACGACTGCAGGTTCATATCTGGGAGAGAACCTGAGGTGGAATCGGAACCGGCAGGAAGGCATAGCCGACAAGACCGTCCCAAAGGAGGACCAGAGCGTCCACGGCGAAAGCCAGAGCATCTGGACACAGGGATATGAAAGTGTCCACCAGATGGTTCCAACGAGTCGCAAAGAGATCGATGGAACCCGCCATGTGGAGCATCCACTCGGGGGAAAAGAACCTGCCCCCTTCGGGACAGGGAGTCGCTAGGACGTTCAGACGACAGGAAATGTGACGAACAACCACCCGGCATTGACATCCTGAGAAAGCAGTAGAAGATCCCGAGCCAAATCGTACATTGGAACCGAGTGCGTGCAGTCCTGGTCCCGAATGAAAGCAACCACTGTCGAATTGTCGAACAACAGAAGGACCTGATGATGCGACAGATGAGGGATCCACTGCCTGAAACTCAGAAGAAGAGCAAGAAGCTCTGCTGGTTGATGTGTAGAGATGCCCGATCCTGGTCCCACATCCTGTGAAGGGAAAGACCTAGAGGATCCAATGTTGCACCCCATCCGAGATCGCTGACATCTGCCGCCAGAACGTGATCGGACGTGGGTAAGTCCAACAGAACACCCTGCGTGATCCACTCAACATTCGTCCAGTGGAGAAGGTGAGGATAAGAGGATCTGGTAACTGAAGCACCAGATCCAGAGAATCGACATTCAGCCTCCAACGACTGTAGCAGAAAGTGTTGGAGAGGTCTGACATGCAGCTGACCTAGAGGAATGAGATCCGTCACCGAACCGCAGAGACCGATCAGCCGGAGAATACTCCGTGCCGTCGCAGATGTGGACTGGGACAGAGTCAGAGCAAAAGCTGAGAATCACAGCCTTGGCCTGGGAACTGCCACCAAATTGAATTAGGTGCGGAAAGCCATCCCCAGATGACAAAATGACTGAGAAAGGACCAGATCCGACTTCTCCTCGTTAACTCTGAATCCTAGCGACGTGAGCAAGCTCAACAGAGTGGCGAAATCCGACTCCAGTAAGGCAGCATTGGAATGCCTCTGGAGGATATCGTCCAGATATGCCGAAGTAGTCACCCTGGACTGTGTGCGATGGAAAGCTATCACATGCGACATCAGTCTGGTGAAGGCCCAAGGAGCCAGGTTAAGGCCGAAAGGCATGGCCTTGAACTGGTAAACTCGCCCCAGAAAAGCGAACTTGAGATACTTCCGTGACGCCCGATGAATCGGAACATGAAAGTAAGCGTCTCGTAGGTCGAAGCTGGAAGCGAAATCTCCCTGGTGAATGGAACGGCGGACCGACCTGAAAGTCTCCATGCTGAACTTGGGAGCAATGATAGACTGGTTCAGGATACTCAGATCGATAACCGGTCGGAGTTGGCCGTCCTTCTTCGGCACCAAGAACAGGTAGGAATAGAACCCCACTGACTGAATGTTCTTGATGACCTCGATCGCCCCCTTTGTCAGGATATTGTCTATCTCCGTGGACAAAAGTTCCCGACGTAAAACGTCTGAAGGAACTGTGGTTGGAAGAGGCACCCTGGACAGAGTGGGGTGCCTTCAGAAGGATATTCGTAGCCCGGACCGAACAACATCTAACACCCAAGGATCGGATGTGATGGTGGCCCAACGGTCTGCGAACTCTGCTATCCTTCCTCCAACCTGGGACGAGTAGAGGTGAGGACATTCATTTTGAGCCCCGAAGAGGCCCGCGAGAGGAGAAAGCACCTCCTCAACTGAATGAAGAATCCGGATACTTCCCTCTAGTCTACCGACGCTTACCCTTACCCCTTGAGTAAGAAGTAGAAGCGGTGGCAGAAGGATCAGCCTTTTGCTTCGCAGAGGAAGCAGAAGGGTACTTGTTAGGCTTGGAATGGCCCCTGCCTCCCCTAGAAGGCGGATCAAGCTGAAGAAACAGCAGCTGATCTTTGGAATGACGTAGGACGTCATCCCGGACCGTCGACACAGAACCATGGAAAAGTTGCGGACCTGCCAAAGAAGCAGATCGAAGAGTAGCGCGCTGCTCCTCAGGAAGGGATCAGCCTGTGTCCCTTCGAACTAATTCCAGATTAGCCGTGTTACAGGCATGCGTGTGAGTAAGATAAATGAGTGCCTTGGACAGCACACACAAAGGAGCCTGTACCTCGTCAAACTTATCTGGAAGCAGATAAGCAGCTAAAGCTAAGACGACGTGATCTGAGAGAGAAAGCATACCAAGCACTCTCTAGATAAGCCCAACGTGGACTCCAGAGTCGTCATCGGAATGATGGCAGACTTGGGCTTGGAAAGCCCAAGGGAATTGGAGTCCTGATCCAAAACCGTCCGAGTCTGGCAGACTGACGGATTGGCGGAATCGTAGTAACGATAACGCGCCAGAGGCAAAAGGATGTTAACCCTGGTGAAGAACGGAGCCTTCATAGCCTTGGAACTCAGCTAGAGTCCAAGGCTGAAAATGCTTCAACCAACTGTACCGACTGGCACGGTTGAAGACGCCCAGAAGTAGGTTGCTCCATAGGCTGTTGGAGCGTGACCGATGATCGCGGTCTGGCCGACACTGTCGGCTGGTTTGATGGTTTGAGATCCGGAAGGAACCCAAACACAAAATCAAGAGCTGCCCCCAAGTCCGAAGACTGCTGGCTCTTGACATCAAGAATGTCTGACTCTTCCCCTGAGTCGGAAGACACATAGCCCATCGTGGGCAAACCAGCCGACGCCTCCCATGGTGTCGGAACACCAGGGGGGATCAGAAAGCAGCCTGTTTCCAATCCCGGGAGGCGGCGCCATAGTGGGCACCTGGAAATCATTCGCTGCCTTGCTGGAAGCAACGGGAAGGCTCTTTGACAGAACCTGAGTAAGGAGAGGGCCTCCCTAAGCTCACTGCCCGTACTGGCCGGTTCGACAGGGGAACGAACCGGCAAAGTGGCTTCACCTCTGACCCTCTAAACCAGCGAAGGGTCACGATCCTCCAAAACACACGACGCGGGACGGCGGGCGGCAGCCGAAATGTCTGAAGGCAGACATGTATAGGGGTACGACACACCCCGAGGATCAACATACCGGGAATTCATGAGAGTCACCGCAGACCTCTGCGGGGCAGAAGGTCCAGGGTGCACAAGAGACGTTGGTCCCCCAAAACTGGTCGTGTGGCCAGAATGAGTGGACGGAAACGCCACAGAGTTCATAGTGTCCCCACTAAGAACATCCGAATCCAATAACACAACTGTGGTGCTCGATGGCGCAGAGACCACAGTAGAGGGTCCGGCCGGCAGCCACTTACAACTTCGCCAAGTTGAAGTTAGGGAAGGCTGAGGCCGATACCCCCTCGTCTACACTCCCCGACACCGCAGCAGACCACTGCAGGTATAAAACTACTGTGCTCAACGGCTGAGAGGACACAGTAGGGGGTTCAGTCGGCAGCCACTTCCGACTTCGCCGAGTTGAAGTCGGGGAAGGCTGAGGCCGATACCCCACAACCACACTACAGACATCCCTGCAGACACTTGCAGGGATAAGCCGAGGCCGGCTAAAAATGGTGCCCAGTGACGTTGTAGACGGAACAGCAGTAGCAGCAGATACGACGGGAGCTGTTGAAAATGGCAGAAAAGCGGAGAGAGCCACCTAGCTCGACCTGCAAAGGAGGAGTTACAACCCCAGTGACAGCCTCAGATGTCGACTGGAGAGGACGCATAGTCCCAGAACCAGGCATCTCTTCACCAGAAATCCAACAGCTCCCGCAGTATCCACCACGGTAAAAAACTGCATATTCCCCACGGAAGGGGAATAACTCTCACCAGACATGGTCGAGTCGGGCAGCCCCGAAACGACATCGTTCCCCACCCCCTGCAGGAGCGGGAGGAGCTGCACATCCCCCATGGAGGGGGTAAAACTCACACCAGACGTGGTCGAGTCAGGGGGCCTGAAAGTAGAACACCCTCAACTACGAGAGAAGGTGGCAGAACAAAAACCGGTGGGTACACAACAGAACCCAGACGGTCGACAGGGACCGAAAAAACAGAAATTCAGCCCTCAACAGAGAGAAGAAATCCTGTCCAGACAGTCCCTGATTGACACCTAACTCCAATAACAATTAAATTCATCAACCGAAAAATTCATTGTCGAATCGCGATGACACGATGTCAAAAACAAAACAGTCGCGAAAACAGAATAGTAAATAATATACATTGAGAATGTGGTTGAAAATATAAACAAGAATATATTAAACACAGTCCTGTTATTATACGATCTTCAGATCCATAATTCCAGTCACAGGAAAACCATTATCGACAAGTTAAAATATCACTGACTGTTACGGAGCAATATGGCGCACATCCACCACGTGTGCGGATAATCAAAATAATGACAAATTGACGCACTGCGCACTGTTTTAGTCGGTAGTCGTGGATTTGTACTATGGAAGAGCGTCCCATACTGGGTGTGCGCCGATGGCGCTCGACCCAGTTTTGGCTAATTTTTTCGTGGTGTTTTTACACCATTTTTCTTTCCCAAATCTCTTGGGAAAGATTAAAAAAGAGAGTATTTTATCCGAGTTAGGACCTTCCACTGTAGTGCAAGCCTGTAGTAAACAATTGAGGTAGGTTGATAAGAAATGCGCCGGTCATTCATGCCTGGTTGGATACTGTTAGTGCCGGTCACATCAACGTTTCGTGACAGTCACTGTCCTTGACAGACCACTTATTTCCAGGCCTGAGGTTAAGGTTATATGTGCATCATGATGGTACATGACACATCGTCTCATGGTGATACACCCACATGCCCAATATCATAAACTGAGGCGAAAAGTAAAATAATTCTGGCCCGGATATGTTTACTTGCCAAAAAATCAGCAATTTGACCTTGAGGTCAAAGGTCAATGTCATATATGGGCCATGAAGGTACATGACACATCGTCTTATGGTGATACACTCACATGTCAAATATCATAAGCCAAGGTGAAAAGGTAAGTAAGTTCTTGCCTGGACAAGCATACTTGCCCAAAAATCAGTAATTTGACCTTGAGGTCAAAGATTAATGTCATATGTGGGTCATGATGGTACATCATCTCATCGTGACACACCCACATGCCAAGAAAAAGAAGAACGAGAAGAAGAATTCAGGGTAAAACAATGTCTCCCAATGGTGTAGGGGAGACATAATTATAGCATCATCACTCCTTCCTATATGTGAATCATCAGATTCATCTGAAAGAGGTTATTGAGTGGAGTTTTTATTTTTCAGTTTACAAAATGAAGAACAGCTTGCATGATCACCAAATATACATGATTAATACTGTTAATAATATTCTGTTGTAAACTTTTAACATTTTTGATCTTTCAGAAATCCCATTTTCACATCGATAGCTTATCACTGATCACACAGTATAAACAAAAATATACAAGCAGTTTTTGTTAGTTTACTTTAACCCTTATATTTGGAATGTGCGAGCACTAAATTTTCAAGTTGAACTTATAAGCATTTGCAAATTTGATTTGTACATTCTACTGTCGTTATGTGGAGACCCCAAACTGAAACACTTTTCTGAATGCATACAAACATGGAACTATCTCCATCACCAATCATTCGCATTTGTCACCAAACAGTTGCATTTTTTTTCCCCTTTAAAATAATGTCGGACTCCATTGTCTGACTGGACTCACTCTAATTTTTAAAACACACATTGAGTTTTGGGTTTCAATCTTTTTATTCTCAGCCACTTGTCAGATAGAATATTTATTTCTCACACTTAAATACAATAATTTCCTAGTGATCAAGCCCACCAAAAGAATTTAAGTATATTTATGTGATCTTTCCTGCCAACTTCCATCACAGATCACCGTTATTGATGGCACTCAATGGCCAATTTTCTCTCCTGCAAACCCACACTTAAATAAAGCTGCCATCATTAACATCTCCCATATTTTAAATATTTCCTCAATTTTGATGAAACTCCTTCTAGAAAGGCTAGGCATAGGTGCCCTGATTGCAATGTAAACCCAATCTAACTCAAATAACAAATGAAACATAGAACTGTATGCAGATTTTGTTTGTATATATATTTATGTATATGTATGTAAGGTTCCAGATCAAGAGTGTTTAGCTACGATCTAGATGCATGATGTAATCAACATTGCACTAAATTATCTCTCCCTATCCAATAGTAATGCCCATAGTAACACCTATTGTGATATGAAACTTGCAGCCTCTTAGATTTTTAAGTGTCCATAATGCTGCCAGGTATAAGTGAGTTTGAAAAGCAAAAGTTAGTTTGAAATGCCACCAATTTCTTATTTTCTTTTTTCTTTATGTACATGTCCTATAGGGTGTGTCAGGAAGACAGCCAAATAAGCCCTGCAGTATACAATAATTTGTTTGCAAATTGTATATCTTTGTGTCTGTATTTTTGTATACTGTAAATAAAAGAATTGAATTGAATATCTAATGTCACACATGGTTCATTAAGTGAAGACCATCCGCCACCTGTTGCCATCGTACCCCTCACTGATCTCACAGACATCATACCTCAGATGTACAGAAACAGTTTCAACTTTATTGCTATTATCAACACAAAATTTGCAACTACATGTCCTAAACTTTTCCCCCAATTTTGGTTACCAAACCATATTCTTTCACGGAATGTGCAAGGTGGAAAGGAGGTAAATTATTGGATACAAGTTTTTCGGCTACATTACAGTTTGAAACATGTTTTGATATGTGTATTTAATTTAGAAATGTTGAAAAGTCTATATCCATAAATTTCTTCCTTAGTAACATTTTGTTTTTTAAAAGTTAACTTTAAAGTTGAATCACTTATATGAGTTTCTGAAATATTGTAAGAGTTAGCGGGTAGACTTTTATCAAGGTTTCCGCTGGGGTAAAAATGTTGAGGCACATAATTTGGGGGAAATGGGGCAGCCAAGAGCATTTGCTACCACGGGCCGACCATGGTTCTGGCGGCAGTATGACAATTTTAAATTCTGGGGCCCAAAGCCCCATTTCGTTGCATCTGAGGGATATTTTGAGAATTTTCACAGCGATATTTACGTAGGTTTTCACATTCCGAGAGCTGGTAATTGCGGAACAATAAGGGAACAATGAGGAGAAACCAAGAGCTGGTAATTGCGGAAGAATAAGAAACAATGAGGAGAAATTCACGGTGAAAAATTATTAATACAGATTACTTTACTTACCGACAATAACAGTCCACGGTGGCAGATCCAGTTCAACAATGATTAGGTACATGGGCGTCAACAGTCATTATATGTCGAGACAGTTTACTCAGAAGCGATCACATGGAAATCAAAAACCATACCATTGTGACGTCAGTCACTGATTAACTTTAAGTTTCCCAACCCTCTCATACACTGAAGCATGGCCCGCATGCAGTCTTTATGAACTCCCAGAGTGTTACTGATTGATCTCTGACCGACATTCAATAACAATTTTACAATGTGCTTCCCGCTTGTTTGGTGTAACCCATGATTATTACCATCGAATGCATGAGAGTTTTATTTCATATTTTCTCCAATGTAAAACTTCTTGAAGCAATTTATATCAACTATGGAAGGTGCCAGGGTTTATATTCTACTCAAGTTTGCTAAGCACCAAATATTTGACACATCATTGTGAAATTTGCTGGTGACATATTTGCGATATTTTTGGTGGATATGATTGAGGAATGTATTGAGATGGTCACCAGTGTTTTCAATAGCTCTCTTGACAGGCAGACTTTTCGTGACAGTCATGGAAAGCATGTACCCCTTTATTTCAATAATGTTTTTGTGTACTGTCTACATGTACATGACATGTGTAGGGTATTCAATCTTCATTTCAACACAAACCCTTGTGATTTAATGATTGAAAATGGCAAATGCATATGTAAGAAGACATTTGTCTGAAGCAGAAATGTGGCGGGCTGTAGGGATGGTGGAGCAAGGGGCTACCCATCGTCAGGCTGGTGAAGCCCTTGGTGTGCACCATACGGTGATCACCAGAGCCTGGGCAAGATTTCAGCAGTAAGGCACACCAGTAAGACAGCATGGTGGTGGCAGAGACAGTACAACATCTGCAGATGAAGACCGGTTTTTGGTCATTCAGGCCCGTAGGAACCGCTTTGCCGCAGCAACCCAGCTTCGCAGTGACCTTCGGAATGCACCTCCGGGGTAAATGTTTCAACGCAGACTATCCGGACAAAGGTTGGTCGAAGGTGGTCTCCGATCGAGAAGACCATGAATTCACATTCCACTTCCCAGAACCACCGCCAGGCACGATATGAATGGGCCACTGGCCACGTTGGATGGACCAGAGGAGATTGGCGACCTGTCCTTTTCACAGATGAGTCAAGGTACTGCCTAGACCACGCAGATAGGTGTTCTAGGGTAAGCGATTCCATGCAGCCAACATTGCTGAGCATGGCCGCTATGGTGGAGGGTCAATCGTGGTCTGGGGCGGCATCAGTTGGGATGGATGTACAGAACCCTGTGTCCTTGAACATGGTACATGGACTGCACAATGGTATATTGATGAGATCCTGGATGTCCTTGTCAGATTGTATGCAGGTGCAGTGGGTGATAAGATTCATTTTTATGGACGATAATACCCGTCCTCATGTTGCCCATGCTGTTGGGGAGTACTGACAGAGGGAGGGGATTGAGCGTATGGACTGGCCAGCAAGATTCCCGGACCTCAATCCAATCGAACATGTCTGGAATGAGTTGCAGCTTGCAATTCCAGTCCAGCCAAGAAGTGTCCAGGAGCTTGGTGCCATGCTGGTCCAAAAATGGAACAACACCCCACATATCAAGGACCACCAGACACCTGATTGGGAGCATGAGAAGGCGTTGAGTAATAGGTCTCATACTCGATATTGAACTCATACCAGTTCGCTCCGTCAACATTTTGGCAAATTTGAAAAATTTCCTCTTTTACCAATAATATCCATTTTCCATCATCGTATTCAAAAGCTAAATGAAAGTGTCAATGATACTGTAGCTCAACTTGTTAAGACATGTACATGTACAGTATGTGACACAGCAATGACAAACATCTAGGTAATGACCTGACAACAAAGGTACATATAAAGTATTGTAACGGTCTGTACATAAATACTGACCGTAGCCTGTAACAAATGTATAGGCAAAGTAGTGTAAAGGTGGGTGACAGTCAGTTGCTGAACTAGAAAAAAATCTTTGAGTCCCAGAGTGGGTCTGACTGAACCCCAAAATATTTGTTCTCATGGCACAGTGATAACAAAGGCACCCCAAAACACACTCGTTCCAAAGTGAAAACAAAGAAGATACCCAAAAAGTTTCGTGAAGATCAGTTCATAAATACGAGCTGTATAGAAGTTGTGACAAAAAACTGATTGGCCCCTAATTTCAGTACAAAATGGCCACTGGCAGCCATCTTGAATTTTGGACTGCACCCAGAAACACTCGTTCTCGTCCAAAGGTTATATCAAAAGTACCCAAGAAGTTTCATGAAGATCGGTTGATAAAAACAGCCTCTACTGGCAGCCATCTTGAATTTTGGACTGCACCCAGAAACACTCGTTCTCGTCCAAAGGTGATAACAAAGGTACCCAAGAAGTTTCATGAAGATCGGTTGATAAAAACAGCCTCTAGCCCAAGCTGTATTGACATGTGCACTTACAGTGTATAAGTAGCACTGAATAAATCAAAGTTCTCATCTAATTTGCATAATTTCTGCACGAGAAAAAAACCCGTACTATATGTGATGTATTCCATGTTACTAAACATTCATACAAAAATTTATTCAAATCAGAACTTTCATACAGAAGTTCTGTACAAAAGACTGATTGCACTAATTTTAGTAATAATAATAATAATAACACTTTGGCCAGCCGCTGATTTGTCGCGGTTCTCGGACGAGAAGGCCTTGGTTACCCCTGAACTCCCAACTGCCTCCCTGTTCCCACGCTTCTCCTCTCCTCCCAACATTCGGAGATGCTTGATGACATCCCTTGCCCCATTCTTCCCAATCTCTCCGATTAGCACATTAACCCTCTCCTTTGAGTCTCCCCCTAACCACATGTCCTTCATTCTCCCAGTCCACTTCCCCATTATACTCCCAGTGAATCTCATTCTTTTAGACTGATACTTTGGGCATTCTAGAAGGAAGTGTTCCAGGGTCTCCACCATGCCCAAGTTACACATCTGGCACTCCCTTTCACCGTCTTTCCCAATTTTTCCCCTCAGCTCCAGGGATCGCGACCTCAGCTTGAACAGCAGTGAACCCCCAAAGGTGCCATCAAGGTACTCTTCAAAACCTGGCCTCTCTTTATCACGCAGGCCACCCAAAGACCTCTTTGATTTGACCCCCTCTCGCCAATTACGGTTACAATCCTCCATGACCCTTTCTCTGACGATTTTTTTACCCTGGTTTGCCCCAACGTCCAGGTCCGAGATCTCCAATGAGTAGTTCTCTACTAGCTCCCTCACTTGGACCATCCACCCCGTTTTGATATTTGAGTTGAAAATTCGCAGGAACATTACTTTACACCATCGGCTGTCGGGGAGATTCACCAAATAATTAAGATAACCGAGTTTCAACAGGTCTATCCTGTCCTTGATCCTCATCCACCCAAGCTCACCCCTGATTGCTTCTAGTGCTGCGGCATTATTCGACCCCGTTATCTATCGGCCTGCATCGTTCTGTAAGATTTCCAAGCTCTTTACGGCCGTCTGGTTTAGAGGTACCACTTCCGTACCGTATGCTATACTTGGCAGCCCCACCATTTCCCAAATGGTTTTCCCCACGAAAACCTTATTGAAACTGTTTCTCCCTATAAGTTTCATTTGGTTAAGGATTCGCTTCCCCTTCAGAATCAATTTATTTGTGCGGTTTCGGTAGATGCCTCTTCCTGTAATGTTTATATTTACCCCCAAATACTCGTAATCACCGGTCTCTCCTACACTGAGGAGTTTGCTGCTCCCTTCCGGAATGCAGAACTCACCCACTCTCCACCTTCGAGTGGGGTCCACTTTGCAGCCCACAGGTATAACTTTGCTCTTGCTTTCATTAAGTTCGAGTCTCCATTTGCTCCCATATTTCCCAACAATTCCCAGCATTTTCGTTAGCCCCTCTTCGCTTTCTGACACTAGAACCATATCGTCTGCAAAAAATAGCCCTGGGATCTTCAAGTCCCCAACTGCTATCCCCTCGTCGCTACACAGGAGTTCATCTCCTAAACCTTTGATGTACAATGCAAACAGGATTGGCGAAAGGATACACCCCTGTTTTAGGCCTATCTCCATAGGCACACGTTTTGTTGTAATGTTTCCCAGGCTAAGTTCACTCTGTACATCTTTATATAATGCTTTCATAATTCCAACAAACTCGCCTCCTAAGCCCAGAGCCTCCAGTTTGCGCCACATACCCTCCCTCCATACTCTATCGTATGCCTTTTTGACATCCAAAAAGGCCATAAACATCTTTTTCTTTTTTGCTTTCACGGATTCTATCATTTGGGATAGCGTGAAAAGATGGTCGGTTACTCTCCTTCCCTTCCTGAAGCCATTCTGGATTTCTCCCAAAAAACCCTTCTCCTCAATTACCTCCTCTAGTCTCCCATAAAGGATTTTACAGAAAACCTTTCCAATGTTGCTACTGACAGAGATCCCTCGATAGTTATCCAAAACGTCTTTTTCCCCCTTTTTGTGAATAAATGTCACTTTGCTTTCCCTCCACTCCTTTGGAACCTCTTGTTTTTCTATGGCTAAATTGAATAGGGCAGTTCGGCTCTCCAAGAGTTCCTCTCCGCCTTTTTTGATAAACTCGTTAGGAATTTCATCCACCCCTCCCGCTTTTCCATTCCTCAATTTTGAGATCACCCTTCGCACCTCCTCAGTTTTGATTTCGCTGCACACGAAGTCCGAGAGATTTTCCTCGACCTGGTTCGGACACTCCGGTGGGTTCCCCATGCCCCATCGCTTATCGTTTACCTTTTCCCAGTGCTTGACTAGTTCTAATGCGATTTGATCTCGCTCTTCTGTAACTCTGCCATCTACTTTAATGCTCTGTTGGTTATTCCCTTTGTTACGTTTGTTCACCCATTTCCAAAATACGCTCGAACTCGACCCCCCCCCTGTCGTTCTTATCGTCCTAATAAGACTGCTATTTCGCACTCTCCGGTTGTCGTCTTTAATCTTGTTTACTTTATTTTGTGCTTGTTGGTATTCTTCCTTTGCTACCATGGCCTCATTGCTTTCCACCCCCTTAAGTTTTCTACTTCTCCTGTATGCAGCACATTTAGCTTTTCTAACCTTTATGGCCCTTTTCAGTTCTTCGTTCACTCTGTACCCAAGTTCCTGTGTTGGCACCCTAATCTTTCCTACACTTTCCTTCCCTGCCTCCACTAGGCTCGCAACTATGGCGTCGGCCATCTTCTGGACACTACCCCCCTGTGTACGGCTGCAAGCTTTGGTGTCAGTTTTTCTTCGAACTTCTCCCAGTCGGCATCCTTTTTGAGTTCCCAAATCTCCTTGAAGCTTCCTTTCCTTTTCTCTAGGTTTTTGGCCCTCATCGTCACTGTAATCAAGTTGTGATCACTATCCAACTCCATTTTGCCCTCATCATCCACTTCTACCCTTATCACCTCCCTCCATAAATTCATATCTATGAGAATGTAGTCAATTATTGATTTTCTGTCGTTTCTCTCCCAGATCCATTTCCCCTTACATCTAGCGTCCCTGTTCAGAATCTTCAGACCGAGCTCATTTGTGAAGTTCAACAGCTTCCTTCCATTCCTGTTGACTTTCTTGTCCCCACCCTCTATGCCTTCTTCCTTGTCACCTATGTGTCCATTAAAGTCGCCCATCAGAATTATACCGAGCCCCCTGTTTTCTAGTTTAGTGATATTGGACCTTAGTGTTGAGTATATCGAGTCATTCCACTCGGGTTTACTTCCCTCCACCGCACAATACACAATCCCAAGGGCAATACTTTTGTTTCTCAGACTGATCTTTACCCATCCAATTTCTTTTGACACATCAGCCGAGGTGATGATATCTTCCAGATCTGTAATCAGCGACGGTTTTAAATCCTCTTTAATGTACATGCCTACCCCTCCCCCATTTTTCTGGCCTTCCGTTTGCCCTACACCTATCCACACACACCCGCTTACTTGGTCTACCCGTTCCTCGTGTCTTACCCACGTCTCGCTTAAGCCCATGACATCAAACTCCTCTGCCTCGATCAATGTAGCAATTTCACTTACTTTCCGGTGGAGACCCTGGATGTTGCTATAACCCACTTTCTGTGTACCGAGGTTCATTGGCTTCCGCCTACTGGGCCCATTGTTTTCTGGTGCTAGTCTTGGTAAACTTATTCTGTCCCCCTCACTCTTGTTCACCCCACCTATGTCCACTCTTGTTATACTTGCCTCTGACCTCCCACCCCGCTCCTCTCCAAAAAAGGCTCTGCTACCCGTAGAATTTTATCCCCTAATACCCGTTTCCCCGCCCTGCTAAGATGCAGCCTGTCATGCCCGTACATGCTCCCATTGCCCCAAAACGTGTCCCAATGGTCGATAAAGGGAATTCCCAGATCAACACAGTAGTCCTCTAACTCTTCATTTAGCGCCAAAATCCTTGAGTTCCGTTCGTCCCCACCTCCAAGGACAGGAAGGACCCCGGATACGACTACCCTTGCATTCCTACTTAGCAGTTTGCCGACTAAGCCTCTATACGACTCCACCAAACTTACTGACCTTCTCTCCCTGATATTGTTGGTCCCCACATGGACCACCACTACCGGTTCCGGTCCTGACCCTGCCACAATGCCATCTACCCGGTCCCTGAGATCCTCCACCTTCGCCCCCCGGAAAGCACAAGACTGTTCGATTGGAACTATCAGGACCACAAACTACATTGTCAATCCCACGTACAATGCTGCTCCCCGCTACAACTAATTTTCTTCTTCTGGCCCCAGTTCCTATATCATCTACACCTCCTCTCGTTTTGCAAGCTCCTGGCCCCCTCTTTCTCTTGACCGCCCTCCTTACCCCGACAGGCCTATCATCATCAACAACCATCTCACCCCCCCCCCCACTTTCCCCCTCACTCTCGTCCTCAGGGGTATCAGAGTCTAAAACACTAAACCTGTTTTCTAAACACTGCCTAGCAACCTTGGCAGCCTTACGCCGACTCTGGCTTCCGGACTCGACGCAGCCCTGACCTGAGGCCACCTTCCGAATTTTCCTACTAGAACCCCCCTCCTCAGTTACACCCCCACATCAAGCATTATTCCCCCACGTTTCCTGCTTCCCAGTTTCCTCCTTGAGTCCACAATGACCTTCCACCCACCATCGTAGGTAACCTTCAATGGGGTAACTCCAGATACACCGGCCCTCCCCAACCTCCCTCTCAGCTCTGCAATCTCCCGCTCGAATCCAACACACTTATCTAACAACTGTAAAATATCCCTGCAATTCGCACATACCCCACTACTCTCCATTGACCGACCACCACCATACCTCATATTACACTGTTTGCATGCCTCCGGATCCTCACTCTCCCCCACCTGCACCCCTCGACTCACCTCCCTCAGACCTCCCTTAACACTCATACTTACCTCCGTCTGAACACCCGTCGTACACTTACCATTCATGATTACAAATAATATACAGAATCCAATGACCAATAGCCAAAATTACAAAGAGGAACTAAAAATTTGAGAAAGTGGTCGAAAACATAAACACAACAAAACAAAACACCGAAAATGACCCGCGCGAAGATAGGGAACATGCCACTAAAATCCGACAGAGAAACAAAACTAAACACTAATATAACTATATTTTATTACAAATCACACCTATACAACACTAAAACACTATCGATCAGCATAAACACCTGAAAATGGCTGCTGGTGGCCATCTTGAAATTCGGACCACACCCAAAAACACTCATTCTCATCCAACGGTGATAACAAAGGTACCCAAGAAGTTTCGTAAAGATCGGTTCATAAATACGGCCTCTAGCCTGAGTCGTATAGAAGTTGTGTACAAAAAACTGATTAGACCTAATTTCAGTACAAAATGGCCACTGGCAGCCATCTTGAATTTTGGACCACACCCAGAAAAACACGTTTTCGTCCCAAGGTGATAACAATGGTACCCAAGATGTTTCGTGAAGATCGGTTCATAAGTACAGACTCTAGCCCGAGCCGTATTGACATGTGTACTTACTGTGTGTAAGTAGCACTGAAAAAATCAAAGTTCATCAAATTTGCATAATTTTTGCACGAGAAAAAAACCCGTATTATATGTGATGTATCCCATGGTACTAAACATTCACACAAAAAATTATTCAAATCAGCACTTTCATATGGAAGTTCTGTGCAAAAATCTGATTGCACCTAATTTTGAACAAAAATGGCTGCCACCAGCCATCTTGAATTTCGGACCAGACCCCAAAACACTTGTTCTCGTCCCACGGTGATACCAAAGGTACCCAAGAAGTTTTGTAAAGATCGGTTCATAAATACGGCCTCTAGTCCGAGCCGTATTGGCATTTGCAGATACAGTGCTGAAAGTAACACTAAATACATCAAAGTTAGTCTAATTTGCATAATTTACGCACGAGAAAAAAACCCGTATTACATGTGATGTATCCCATGGTACTAAACATTCATACAAAAAATTATTCAAATCAGTGCTTTCATATGGAAGTTCTGCGCAAAAATCTGATTGCACCTAATTCTGTACAAAATGGCTGCCAGCAGCCAACTTGAATTTTGGATCGGACCCCAAAACACTCGTTCTCGTCCCACGGTCATAACAAAGGTACCCAAGAAGTTTCGTAAAGATCGGTTTTTAAATACGGCCTCTAGCCCGAGCTGTATTGAATTGTTGACGGACAGCTGGCCATAGCATAAGCTCAAATTTGGCTTTGCCAAAGTTGAGCCAAAAATAATGTCAAACACAAATAAAATCTTAATTTTTGTACGTAAATCATTAAAGATATAATTAAATAAAAAATATATACACTTTTCATTACAATATTTCAAATAAAATGTAAAAGAGGTAGTTGGATATACTTGGTGCTTAGCAAACTTTGAGTAGCATATTTTGATGAGAATCCATTCACGCAGATTTGTGCAACAAAGCCACCGAGCAAGTAGATTCTTGCTGCACCTCTGCTAGGATTCACCTGAAAAGAATTGAGTCAATTTAACCCTTTACCAAACATAGCATCAGCAAATTAACCAATACAAGGTTAACAGAACTTGAAATATCCCAACACTCTATCAATACAATTGTACAAATATGGCGGCCATTGGAACAGGCTCATTGTTAGGTTTTATTGATGAATTTTATTTTTTAAAAAATCAAAGTGTCAATGAAACTGTAGCTCAATTTGTGTAAGACGTACATGTATAGTATGTGACACAGCCATGACACACATCTAGGTAATGTATTGAATTGTTGACAGACAGACAACAGGCCATGACAATAACTCAAATTTGACTAATTCAAAGTTGAGCTTTAAAAAAAAGTATATTCAGTTTATATTTTTAAAATTCAAAAGCAGTTGGGTAAAGGGCTAACATGTGGCCTAATGGGATTCTGGGACACTCATAGCAGGTACGGATTCTCGGAATCATTTTCGCAAGAATCCAAATGGATTCTCCCAAATTTAGATGAGATATAAGCCCTGAATGCACAGTTAGGGGAATATAGGGTGAGGGGAATGAGGCCATTCAGGGGATCCCAGGTCACCCTAGCAGAAACCCTGGTTTTATTATGTACACCTGCTTCGGAATTTATTTCAGAACAAGTTTCCGTTTACCTGGTGATGAATAAGAAACTTTATATTTTTCATTTTCCCGATTTGAGTGAGAGTCTTTAGGTACTTTAATACAGTGGAGCCCACTTAATTGGATATCTCTTAATTGTATATCCCTGTTAATTGAATATAATGTTCAAACACAAAACCATTTACCATACCTTCAGTACAAATTTTATCTGTTAATTGCATATGGGTTGTAGAGTGAACTCCTGTAATTTTGGTAATATGTCGAAAATTACTGCGACACGCACCAAATTCTCCATATTTATCAACCATTTTGACCTTACTACATCCAATGCAGGCATTTATTCTACTATATCTTGTTTGACAGAGCTCTGTGAGCTCTGCCAAACAAGATATAGTAGAATAAATGCTCAGTTTACCTCCAGAACACAGAAAACTGACCCAATCCCTGTTATGTATACTCCTGTTAATTGAATAATTTTCACTGGCAAAATGGATATTCAATTAAAAGGATTCTACTGTAGTATTTTGACAGTGCTAAATTTTAAAACATTGCTTCATTAGGGCATCCAAATTTTCTTGTATTTTCTTTCACACATTTACAAAAACATATGGTGGTTCTTCATGAACATAAGCAAATGATACACGCTGGTTAATATTTTTTTTTGCAAGTGACAGATCGGAAATTTTAACTGGATTTTCTATGACATTATTACATAACAAACTGTAGTGACTATTTTGGTATCCCCTATTAACAATGCAAGCTTGCAGCAGTTGTGTAATTACCTGGAAAGTTGATTATTTTTTTTTTATTTGGGCCAAAACCTTTCCGTATGATTGTTTTCTTCATTATAATAGATGCACACGGTTGTGTTGACAACACACTCACACACAAAATTTCTTTAAAGTCTGCCGATGATATTCATATGGCTTTTCCCACCATATGTATGAAGAAACTTGTGTCAGGCAGTGACTGAATCAAAGTCGTCGTCGCAATGAAATCAAATGCCCATATAAGGTCTACATTAACACCTTTGTGCATTTATTTTCACCATAACTCCCCCCCCCCCCACACAAACATTTTTGTGCTCGTCAATGGTCTTTTAGTATGTGCCCAACGAAAGTACATGAATAAATCCGGAACTGTCCAATCAATTAGTCTCCTTGCCAGAAGTTATTTTGTTCTTCGAAATGGCTCATCACTTGACTCACTGAGTGGTAAAATCAAAAGATTGATGACCGGGACGACAGATCACCGTCGGACTCTGACAGATTATTTTTGCAGCCAATTACCAGGCCGGGGCCGATCGGTCTGTTCAAAATGCAAGCCCTGCTCGAAGACAGGTGCACCATCGATGTGCAGCACGCCTTAGTACACAATGCAACTATGACCCCACATGGGCAATAGGGGTGAAGTGTCTTGCCCAACGAGACAACATGGTTGCCATGGGTGGGATTCTAACTGAGGGCCTCTTGGCTTGCCGCCCACACCTTTTCCTACTGAGCCACCGTGCCCCCACACAGGCAAATAACAATGCCCATTGTTGGAAAAGCACATTGCAGAGGCACACAGAATGACACAGATACACACACAGAGACAGTCACACACACAAAGATTCATAAGAGGTTGAGGTGACCTGTTTACCTGATGGGGAGAAGCTTATAAGGAGTGGGGAAGTACTAGTGGGAGTGAAAGATATCTTCTTTTATGGTCATTTGTGGTGTTGAGGTCAGGACTGTTGCGTTATAGATCCAATTTCCAAGTGTCATGTGACATCAACTAATAATAAACTTAAGAGATCCCGACACCCAAGAATGTCCATAATGAACTTTTCAGCAAAGGTGTATGTATCGGTGGCAGTATCACATTATCAATCCAGCCAGAAAGGAATAATTTAAGCCAAATTTAATTTAAGGTAAGTGATATATTACAAAGTGAAAGGTACACACCTAGTTCCCCCCCCCCCCCCCGCCCCCACACACACGCACATATACAGACAACTGTCAGCCATTTGGGAACTGATTTCAAACAAGAGGCCCCAGGGGGCCTGAGGGTGCTCACCGGACATGGTAGCCTTAATATCAACCCAGGGAATTGATTTCAACAAGTTACATTTGCCCCTCCTAAGAAACGCTTATACCAAATATCCAAAGATTCTGACCAGTGGATCTAAAAAAAAAGATTTTAAAGAATGTTAATCATATTGAACTAAGTAATAATTCAGGCTCCCACATGGAGCTCAAATATGAACCCAGGGACTTGGCTTGAACAAACTTGAATCTCACCTCCAGTGGGATGCTGTATACCAAATGTCAAAAGATTCTGACTGGTGGATTTGAAGAAGATTTTTGAAGAATATTCCTCATATTGAACTAAGTTATAATTAGGGCTCCCACAGGGAGTCCAAACATCAACCCAGGCACTTCGCTTGAACAAACTTGAACCTCACCCCCCTAAAGATGCTGCCAAGTCCCAAATATGAACCCAGGGACTTGGCTTCAACAAACTTCAATCTCACCCACCTAAGGACACCAAATATCAAAACATTCTGACTGCTGGATCTGAAGAAGAAGATTTTTAAAGAAAATTCCTCATTTTGAACTAAGTCACAATTCGAGCTCCCACAGTGAGCCCAAATATGAACCTCGGGTCATGGCTTGAACAAACTTGAATCTCACCCCTTAAGGATGCTGCATACTAAATATCAAAACATTCTGACTGCTGGATCTGAAAAGAAGATTTTTAAAGAAAATTCCTCATTTTGAACTAAGTCACAATTCGAGCTCCCATAGGAAGCCCAAATATCACCCAATGCACTTGGTTTGAACAAACTTGAATCTGCACCTCATATAGTTTGTTGATACTAAATATCAAATGATTCTGACCAGGGGATCTAAGAAGAAGAATTTTAAAGATAAATCTAAGATTTCACTAATTTTGAAAATCGGGCTTCAATACAGAGCCCAAATATGGACCTAGGGACTTGGTTTGAACAAACTTGAATCTCACCCTTCCAAGGATGTTTTATACTGACAAAAGATTCTGAAGAAGATTTTTTTAAGAAAACTGAGGGTAGTGTTAGAGTTATGCCCCTTGTAGAGCCCCTGGTGGGTGTGGCAACATCTTATGAACAAACTTGGGTGGACACATGTTGGGAAAGATTCACATCAAGTTTCATCTAAATTGACCCAGCGGTTCTTGAGAAGAAGTCGAAAAAGTGAAGTTAATGGACAGACAGATGACCAGAAGGACAGCAAGTGATCAGTAAAGCTCACCTCGAGCTTTGATCAGGTGAGCTAATAAAATGAATTAAAAAAGGTGTATGGCAATACATTTGGTCTTTTAAAACTTGTTTATTATCATATGAACAGTGGGTGGTTGCTCATACCAAATCAAGCAGGTTTTTGGTTTAGGCCAATAAAAATTAATGGTTTGGTTCTGTTTAAATAGCAGAAAAAAATAGGGCCGGCGGGTCAGGATTTTTTTTTTTTTCCCCCCTTTGAATTTGTGCTTGAGTTTATTTTTAGGACCAAATTCTAACAGTTGTGAGTGAAATATACTGCTTTGATATTCTGAATTCCAAATGACACCCAAAATGGCAGTTTCCAACATCCGATTTAACCGTGCAAAACAAATTTAAAATTTAGCAAGTCGGCTTTCCAGTGATATCAAATGCTGTGTGATTTCAGTGATTTCAGTAGTTTGTTCAAGAATTAAAACAAGTGGCAATAATCTTTCAATGAGACAGTCAACGCAAGGGATTAGTGACATAATCAAACAGCTACCAATTAAGGTATAAACCTTCTGATGTTTTCAGCAGCCTTTTGTTGTGGATTTGTTACGTTGAAATGATTATTCAAGCAGAATCACTTGTCAATAGCCTAACTCTTCTCCCATTTAACGCTGAAAATGAGTTGATTTTTTTTAAGTAACACTCTCATAGGCGTTGCCATGATTTTTCAAAAGCGATTCGACTTTGATAAAAAATTAACACCGTGGGTACGAGGGAAAGAGGTCCTGCGGTGCTTTTAAGATTTGGTATTTTGGGCATTTCATTGGATTATATGTCCTTGAAAAAAAAATAACATAAAAGGCGGTTCGTATAACCCCCCCCCCCCCCTCCCCCCGACACATATGTTTGTATCTCTGGTGCTTGAGAGAAAAATCAATAGTCGCTCCGAAACTTGTATATTTTTAAGGTGGGAAGACAAACAGGCACTGGGTTGGGACATGATCGATAGTTTGGGATTTTTACATTTTTATTTTTATTTTATTTTTTTTTTTTGGGGGGGGGGGGGGGGGGGCAGGGTGAAGGATGTGTTAGGCCCCTCAAGCAATTTCTACGCCAGCGATTGTGAAGTGTAATTAAGTTTCCATAACTTATATTTACATTTAAGAGTAAAAGTTATGGAAACGTCAGCACTGGCAATCTTTCAAATACTGTTGGCGCTTCCGCAGTGTTGCTGATCCCTTAAAAAAAATATGGCTTCCCCATCGGGCCTATTCCAACATTCCCATATACAGGCCTGCCAAAATTGGAAATTTGCATAACCTGAAAATGGATTGCGCAAAAATATTTTGCAAAAGCTTTTTTGTTTTTGCGTAACCCATTTTCATTGGTTTGTACATATCCAAGATATTTTTGCGGGAGTGAAAAATGGGTCCCGCAGAATGGATGTCACTGGAGTTTTGCGTAACCTGAGAAATCGCTCTCGCAATTTTGGCAGGTCTGCGGATATCACATTCCTCTAGCAAATAAGCCTGTGGAGTAAGTCCCAGACTTGCCCCCCACCCCCCTCTACCCCGGTGCACTAAACTAAAATCTACATCAGTAGATCAGCACTCGTTGCTTCCAAAGGTTCCTGACAAGGAGGCGCATTTACTTAAATTATGATATGTGCATGTACTCCCCTAAGGCTTCTCATGGAATGGTGAATTTTAAACGGAACTCGATTTCGGCTACAGGTCCGAACTTGGGTGGGCGGGAATGCCTGCTATTTTAGACTGAGCACATGCTCGGATGAAAATTAACATTTTCGTTTTTAGCATACAAATAAACCAATAAGGTTTAGAACCATTATTCGTTGTTTTCTGTTTGGTGAATATTTTTAACGTGTGTTATCCCCTCAAAACATATTTCATCAGATTAAATGCTCTTTCGCATATTTCTTCAAATGTTTATTCACCACAAACAACAGCCAAACAAAGACATTTCATTGAGTTTTTAGCTACTGTCCAGCTGAAAACCGCGGCAGCCTATATATGTTGTCCATTTGAATTTTTTTATTACCTGATTGGAGGTATTAGTAAACAAATCACCCGTGGAGTGGAAATTCACTGCAATGCATCAATGAATTTAACCTACGCCTTGGAAATTTGTAGGTCTATTACAAATTTCCAAGGCGTAGGTTAAATTCATTCGGGAGTTTTGTATTTTTCTTGTATGGTCTTGTGATATTAGATGTGTGCGGGTTCACTGGGTAGGCTGTGAAAAATTATGAAACATATTATTTCTCAGTGGTTTCTGCCTAGAGCTGTTGGGGCTATAATATATTAATATTGTTGGATGACTTACTAGTCGCTCAGGTACGCTGTATGGAAAATGAAAGTGGTGTTTTAATAGTTGATAATTTTTTACCTGTGCCGGAAAAAACGTTTCATTTTTATTTATTGAACTGTGACAGATTATCAGACCGGGGAGGATAAGAATACTGGGTAGTGATATGGGGTGGGGAGGCCAGATATTTCAGCTGTGCTAAAACTGCTACACAACAGTGCTTGTGACCCATTATTCAATATTCTGTTTCTTATTTCATGCGCGAGTTTCCCTCTTCTGGGGAGGTGGCCCCTAACACAGTAACAGACTCAATTGGATTTTTATGGAGGCTTTCGAAAATATGAAAAGACTTCCAGTTGCCGTCATTTATTTTAGTTGATACATGTAAGTAAATAAATACAGGTCTACGGTGCATGTTTAGGCTATTTTTCTATAATGGGGGATGTGGGGGGGGGGGGGGGGGGCACGAGTTGGAACACTATGTTTGCTGATACAGTCTTTTGTAATGATCAATAGTGATTGATTGTTTTATAATTGCATTGGTATGATATATTTTTTTAAAGCTGTAATGTGTTTGGAAAACAGTTCTTAGGAATTATCTGTTGAAATCTCCGTTTTCAGCCATTCGAAACACCACCTTTCGCGTGTTGAAGTGAACGAATAAAAACACTTGCGACAGTGTTTTCATTTCTGGACACGATGTTCAATTGTACATGTTCCCGATTTAACATCTTGAAAAAAAACCTGTTTTACGACAGATCATTTACTACGGCCAGAGGAGAGAGAGAGTGACGGGTTATTTGCTTGGGCTATAATCCGCTCTCTGCACCTGCTTACAGGAATTCTGCACGAAGGGAAAAAGGGTTTTGCCAAACAATTTTGCATAACCTTCGCACGAACGAAACACGCATTTGCACAATTTTTGTCCCCCCCCCCCCCCCACAACCTGATTAACTCATATTAATAATGCCACGTTGCGTCTCGTGAGTAATTCAGTATTGATTGACGCCTCCACTCAGTCGAGATGTCGTCTTACAATTTTACATTTAATGTGCATACGTTGACGTTTCAGACTGCTTTTCACATGTGCGCTGCAAATTTATTCAACAAGGCATCACCCACGTGCAACATAATTTGCAGGCCCCATTAGTTAATTCCGCAAAAGTTTGACCAAACAGACAAAAGTTTGTGTCTACAGTTAAAACTAGAAGTCCTGTCACGAACTGTGCACTTATCTAGGCTTAATTGAGCGTATGAATTGTGCGCAATTGCCATATCGAATGGCATCCAAAGCACTGCAGGTTCTCCTGGTTACTCATACCAAACATGGGCAATGTTTCTGCCAATGGACCTCCGGGTTACCCGGAGGTCCATTGGCTGAAACATGGCTTGTGCTCAGGCCATATTTACAGAATTTGATAGCCTCACTATGGTCATATCGCGTAGATTAACGCGCATTTCGATGTGCTATTTGTGTGCATTTCAGGACAGGACTTTTAGTTTTAACTGTCTAACATGGCTGTGAATTAATTGGTATGTCATTGTCAGTATGATAGGTTGTAACAATCTGTATTTCTGAAAATTTTAAACAAAAAGATTTATAAATGAATATCAAAACAGGTGACTCGATGACATGTCGTGTTTATCCACAGTTTTCTCGATGATAATTACTAATCGTTGGGTAGGTTTTTCTTAATTTGACAAGGGAAACACCGTAAGCAGTTATTGAACAAATCGTGAAACCCAGCCAGAATCGCGTCCATGCTGGAATTTCTCGATTGCTGTGTCGTCTCTTGCTCAAGTAAATCATACACCAACACGATCAAGATTTTACACGTCGTGGAAAAGGCAAAAATGTCGATGTCTACTGTAAATAAAAAAAATGCAGTTTCGTCTTTTCAATGAATAAAAGGCAACACAAATAAATTACCAGCCACTTTTTGTGGAACTTTCTAAAACTGATACAAATTTAACAGGTAACAAGCACCAAACTTGTGTATTCAGTATACATAGGGGTGGGGTGGGGGTGGGGAGTTGGTATTTAGCTCACACCATGGTTGGATATATACTTTACTGCTTGCTCAACAAAAAAATATCTAGTGCATCAACCACTAGATAGGGTATCTGGTAGTCAGTGTTCTGTATAATTGCCCATTGGGCCCTCGAGTTTATACTGACCTCACATATATAGACATAGGTGGAAGTATACCCATTGGGTCAAAAAGAGGCATATCATCAAATGAGGGTCGATATCACTCTGTGTATACTGCATATACTAATATTCAGTTCTAACATAACATTTTGGTTCTGGTAATGGCCACTTGGGTTTAAAACTAAAACAGAGCCACTGTATACTGTATACAGATCATAACATTTCAAAGAACACTGCATTTCAACAAATATTTAATATCCACCTCCCAAGAAGTTACATTCCTCCTCACTCTCCAACTCTTTGAGGTCCTGTTTCAAAATTCCACATTTTCAAATTTAATTTCCCACTTTGTTGTCAAGGATCAGAATCAGGCTTTTCAGGTGAGTTAGGTGAAACTAGTATCTTAGGCGGTGGTTAAAATTCCACACAAATCCATAGAGATTCGAGCACACTGCCACTTCGCAAATCCATGTTGATTTGCGCTTGTCTCTGATGATTCGCATGACCACCCCATTTTTCTTCCAATGATTTATCGATGTCAGAATGAGAAAGAACCGGCGCAACGCTAATTATAATCAGAACACTGTATAAATGCCTAACAGTTCAAATACCTCCAATCTACACCGCCACATACAAAATCATCACGATGATGAGTACAAATCTCTTCTTGAAAAAGAACGGACTGTGACACCTGCAAAGCGATTTGGTGTTAAGGTAAGAGAAAAGGATCAATTTGCTTAATGCTCTGTTAATGTTGAGAATCCCGAGATGGCAGGGAAAGGGTTAAGTTAATATTAATAAAAAGTTTGCTGCACATACCTGTCATACAAAGTGTCAATCGAAAATTTGAAAGGAATGAAAACTAAAAATCCCAAATACGCTTATACGTGCATGACTGTATTTTATTTTTTTCGATGTAATGGGAATTCTCAGAATCCATTGAATACTCTCGGATAATGATAACTCCATGCAAACTGAAAGGAGCAATGGACATGGATTTTCAGTAAATCAGATCAGGTGACCATCTTGTAGATAATTTGCATAATCTCTAGAGTGCTAATGTGTTGGTATGTTGAAATGTCAGACTTTCTGATAGTACTCTTACTGCCAACAAAGCACTATGTTGGACATCATACTATGAGAACGTTTGACATCTCAACATATCAACACATTGTGTCTAATTGTAATCTTATTCCATGACATGCAGGCATTCCTGTTCAGATTTAAAAGTGCAGAACGTAGATTATAGATATTGTGCAACCATGTCACTAATGATGGACCTGTCAGGGCAAAGCCAGTCTAGAAGGGAGGAGGCCCCCCCCCCCCCCTAATTTCAAGTTCAAATATATGTATATATATTTATTCTCTCTGTGTTGTAAGAATGCATGTTTTAATTAGATAATTAACCTAAGGCGATCCACAGTGGGATACTTCTCTGGCATTTCACTAGTCAGCATAAAATGTTTCTATGCTATCTAAAGTCAAATTAATATCGAAATGACCGACACTTTCAATCATCAAGGCTATCAAGTATATTATTTCTCAGGATATGCTTGATAGCAGAAATGTTGCTTGCCAGTTTTAGGCAGCTTGACATATTGCTATCTGACCATCACAAGACAAGATATAAAGTGTTGGGAGCAAGCTATTTTGGAGAGACTTGGGTTCTGACTGTTTAGGAGTGAGATGCCACATAGGGTCTCGTGCGAGTGGAATTGTTGGGCAATCCACGAAGCTCCATTGTACGCCGCTATTATCAGATTAGGTTGAAGTAAGAGGGCTGGCTACAAGCCTGGATTTAGAGAGTCGATTACGAACCCAAGTAACGGCTAAGTTTTGATGTCATTAGCGAGGATCGACTCGCACCTGCCTCAAAGTGTAGGCTATTGTATTGTGCTATTAACCCATGTGAACGCAGATGTTGATCGCATAGTAGACCGTTTAAAATAGTATCAGAGAGCTGTGAGTATCAACTCAGGGTTGACAGTGACAATTTGCGCAAGCTCGAAGCACTTATTAAATTTGTGAGTTCCGCATGAACTGTGTGCATTTCAAAGGACAGGAACATTCAAGGAGAGATCTATCAAAGGACACATGAATAAGGTATGTGACGTAGACTTGATAAACTAGCCGACAGAGTGGATAAACTGAATCGAAATCTGAACTGTGTTGCCACAAAGTAACTGATATTTGCTAGTCAGAATCCCCGGCAGTCAGAGCTGCAAAAGCGCACAGGCGCAACAGATTAAGACTCTGTGTTTTAAGCTCCTGCTCCACGCCCGGGACAGTGACATTTTGAGAGTGTACTACAGCGCCAGTACAGGTCTACAGATAAACTGAATTTGAGGAAAAACTATTAACCCCTGTGATAAATCTTCTACCATGTTGATCAAATTGTTAAACGTGTGGAATATGGAAATGAGTTTATTTTGAATGTAAATAAAAGAATCGTTGTTACTTTAATCATTGTTTCCTTTCTGCAGCCTCAAGTGATTAGGAATCACACCTAACAAAGAACGAGCCTATATCTCGTCAGGGAAGAAAATCATAGTGCGGTCCCAACTCAGCTCTGTGAGCCGAGTTTGGCCCGTGCCCAGATTCCAACCTTCCTAGTTGGCTCGTCCCCCAATATTTTTAATGGCGAGGCTAAACAACCCCATGTCACCCCTCCCATGTGGATAGAGGTGTTCTGACATAAACTGGCGACGCATACCTGGATTCCTTTTAAAGGAAAAAATGGCTGCAAGGAAAATGATTTCGTAATGGCGATTCTTTTAAAGTTATATGACTGTGTTCAATCATTTGATGCTCTTCAGGGTTTAATATCAGCAGTACAATCGCACCATTGAGAATAGCCCGCGATAACCACGTTAAGTTTCAAAATATTTGCTGCGTTAATTACATGAAATTATACAGGTAAATTCAGAAGTAATTGTCATCGGTTTATGTGTTTTTACTTGTTTCTTCATTCTATCTCATACGTGTTGGGAAAAAAAAATTTGAAATGGATAGTGTTACCCCACTTGCCCAACTGGTATCTTTGGGTAAAGAAATGGGTCTTGAGGGGGCCGAACTACACAAGTTTGTTAAGGAAGAACAGAAGAGGGAACAAAAGGATTTAGCCTCATGTAGGGAGGCTAAGGACAGAGAGGCGCAACTAGAAAGAAAGCACGAGAAAGAGGCAAGGGAGGCTAAGGAGAGAGAGGTCCAATTAGAAAGGGAGGCTAAGGAGAGAGAGAGGTTCAATTAGAAAAGGAGTATAAGGAGAGAGAGGACCAACTAGAAAGAGCGCGCAAGAAAGAGGCAAGGGAGGCTAAGGAGAGAGAGGTCCAATTAGAAAGGGAGGCTAAGGAGAGAGAGGTCCAATTAGAAAGGGAGGCTAAGGAGAGAGAGGTCCAACTAGAAAGAGCGCGAGAAGAAGGCAAGGGAACCTTAAGAGAGGGATGTGCAATTGGCATGGGAAACAAAAGAGAGAAAGGCCAGGTTAGAAAGGGAAGCGCGTGACAAGGAAATAGAAATTGAGCGACAGAGGCATGCGCAAGAGTTGGAATTATTGAGAGCGCGAGCAGTTGCAGAGACAGAAAGCCGGCGCTCAGTGAATGGGAGTGCTGAGGGGCAATGTGTGTACCCTGTCCTAAGTTCCCTACCTTTAATGAGCTCACCAACGATCTGAACCCCTACTTGGAGAGATTCGAGCGCTTCGCCTCCAGTCAAAGGTGGCCAGAAGACACATGGACTATGTGCTTGAGCCCTTTGCTGTCAGGTAAAGCCCTCGAGGCTTATGCCAGTTTGCCACCTGCCCTTTTTGAAAATTACAATGAGTTGAAGAACGTCATCCTTCGTGGATACCAGCTCACTGAGGAGGGATTCCGGACAAAGTTCCGAGAAAGTAAGCTGGAGAAGGGAGAAACCGTACCTCAGTTTGTTTCCTGTGCTAAGCGGTACTTTGACTGCTGGACAGATCTCGCAGAAGTGAATGGCTCACACAAGGCACTGCGAGATTTGTTACTCTGGGAGCAGTTTATGACAACCTACTCCACAGAGCTGGGTCTCTTCATAAAACAAAGGCGACCCCCCAAATTTTGATGAAATTTTGACTCTGGCAGAGCACTACATTGAGGCCCATGGTGGGAGCATGAGCCTAACCAAAATGGATAGGGGTGGGGTAAGCGGGTTAGCAATGGCACACGCAAAGCAAATCCACCCCAACCTACACAAAGCGGAAGGTAGCCAGAATGGGGGCACTCCCAAGGAGACAACATGTTTTATATGCAACAAACGGGGGCACCTGGTCAGAGATTGTTGGAGAAGGGACTCATCCCCGGTCGGTAATAGGAAAGGGGGTAATGCAATACAGCCTGTAGAGAAAAGGTAGACAGCGGCATTCTGCCAAACAGTTGGGCCAGAGGGGAATCCACTGTGCCAAGCTGTCGAAGCTGGGCAACTCATTCTGCAAGGAGGTGAGGTATTGCCAATTATTAGTGGGCTCTGCAAGGGATATCGCACCCTTGACAAAAAGGAAGGGATGCCGGTGTACCCAGCGTATGTGGGTGACCGAGCAGTCCGTATGCTATGTGACTCCAGGTGCAGTAACGCAGCAGTAAAAAGGGAACTTGTTGGCGACGGACAGCTAACAGGGCACGACCACGAGTGTGTGCTTATAGATGGTACAATTAGGAGGTTCGCCCTTGGGAGGGTAAGGGTGGATACCCCATTCTATAGTGGGGAAGTAGATCAATGTGCATTGAGGCACCCATCTATGACCTCGTACTTGGGAACATACCTGGGATGTGTTCAGAACCCGATAAGACATGGTCGGAGAGGAAAGCACCCAAAGGGGAATCGGTGGTGGTCAACCGAGCCCAAGCCACGAAGATGAGGCGGCCAGTAAAATCACTGGAGGGGCCCATCGAGTCAAGTAAAGGAGCACAGGTAGAGTGTACAATCGACACCCCTAAGGTTAACCCTTTTACAAGGAAAGTCAGGGGACTCACTGAAAGGAAGCATCCAACGTATGTTCGAAGGGGATGGGCGTAATGAGGGTCAGTGTGGGAGTAAACTAAGGGTTGGAAATTTTTGGTCGGTCAAAAGGTGACCGTGCTCCGGCTGACGAAATCCAGTAGACCATGGTTACAGTTGTGGGGGGGGGGGGGGGGAGGGGGGGAGGCGTACACTGTGACGAGAATAATGGAACGGTTATCGAGTGAGCATAGATGGAGAAGGGGTTTACCATGCAAGGTTTTTGCAGAGATGCCAGGGGAGGCCACGGGAGGTGGAGGGAGTAGTCAGAAAGGGGCATCATAAATAGAGCTGTGCGGTATACCGAAACCGAAACCGTATACCGCGGTTTTAGCCAATACCGGCAAACCGAACCGACCTCGGACGAAATACCGTAATACCGGACGCGAACGGTATGAGAACAGACTGCACTTTATACTCACCCAGAATCACGGGTGTTTTAGTATTTTTACGAAATTACGAACGTACCGTATATGTCCGTGTATAAGTCGCATCTTTTTGCTTGGAAAAACGGGACCAAAATTGGTGTGCGACTTATACAAAGGTAATTATTTTTCAGCAAGTTTTCAACAGTGATATGAGGACTGAACGGACACCAGATCGGCCCATGTCGACGGTTTGTATCACAGCGATTCACCTGCTTTGAAAATTTGTTTATTTTATTTCACCTCTTTATTTCTTATTTCTGTGTTGTGCATTAACTTGATCACAAAATAAAATTTAAACAAAAATAAATATAAAAAAAATAAAATAAAAATAGGAGATTATACTCAATGTGTTCTTGTTGATTTTTTTTTTCTCGGTGACCCGGTGAGTGGAGGGGTGGTGAACAATCGAAAATTCGAAACCGCATGCAATTAATTTCCTTCAAAATAATTACGGTACCTGTTCATGTCTTCAACATCTCCAGTAATAATTCACAATAGAATATTCCATGGTTGTATATCTCAACATATTTTGGCTATTGGTATGAGTTATTTACGAAATTCGCAAGGCAATCAAATTGTTTACACAGCACACCACATGTGTTTTTTAAGGGGAATTCCCTTTGAAGAAGATTAACAAGAATCATGCAGTTACTTCCCTTTTACTTTACATTCACACTTTCGGGAATTTCCGTCGCATCCCGACTTCATGACCTATTTGTTCGCACGTGCAATTCGTTTAAATGGCATGGGAATAAAGCATTTTTCTTTGTAGTTTTACATTTGGATTTACCATTTGAATTCAACTTACCTCGTTCTTACCTGAACACATGCACTGGAGCATTCCTTCTTTTACTGGCGTGAGTAATAACAAACACAGTTGACATATATCTTTTAATAAATACGATACATGAGTAATAACAAACACAGTTGACATATATCTTTTAATAAATACGACACATTATTGAATGTATCAATGAAGAATGCAAACAAATATAATTTATAAATATACTGTAATCGGTCATCAAACATCCCTGTTCAGTCCACAAGACTTCCAGACTGACAAAGCCAATATCTTGTAACAAAACCTCGTTTGAACTTTGAATGCTACAGTGTTCTATGTCCCAGTGGGACATAGAACATTGTAGGTCTGAGGCGACAAAATGTCTACTATAAGCTTATGACTGAAATTATCTGACTTTATTTCACTACGTTTTGAATCTCTCGCTGAATACCGATACCGAAACCGTAACCGAGGTATTGCAGTAAAAAATACCGAAACCGATACCGAACTCAAAATACCGATACCGCACAGCTCTAATCATAAAGGGAGAGTTAGAAGGTGCCCTGTGAATTGGAGTGGGGCACTCAAGGAAGGATTAGCAGGAGTCAATCAACAGTGCACACTAGTATGGCAGGCATCACCATAAGGCATGTGGGTGTTGGGTGTGAAGATGAGCAGGTTCCTTTGGAACATGCGCCCAAGAAATAGTTCCAGGTGGAGGAGGCTAAGGGGCTCTCCAGAAGGTAATAAGGGCCCCATCACACATGGGAAAAATTAAGATTAGTGCCTAATAGGGCACTTGACCCGCAGACGTCCCAGTTAGTGTTGTGCGGTTTTATTTTTCTTGTTTCGGTTTGGTTTCGGTTCAGTTTTTAAAAAAAACTCAGTTCATAGGTCGGTTTTCGTTTTTTTTTTATTAGTGTTGTGCGGTTTTATTTTTCTTGTTTCGGTTCGGTTTTTAAAAAAAACTCATTTTATAGGTCGGTTTTCGTTTTTTTTATAGTAAGACATCCGCAGTTTCGAACAGAAACTATGTAGTGTCAACATAATGCCCATATTGTCATATTTTCAATGATGATTTTAATTGGAAGAGACTGGCCATTGGTACTAAGTGTATAAAGGGCAGGCATTATCGAAACAAAAAAAAATGAAAGACAAGACAAAATGAAAGGGGTAGAAAATATTCATACAGGAATCGGAACAATCTGATAAGAAACCAGAAATGGCATATATGTGACCAGCATTCAAAGGGTTTGATACACGAATCAGAAATGGATATTTTTGTCTCTGCCCACTAATTTTAGTGATGAAATACACTCATAAACTTTAGAAATGCATTAAGATGTAATAAAATGCATTTCCCAGTCTTTCTGAATAATGCCCCCATACTAAGATCTTCAGAGGGTTAAAATATTCCCTTTAAATACTCCATTTTAATCCTTTAAATGGGGGCGCATTGGTTCAGTTGGCAAAGGTGCAGGCTGCAAGGCGTGAGGTCCTCACTCTGTCCTTGGGAAAGCCACTTCACCCCATTGCCCACGTGGGTGCATGGTGGCGATGTGTTCTAAAGCGTACTGCACATCGATTGTGCACCCGTCTTCAACCAATGCTAACCCTGCTTGTGTAGAGTTAGTATGTGGGGGATCTGACAGTTGCTCGTTGTTGCCCGGTGGTTCTTCCCGGGTACTCCGACATGATTAGCCACTGTGCAGAAATATGTGACATTAAACGCCAATAAATATCTAATCCTTTAAAAAATGAGCTCAATCCAATAAAGGGTCATAAGCTATGTTTTTCAAGCAAAAATGAAAAGGTAATTAAAACTGAATAGACGTTTCTGTGAATAATGTTGACCTGTTTTCGCTGTTATGTTCGCTAAAGGGTTAAGAATCCCTTACTTTGGAAGGCACACTGAAAAGGTGTCCCATTCCACATAGAATTAAATGTTAAGAAAAAGCGAAAAACATTAAGTTTCTCAGCTGACAGTACCTGCTTTTGCACTCCGGAGGGATGGAACGGCACAAATCAGAGACATTCTCTTAATGGCACTTTGACACCAAAGGTTTCTGCACTCTCGGTGAGGCCGAGATGAGCGCAGTGAAAGACTATAGAACTCCTCTAACAAATTAGTTTTAAACAGTCATAGCACTAACACAGTTAACAGTACAGTCGACCATGCCAGTATTGCATTGTTACCGGCACCCTGACAGTTTTGTGATAGGTTTCAACAATTATTCAGTGCAATTTTATTAAAAGGGTTAACTTTATTCTGCCTGAAATAAAATATGTGCAATCCACTTTGAAGTCTTGAGAGGGGTTAAAAGCATTGAACTGAATAAGATAGGTTTCAACAATTATTCAGTACAGTTTTATGGAAAGGGTTAACTTTATTCTGCCTGAAATAAAATATGTGCAATCCACATAGATGTCTGGAGAGGGTTAAAAGCAGTAAACTGAATAATTTACAATTTATTTCCTTGCAAGGCAAAGGGTTTCTCTCAATTTAGTTTCAGGAACTAACATCCCATAATGATGACAAGGTCAGATTTCATTTTGACAGCTTACTCCACTGGTGTTTACATAGTCTCCAGTGTGAACATAACATTGTATTGCTTGGGGAGAATTTACTGTATCAGGAAATTGGAAGCTGTGAAAACCCTGTGGCCTACTGGGCCATACTGAAAAAAATGTGATTTCCAGCAATTCTGAAAAATGCACTCAATGACCCCTAGTTGACCTCCGTGACCTTGACCCATATTTTGAACCTCCATCAAGTATCGACTCATTTGGTGTTGGTCCCAGGTCTGCAGGTCATACCATGCCTGAGATATGGGAGTGACCCATGTTCAAAATTTTGGTCACGCCCACTTTTTTTACGTAAAAATGCATGTGTGTATGTCAGGAATACTTTAAGGGTCAAAAAATGTGATTTCCAGCAATTCTGAAAAAGCACTCAATGACCACTAGGTGACCTCTGTGACCTTGACCCATATTTTGAATCTCCATCAAGTGTCAACTCATTTGGTGTTGGTCCCTGGTCCATACGTCATACCACGCCTGAGATATGGGCATGACCCACTTTCAAAAATTTTGGCCACGCCCACTTTTTGTTACGTCAAAATGCATGTGTGTATGTAAGAAATAGTTTAGGGGTCAAAAAATGTGATTTCCAGCAATTCTGAAAAATGCACTCAATGACCCCCTAGTTGACCTCCGTGACCTTGACCCATATTTTGAACCTCCATCGAGTGTCGACTCATTTGGTGTTGGTCCCAGGTCTGTAGGTCATACCATGCCTGAGATATGGGAGTGACCCACTTTCAAAAATTTTGGCCACGCCCACTTTTTTTAATGTAAAATGCATGTGTGTACGTCAGGAATACTTTAAAGAGGTAAAAAAATGTGATCTCCAGCAATTCTGAAAAATGCACTCAATGACCCCTAGGTGACCTCTGTGATCTTGACCCATATTTTGAATTTCCATCAAGTGTCGACTCATTTGGTGTTGGTCCCAGGTCCATACGTCATACCACGCCTGAGATATGGGCATGACCCACTTTCAAAAAATTTGGCCACGCCCACTTTTTTCACGTCAAAATGCATATGTGTCCGTCAGGAATGCTTTAGGGGGTCAGAAAATGTGATTTCCAGCTATTCTGAAAAATGCACTCAATGACCCCTAGATGACCTCCGTGACCTTGACCCATATTTTGAACCTCCGTCAAGTGTAGACTCATTTGGTGTTGGTCCCAGGTCTGTAGGTCATACCACGCCTGAGATATGGGCGTGACCCACTTTCAAAACACCCCTACAGGCACCCCTGATACCCCAGGAATCTGAAAAACATAGGTGACCGAGAACTTGTGGCTGTCTATCAGCATGCCAAACATCAACGAGATAGGGCAATTCGTTTTCGAGTTATCTTGCGGACAAAAAAGTGATGAGAAGACAGAAGACAGGAGAAGAAGAAGAAGAAGAAGAAAAAAAAAAAAAAGAAGAAAAAAAAAAAGAAAAAGAAACCGTGCAAAAACAATAGTCTGTGGGTTTCACACAGATCTAAAAATAAAATTGAACAGTGTTCATAGAAAATTACCACTCACCAATTCTAGGCACATGCCCCCCCCCCCCCCCCCCCACCTCTGGTCTTTAGGTTCAGGCGTAAGAGAGTGTATGATGAATTGATAACACATGGGGTGCAAAAAGAGCTAATTCACAATTCCCAGGGCTCAGTGTTCACTCCTGGGTGGGGCCCCTGAGCAGCCTAGTGAGCCCCAGTGACCCTACCAGGCATTGCAAGTAATACGAAGAGTTGCCAAGTGGGTCACCAGACACCCATCCTAAGATATTTGACAATGAACTGTAGTAAGGACTATTTGAGTCCCCCCCCCCCCACCCCCACTCCCAGTGGTGGCTTGTGCCACCACCCGCCCTAGTAAGATAATCAGCAATAATTTCATGTCAGTCTGGAATGGGAAGGTCATATTGTTTGTAGCTGGGTGGGCTTCAAAACGAACCACTTTACTAAATACCTATTGTCTATGCACAAAATGGTTTTAGCTCAACGGAATTGATATTACAAATTCACTGGTGTACTGTTTTATAAGTAACTTTATGCCAAATATCAAAACATTCCGACTGCTGAATCGAAACTCCGAAGAAGAAGATTTTTAAAGAAAAATTCCTCATATTGAACTAAGTTATAATTCGGGCTTCCACAAGGAGCCCAAATATGAACCCAGGGACTTGGCTTTAACAAACTTGAATCCCCCCCCCCCCCCCCCCCCCCAAGGATGCTGCACACCAAATATCAAAACATTCCGACTGCTGGATCTGAAGAAGATGATTGTTTAAGAAAATTCCTCATTTTGAACTAAGTTACAATTCGAGCTCATACAGTGAGCCCAAATATGGACCTAGGGACGTGGCTTAAACAAACTGGAATCTCACCCCCCAAGGAATGCTGCATACCAAATATCAAAACATTCCGACTGCTGGATCTGAAGAAGATGATTTTTTTTTATAATTCCTCAGTTTGAACTATGTTATAATTCGCGGCTCCCACAGCGAGCCCAAATATCAATAGCTCCCATCTAGAGGTCACTCCAAACAAGCACGCCAGATTTCAAAGCAATCCAATCATAAATGTGCCCTGTAGGGTGTGCCAAAGGGAAATATTGAGGTCTGACTAAACTTAGTTCAAAGGCCGTTGCCAGCACCAACTTGTTTCGATGGAAATGGAAGAAATAAATAGCTCCCATCTAGAGGTCACCCCAAACAAGCATACCAAGTTTCAAAGCGATCTGATCATAAATGCGACCTGCGAGGTGAGCCAAATGGAAATTTTGATGCATAACTGCACTAAGTTCACCAAAGGTCGTTGCCAGCAGCAACATTCATTGGCAGATATCGAAAAAAATCGATAGATCCCATCTAGAGGTAACCCCAAACAGCATACCAAGTTTCAAACCGATGTGATCGAAAATGTGCCCTGTACGGCGTGCCAAAGGAGTATATTGATGCCTGACTAAACTAAGTTCAAAGGTTGTTGCCAGCATCAACATTTTTTGATGGAATTTGAAGAAAATTTATAGCTCCCATTCTAGAGGTCACCCCAAACAAACATACCAGGTTTCAAAGTGATCTGATCATAAATGCGACTTGTGAGGTATGCCAAAGGAAATTGTGGACGTGCATACATACGTACGTACATACGTTACGTTCGTACGCCGACGGATGAGAAGTGATGGCAATAGCTCAGCTTGACTTTGTCAAGTTGAACTAAAAAAATGCAACAGGGAAACTAGCTCTGTTTTGAACAACAGACAATACGGGCTGAGAATTTTGTCCCAAGAGACTCATTTTAATACAGGGTTCATTAATCCTTCAGAAATAAAAATTCCAGGACTTTCAAGGACTTTTTCCAAGCATATTCCAGGACATTTCCAAAACCTTCTGATAAAATAATGTCGACCCTATTTCATCCTTGCGTACATGTTGATAACATAATAATACCTGATGCATGATTAACCCTTTACCCAACTAACAGCCAAAACCGGTCAGCACTAATCACAAAAGTCGCCAAATAATTTTCATTCTTTGTCCCCAAAACAGAGGTTATGACCCCTCTTTGGAACAAGCTTGTCGAGCTCGTTCCAAAGAGGGGTCATAACCCATGTTTTTGAGACAAAAAATGAAAAAATAGTTATTCAAGAATTCTGTTTGCAAGTGTCGTCTGCTTTTCGTGTTAGGTAAAGAGTTAATGGAGGCACGCTCTGGTTTTTTTTATTTAAAAAAAACACCGACTTTATGCACTGTCAATCCAGTAATTATGCAAGTTATTACAGCAATTTTTTTCATAACACACCAGATTGACATTACGTATTTTTCAAGCATTTTTCAGGACTTCACTACTGGAGATATGATTTCAAGCACTTTCCTGGCCCTGGAATTTTTATTTTTTAATTCAAGCACTTTCAAGAACCTTCAAGGACCTGTACAAACCAACAGGTCTACAAAAATATTGATCATTTTTTAATTTTGTACCATACCAGGTACCAGTACGTGAGATTCGACCCCATACAATCTGACCAAATTGTTTCAGTTCTGAGAACAAGTCTTTCCAATTTATATATTTATTTATTGGTGTTTAAGGTCACATATTCCACACAAGCAGGGTTAGCATTGGATGAAGACGGGCGTACGCACGCCTTAGTACACAATGCCACCGTGCCCCCACGTGGGCAATGGGGTGAAATGTCTTGCCCAAGGACATAACGTGGTTGCTGCAGGTGGGATTCGAACCGAGGACCTCTCGGCTTGCAGTCTGCACCTCTACCTACTGAGCCACCGCGCCTCAAGCCTTTCCAAATGAATGTTGGATGATTCAGCACCTGGACGAATTGACACTAAAATACCAATCCCAATTGCAGGAAGTATGTCAGACATTTTTTGCTTTATAAGCACTCAACTACTCCCAAAATTCAATACCCACCACCAACAGTGAGCTTCAGTGAGTGGCAGAATCAGGCTTTTCTACGTCTGGACGAGATGATCAGTTCAAACTAGGCAGGTGGACGTATTTGGGGTGATGTGCTGTCAAGATTGCTATGCCTTGATCCAAGTACCTATGGGGCTCAATCCCATGGATCAAACCGTACAAATTTTACTAAAAGCACCGTCAGGCACATCCATAAACCTCTGTTTAGTGAACTCGCTGTTTCAGTTTCCTATTTCTTCTTTTCACATATACATGTACCAATAATAGAAACAAAAAACAGTTTCCTGTTCCAATTTTTCTTCAACACAACAACGATGCTGTTCTCATTTCAAAATAAATGAACTAGAATAGTGTTTGTATGGCTTGGGATATGGTTGGAAGGAAGTGGAATGGATTCAGACGTTTCTTTATGCCTTAAATATTTTCATTTTTCGCTTTTATACTGCATATTGTCAAGTGACGCATCACTTTTGCAGAAACTTCGAAACCCAAAAGGCAACAAGAGGCCCCAGGGGGCCTGAGGGCGCTCACCTGACATGGGAGCCTAAATATCAACCCAGCGATTTGATTTCAACAAGTTGCATCTGCTCCTCCTAAGAAAAGCTTATACCAAATATCCAAAGATTCTGACCAGTGGATCAAAAAAAAAAAGATTTTTGAAGAATATTCCTCATATTGAAGTAAGTTATACTTCCGGATCCCACAGGGAGCCCATATATGAACCCAGGGACTTGGCTTTAACAAACTTGAATTTCACCCCCCCCCCCCCCCCTAAGGATGCTGCACACCAAATATCAAAACACTCTGACTGCTGGATCTGAAGAAGAAGATTTTTAAAGAAAATTCCTCATTTTGAACAAGTTATCATTCGGGCTACCACAGTGAGCCCAAATATGAACCCAGGGACTTGGCCTGAACAAACTTGAATCTCACCCCTCCTAAGCATGGTGCATACCCAAAAGATTCTGCCTGCTGGATCTTGAGAAGATTTTTTAAGAAATTTGCCTGAAATGCACTACGTTCGAATTCGAGCTTCTATAGTGAGCCAGGCCTCGAAATAAGAGGCGAACGCTCGTACCGTTCACCTATCGGTTACGCAGATTTGTTTTCAGGCGAATGCTCGATCGGTTAACCAAAAACCGCACCGATGGCCGACAAAGTTGGTTGTTACAGGATGAGAAAAGTTTTCAACGTTTTTCCTCCCAGTGATTTAAAATAAGCACTGCAGTGAACAAAACGAGAACAAAATGTTCATGCGGTTATCATACAGCGTGTTTCAATCATTACTGTACTTGTGGGGGTATAAATCTATAGTATTAACGGTACTGAAGATCTGCAATACTAACTCGTGGCGCCCTCTGGCTCTCGAGACAATTAATTTGTTTCCATTCTGAGAAAGACAATTGTCTGTTACAGCTAAAGGGAGCTAACTTCATTGTTAATACATTTACCGCACGTGAGGTATTAACTCTCGCACTGCGTGAAGCTGAAAATAAGTCTTTGATACAATAAAAAGGAGATATATTGAAAATCAAATGTTAATTATTTGCATTCTGCCCCTTTTTACCCTACCAATCCATGAGAAAAATTTTCGAACACATTATGGAAACATTTATTATTCACCAATGCAGACTTCTTATTTACGTGTTTATTCCATTTGAATAAACAGCCAGCATGGTTGTGAACATGGGTTTTTCCAAATGATTTCGAACATTGTGGCGCAAATAAAGTTTTAGTTTGGAACTTTGGATTACATTCTCCCGATGAAATGTTGGGGAAGGTAGATACGATTTACAATTGTTTCTTTTCCAATGTTAATCAGAGACTGCTAATGCAACTCCCATGCCCTGAAGTTCAATGTATTCGTGATACAGACGTCCATCAACGGTACTTGATCCCATCCCCACACAATTGCCCAATTCCCACTCCCAGTTCGAGACAAATGTGTTTGGGTTTCTGAAATAATAAGCCACACAGCAAAATAAACAATTAACATTCTTGAATTTTTATTAGACACAAAAATCATAAAAAGCAAAGAAATGAATGTGCATGTGTATGTGTGTGTGTGTGGGGGGGGGGGGGGGGGGAGGGTGTGTGTGTACCTGTTTTGTACTGCGCCTGCCTTGGGTCCATTATGTCTAAATGCCAAACTAATTTGGGAGGAACTGTAGTTGGGTATGTTAGAAGCATTGTCAGTATTAATACAGTGGAGCCCACTTAATTGGATATCTCTTAATTGTATATCCCTGTTAATTGAATATAATTTTCAAACACAAAACCATTTACCCCCCAAAAAAATCTACATGTAGGTAACCGATCAACAGGTTAACCATTGTCAAATGAGGCAACCTGCTGGAAGGTTTATCAAAATCTTGTTATTTCGAGGCCTGGTGAGCCCAAATATGAATCTAGGGAGCCAATTTGAACAAACTTGAATCAGATCCACCCAACAATGTTGCATACCAAATGCCAAAAGATTCTGCCTGCTGGATCTGGAGAAGAAGATTTTTTTAAGAAATTTGCCTAAAATGCACTAAGTTCGAAATCCTATACTGAGCCCAAATATGAACCCAGGGGGCCCATTTGAACAAATTTGAATCAGATCCACCCCACAATGATGCATATCAAATATCAAAAGATTCTGCCTGCTGGATCTGGAGAAGAAGATTTTATTTTTTAATGTTTTTCCCATTGCCTACACTGTTAAAAAGTGCTGACTCAGCACTTTTTCAAAGTCCTGAAAAAGGTACCTTGTGATCAAACCGATTGGGATTTTTTTAACCATTCTATTCTACTGGATAAAAGTAAGCTTTATACAAAATAAGAATTCTCTGTGCTGTGTAGTTTTGGAGATATGACAGTTTTAAGGTTTTTCCTATTCTTAGCTCCTGAGGTTCCCACGGGGCAATGAGAAAAAAAATTTTTTGCATCAATCAACTACTTATGACCCATTATCATCTCATGTCAAATTTGGTTCAAATCAACCTCACGGTTCTGAAAATAGAAATTTTGGGCATGGCCAAAATTTTTGTCCCTCCCATAACGAAAGCAAATAATGCCCCACAAACTTGATTCTAAACCTCAAAAGGACTCCGTATATCACATATCAAGTCTCTGCTACTGGTTGTTCATTAGAAGAAGATTTTCAAACAATAAGGCCATTTTTTTTCACACCCCTCTGCTCAATATGAGCCGAAACCTAATTTGAATAAAGATCAAAATGCCCCTATATAACCACTACTTACCTGAAATTTAATTAAAATGCGGCCAATGGTTTAGGAGAAAGAGGCTCAAACACCACCTTCACGCAGGACGACGGACAGTCGAAGAGTGTTAAGAAAAGCTCACCCTGACTTTCAGTCAGGTGAGCTAATAAAAAGTTTGTGTGCGCAACAAATTAGACCATGTGCACGGGCCCCGAGAAACAGAATTTCTTTTTTTTCGAGGCCTTAACTGTTTTGTTTGAAACTGTCCACAAAGGAGTATTAATAGGGCAACCTTCAAACGACAGACTTACACAAGTCAACAAAGCAAAGTTTGCAGTCTCAATTGCTGCAGAGATAACACAATGAAAATGTGAAAAGGCAGAAGAGGGGAGTTAACCGAAAGTGCAGAAAAAATAATGACTTGAAAAGCATTTATAGCATATCAAGGGAGCTAACAAGTACAGAAAAGATGAACTAATACAAGGGAGTTAACAATAACTATGCATACCAAGGTTTTGTCTGAGGAAAACCTGGGAAAGCAACCATTTGAGATGATAAATCAAATGCCTTTCTACCCAGTTATTGCATAATTATATTATTATTTAGCACTTGTGACTGCATTGCACAGAATAATGTCTTAAAGCTGAAATCTGTGTAGAAACAATAGGGGAAATTGGAAATTTCAGCTCACTAGTACAATTGGGAAAAAACTTGCCATCCGACGTGTATGATATTTTGTACATATGTGATCAGTTGGACTTGGAAGTAAATATGTATGACAAATGTTTAGTAAATTATGGGTTTTTTAAAACTTTAAAATAAACACTGTGACTTGACCTTTGGTGTTTTATCTTTTTTATTCCTTCAGGAGAAATATCCCAAATACTTCTGATTTGTTTTTTTTTTCATGGGTGCGGGTGGTTTGGTGTGGTTAATCCAGATGTTTCTTCTCTTTTTTTCTTTTCTTTTTTTTTGGGGGGGGGAGCAAGAATTGTGGGGAGGAGGGGTACTTCCTAAACAAAAATGTCCAGTCGTGGGCAGTGTTTAATAAAACCTTTTTTCCTAGAGGGGAAAGGATTCCAAAAATGGGAGGGGAAGGGAGGGGGAATGGAGGGGAAGGGAGGGGAAGAGGTGGGTCTTGAGGTTGTGGGTAGGGGATTTGGGGGGGGGATATATATTCTTTAATATAAATGTTCCACTGTCTGTTTAGAGGGTGGAGAAAGAAACCCCCTACTCCCATTCCCTTCCACCAAAGATTTAGTTAGGATTTCTGACTTGTGTCAGATTTTTGTTTTTAACTGATATTATCTGATATAATGCTGTCGAGAGTGTCATTAAACCCCAATAAATAAATAAATAATCTGATATAATACCAAATTATTTCTCAAAGGAAGGACTTACACTCGTCTTCCAAATAAAAGTACAGGTGGGAATAAAAGTATGGGGTAGAACATTTATCTTGATAAAAGTACAGACCGAAATATTAGTACAGGCTGGAAATCCATTGAGTGGGTGGGATAATAATGCTAGTTAATGTTATCTAAAAGCAAACTTATTTTTATTAACGAAAACTAACTGGTGTTTAAGCATCACAACAACGAACACACTGTGCTAAATAAAAGCCTACCACACAATCTAGTGAAGATTTCAAGATCTCCTCCCTACTGGAAGGGCAATTTTAATAAACATACAGGCCCAAATAAGGTGTATACAGGGTGGAAAAATTCATCAAAATTAATCAACATACTTGTATGTTTATTAGAAACACAAGAGTAGGTTAATTGTAACATGAATAATTTTTTCTGGGATACCATACCACAATCAAGGGGAACCAGAGCACGGTTTTGTTCATAAACGATAATTTTTTTGTTATTTATATGCTACTGGAGAGTACCTGATTCTGATGGAAATATCCAATAAATTGTAACCAAACCATTTATTCAAAGTTTTTTGTCCGCTGAGCAAACAGGATGAAACATACAGCAGATGCCCACTTAAGTGGCTTAAGTGTTTTTCAGTAGAAGAAATATAATGGCTTCTACCACTCAACCAGTTAACTCTTTACCCAATGCAATGGAAAAAACAGCCAGTGCAATGCACAAAAGTCACTATTCAATTTCCATTATTTTTCTTAAAAACATGACTTTTGAACCCTTAATAGAACAAGCTAATTGAGCTCGCTCTAATGAGAGACATAAGCCATGTTTATGAAACAAAAAACTTAGTTATTCAAGAATTTTTTGCAAGTGTCATCTACCTTTCGTTGTAGGCAAAAGGTTCGTAAGGGGCTAAATAAGTAATGGAATTTTGTTTATTTTGAAATTCTCACCCTCATATTCCTTAAATTCAGATTAAATGTACACAAATTATACATCAAAATGAAGGTGGCGATGTATAAAACACGAAAAACTTATGTAATCAACTCATAGAGTTGACAGCAGGCACCACTGTTTCCTGGAAGTCTGCTATCATATTCGTACCAGAACTGATAATAAAATATTTTGGAAGAACTTGTGGCCGAATGTGCTTCAGATATCCAATAACAAAGCTAGGCATTCAAAACGCTTTCGAGTGCAGCGATAGGACTGCATTTTGGAAAAGGACAAAAGTGACTGCATTTTTTATATAGAAGATGTTTTCCATGCTCAACAGGCATGCGCAAATCACTTGATACCACAAATTTCCATCGAAAAACAAAATCGTAATTCTGAGAAATTTCAACAGGTATGATACCTTGCATTGAATAAGCCAATTTCAAAACTGTCATCTTGGCTTTTAATCTATGCAAGGTCACAGGTCGCGAGGTATAAACATTCCAAGATAATGCTTTGTTAGCAATGAAATCGCACTGTTTACACCTCGCGACCTGTGACCTTTCATAGATTAAAGTCCAAAGATGGCAGTTTCGAAATTGGCTTATATGGCAACTGTGCAATCTCTATCTAATAACAGTATACTGTATGAAGGTGATCTTTTTCATTATTTGATTTTAGACGACGTTGTTTTTACATGCTTTTTCTGTCCGATGACGTCACCTGGAAATCTAAAGTATATTCTTACATAAACGAAAGCAAAGGCTTTGGAATTTATCCCCATGCAGCTCTGACATCGTGTTTTGAAGAATTTTGATCCCCTAGCTTTGTTCTTGGATATGTAAAGCACATTTGGCCACAAGTTGTTTTCGTGAAATATTATTAAATTATCAGTTCTGGTACGAATACGGCAGCAGACTTCCAGGAACCAGTGGTGCCTACAGTCGACTCTGTGAGTTGATTACACATGTTTCGTGTTCTATACATCTCAATCTTCATTTTGATGTACATTTTGTGCATATCTAATTTGAATTGAAGGAATATCAAAGGTGAGAATTTTCAAAATAAACAAAATTTCATTACTTATATAGCGTTTCAAAAAAAGGTCAGTTGGGAGTATTGAACAGATGAACACGAAACTTAGTAAAAATCATTACATTTCTGAAAATTAATGCAACGCGTTGCATCACGCCGCCATTTGTGGCAACTCGGCGACACGCTGAAGGAAATTTATAATCTGTACCACCCCAACTACCAAACCTCAAAAAGTACCCGAGTTTAAGATGATAGTTCAGTTTTCGACTTCACTCTTTCATCTCCGTCTACATCATTTTTTGCAGAAACGAAAATCTGCAGTTCAACAGCGAGACAGCACAGACATTTTGTCGCAACGTGTAACAGCTATCCGACAGCCATTTTTCTGTACGGCAGTATTAAGGCTGTTGTATTAATTTATTAGTCCCACTGTTCCTCCCAAGTCGGACAAATAATCCTATCCTATCGAGGACCCCGTGGCCGTTACACCCTCCTTCCATTTCTCTTATGAAGGAAGTGCGGGGATGGAGTAATAACCGGAGGGTCCCAGCTGGGAATAAGAGCCAATTGGGTTTGACCATATTAATCATTCTTGTACTGTGTTGGCTTACCTGTGTTCTGTCATCCTATTGCCAACTCACTGAATTCTGGATAAATCAAACGAAATCATTGATGAGAAAAATTTGTCCCAACCAACATAACGTCAGTTCTAAACTGCCGCAAAACATGTGTTTTCTTCCTGAATACACAATAAACCCGGTCACTGGGCTCAGGGTGTATATCACGGCATAGTCTGCGAAACAACAGGTTTGTCTGACTGCAAACTTTGTGGCGGGAACTGACAGTCTACTGGGATTGTGCAGCACGATATTTTACCATATTTGGTCATAGGGTTGTCAATTTCATTTTACAGCAGACAGTGTCTTCTCGATACGGAAGCGTACTAGGGACCTGATAAAAAATCATTTCCAAGCTATAAAGTCGATATTTCGACTTTTTATCTCGAAATTTTGACTTAAAATCTCGAAATTTCGATTTTTTATCTCGAAATTTCGACATAAAATCTCGAAATTTTGACTTTTTATCTCGAAATTTCGACTAAAAATCACAAAATTTCGACTTTTTATCTCGAAATTTCGACATAAAATCTCGAAATTTTTACCTTTTATCTAAAAATTTCGAGATTTTATCTCGATAGGTATGCGCGTGGTCTTTTGTATAATAATAATATATCTTTGCTCTGCAGTATACTAGTACATTAACAACATAACATTGCAATTTACAAGAACACAACCTAGTACACAGCATGGAAATAGCATAGCCTAAAAGGCTGCCTTCCTGCCATTCCCATAAAAAAAATTATATCAACTCGGTTTGGCATCAGTGTAACAAAAGTTTTTTTCAAAGACAGGAATATTTAATAGTTTGTTCATGCATCATGCGGCAAGATGGGATCAATAGGTCATATGCTGGGAGGAGGATGAGATACCAGAGTTTTGATGGCTGATACAATCGGGACCGGCTGGGTTGTCGCACTTGAAGTTTGGTCTGGAATAAGTACTTAAAATTTTATGCGTTAATGATTTTTTGAACTTGGGTCTACTATATTGCTGAGTTAGAGGGTCTATACTATTCCAAATTCTTGGGAAGGAGTGGAACGGCAATTCTGCAGAAAATTGAGTTCTTGGTTTGTGTGTTTCCATTTTAGCAGTCTGCCTTGAATTCATCCCCGAACGCGGTTTCTGCAGATCTGAAAGGTGTTATCGAATGACATAGGAAGTTTTTTGTTCATCCAGTCATGCATAAAGAGGGAAACGTGAAGGCTGTAGAGATCTTTAAATTTCAGAATGCCACAATATCTGAAAAGAGGGTCTGAGTGCGAGTTATATGCCTTCCTAGTTATGATGTGGACGGCTCTTTTTTGCAGCTTGAAAATTCTGTTGGTGTTGGTCGAATGACCTCAAACCTGAATACTATATATGAGATGACAGTGGATCAATGAAAAGTACAAAGTTTTCATTGCCTTTGCGGGGAGAAATTCTTTTGCCCTATTTAGGGTGAAAATTGCACTTGCCATTCTTGAACATACTGCAGAAAGATGGTGTTTAAATTTCATATTTTCGTCTATATACACACCGAGGAACTTCAGAGCGGCTTGATCTTGTTCGTTCCCAACGGCCTCAGTCTTTGTATTATTCAGAGATAATTCAACGTTGTTTACCCTATACAAATCATTTTGTGGATGAAGAAGCATATATTTGGTTTTAGTGGAGTTGAGGGCTAATTTGTTGGCAGAACACCAGTGATTTATTTTGTCTAATTCGGAATTTACACTGTCTGTAAGTGTGTTAAGGTTGTTGCCTGATCTATATGCCGTTGTATCATCGGCAAAGTAAAGTAGATTAAGCACAGTGGAGTTGCTAATATAGTTACTGTACAACAAAAATAGAATAGGACCAAGGATAGAACCCTGAGGTACACCGGTGTATATGGTTAAGGTTTCTGAAACAATATTAGAGAACGAGATAAATTGGCTTCGGTCGGTTAATTAATTTTGAAACCACTGGTGGGTTATACCTCCAATACCATAGTATTCAAGTTTCTGGAGTAAGATTGAGAGGTCAATGCTGTCGAATGCTTTCGAGAAGTCTAAGAATATAGAAAGGGTGCAGTTCTTTGTTGGTTTATCATTTTCAGTAACATGACCCTGGTTGGCGACATATGGAGTTTATACTAAACAACCTATAGGGAGTTTGAATTGATTGGGGTTGGGGTGGGTTGGAGGTGGGGGAGGGGGAGGGGTCAGACCAATTCACATTTAAAGGAAATACATTCTCTCCAAATTATGTGTGTCACGCACTCCAAGCGACTCGCAGTGTGACCGTATAACACTGTCCCACTGCGAATCGCTTGCAGAGCGTGCATCTCGCAGATATGTGGTATGTGGGTCAAAGCGGTATCTTGATAAACAAAAACTGGAGGTATTGGTGGGGCGCTAAGTTGGTATTCCCCGTAAAAAAACGATTTCGGTTATCGATTGTGGAATATATCTGGAATGCGTGGGTAAATTTGTAAAAGGACTAATAGTCGACTTCGTTATGAGTGTTGAATCGGAACTGGAATTCGTTATATTAAATTTACCATTCCGACCGAGCACCTTGGAATTTACTGGATTTATCTCTGAACTAGCAATGTGATAACCGCCTTGGATAAGATACAGGAGAATTATTTGGTTTTGTGAAAACCATTGAAGAGTGTGCTGTAATGATAACTCGTCAGATGAGTAATAAATTGTTTGTGACTGCCCAGAGAGTTAGTGGATGGGGATACTAATCGAGTATGAGGGAAACGGAGTGGGGCTTGTTGGTAATCTTGACAAAAATACTCGATACCTGTTCACATTGAATTCGTATTAAGGATAAGCTCGATAGCCCGTTGCAATGGGATCTCCATTCAAGACAAAGTTCAGTAGCAGTGTGCGAGAGATTCCGATACACCAGGTTCTGAGTTCTAACAAATTCTCACCTAACCGACAAGACACGAATGCTGCCCATTCCACCTCCAGCCCTTCAGAGTACCGTTAACTCACTTTTCATTAAAATCCAATATTTGAGGTTCATTGAAGACTTCACACGTGCCCTTGAAAATCTTCCCTATCGCGCCATTATGGATCACAGAGGTTCACTGAAGACTCCCACATCCCGCCATTATACATCACAAAAAGAGCGATGCATCCAAATAATATCAATGCACACATGCGTCTCCCACCCTCTGATGAGTAATGCTGTATCAGCCCCACCCTCCCCTCCCACCCCCACCCCAATCCCAGAAAGTTCTGCCCAGAAAATATCACTGGAGTATTTATTTATTTATTGGTGTTTAAGGTCACCTATTTCTGCACAATGAGTAATCGTGACCACAACATGGAGATAAAGTCAAATTTAGTCAATCGTTTCTCCCTATTTTAGAGAACTTCCACCCACGAATTGATGAATGGCTCCCATATTTTAACAGTAAAACGGAGCTTGTTTACAACAGTAAACGAGCACTAAGCACTACTTCACGTCCCTGGGTACCCACGGTGAATCACAGGCGTAGTCTATCCTTACGAAGATATGCTGCCCAGTAAATACCACTGGGGTGTTTTCCCTTACGAAGAGGTGCTACTGTTTACTCAGTACACTATACTGAAATATTGCAGAAGAAAAAATCAAAACGAGAATCAAAACGAGACACATGCCACCCAAGTAAAGCGTCATTGTGTGGATAAACAACAAATACGCCCCCCCCCCCCCCCCCACACACACACACACACCCGACCACCACCAACTTAAATAATATGGGATGCACTGCCAGAAGTGTATTCTGTAAGTGTTTGAGCATCGCACTGGGTAAAACTTATTATATTTATTGGGCAGCACTTTCCGAGGGTGTGAGAAGCTTGTGCGCACTGAGATCATTTCAATGAATTTTGCCGTAAGCTTTAGGAAGCTGTGTACCGGGTGTATTGCATTTTTATTTACCGTTAGCGAACGGATTGGCAAATTCGATGTATAAAACTGGACATTTTATGGGCGTGGACTGTTGTACTCTTCCGGAAAAAAAAACAATATACCGCGTGGAGGGCCATGATTGTTTTATTTTTTTACTGGAGTTTAATGACACTTCTAACAGACAGGGGGCGCCATGAATGGTTGAAAAAGGAGGCAGTGACCGCCCAAACCCAGTTAGAAATCTCAAGGGGATGGGGGGGGGGGGGGGGCATTCGTGTCCGTTCGATAGGGTGAGAAATTGTTAGAAATCAGAAAGTCGGTGTATCATTATATACACTCTATGCATATATAGGGGATCATTCTACTCGTCTTAGCGAGTCAACACATTGTGGTGGTGGCTGCGCGCGCACTTGTGTGTGCGTGGGGTGGGGGGGGGGGGGGGTCGCACATCTATTCATTTCTTGACAAGACAGGTATAGGGAAGGTATATAGCCAACAATTTACATACTCGAAAAGGGTATACATATGTAGATATTGGTAAGGAGGTAACAGTTTTTCAAAATTATGAGTTTTTCCCTCTGGGTGCGGGCTTAACCGGTTGGATATCGATGTTTGTTTTCGGGAGAAGTTTGTTTGTATTTAACCATATTTTCAACAGCCTGGGTGACATCACGTTGGGCAGTTTAACGGTGGGCGGAAACCAAAGAGAATAATCGTGCAGCGGCGAGCAACTGAAGACTCTCGAACTAATCAACTGTGCACAAGCAACATTAGCTGCGGTTGAAAGCAAGTGAATCATCGACGTACAGGCCTTTGAACACAACGTCTCCGTGCCCAACATGACGGGATCAAGTGTTTTTACCCAAAGTAGTTACCTCTGATCAGGATCGAACAGGGGGGGGGCGTCGAGATTAGCTTGCTATATTACATGTTGTAAGGGGTTAGGATAATGGATTTTTTGCTCTTCGATATTTAGCACAAACTTATATGAATCTCGGCAAATGGAATTTTACTCGTATCGAATGGAAGTAACTTTATCTTTGGGTTTAATGTGCAGGGTGGGGGAGAGAGGGGGTTAATGTTGATGGCAATGTGTTAAGTGAACAAGTGTTCGTTTCAAACATTTCGATGGCCCTGATAAGGACCGTCTTATGGATAAACCAACCGGTCCATTGAAGCTTGCCAGTGGTTGGAGCTTTTAACTTTAAGCCGAGAGGTTCACCAATTGATCATGACTAGCGGTATCGGCATTGTGCCCCTGGTAAGGAACTGAATCCCGATTGCCCACGTGATGGCACGGTGTCGCTGTGTACTAAAGCGCACTGTGAATACGTCTAAGGCGCACTTACCTTCTTCAAGCAGTGATGACTCTATGCAGAGTTAGTACGTTGAGGAGTCTGACAGTTGCTCGCCGCTGCTCGGTGGTTTTCTCCGGCTTCCACCACCCGTAAAACTACCAGACATGAGGTGACCCTGGCTGACCGTAAATAACGTTAAATCGCACTAAAAATAATTCAAGCTTGCAGTTATGTCCACAACAACCCCCCCCCCCCCCCCCCCCGACATGGTGGGTCGAGAGGTAAATATTCCGAGAGTGTTCCCGGATCGCTGACCATCGGTACGAACTTGGATCCTTACTCAATATTTTTTCGTAAAACAATAATTAACGAAACGGGCCCCAAACGTTCGTTTATTATTATTATTATTTTCAAGAATTACTTTCGTTTCACAAAAGTAATTCTTTAAAATAATAGCAATAAACGAACAAGCGTTTACACACAAAGGGTATATGAAACCTAAAGATAGTTTTGCACAATGAAAATTGTGGCATCATTGTCGTGCGAGTGGCCAATAATATTTCCGGCAGACAACTTGAAAAATTCCAATACGGACGGGGTCATGGGACACACCCCCCCCCCCTCCCCTCTGTCTCCACTCTTTTAGCTTGAGGCCTGGGGCATACCATTCGAGCGTTAGTTTCATTAAAAGGTTGGGCACCAGTGTAAATAAACTATGGAAGAGTTTAGTGCCACCAACACAAGTGATGGCCAGCACGCAGCTCTGTCAGTCATAGTGACCGAAACTCTACTGACATACCCAACAGTTATCTCAGTTATCTGGCTATACCTACCCTATACCTGTCATATCCAGTATTGAATACAGGTGAGCCCCCACCCCACCCCCTATCGCCACCACCACCACAATGTTATCCCCAGGACGAATAAAATAATTTTCCAATGCATTAGATTGCACGACAATAACAATACACTGGCTTCTGATTTCTAAAAAACTCTCGCCCTATCGACCGGACACGAATAATACCCCTCCTAACACTCGAACCTTTACATTTCTGCCAGGTGAGCCTCCTTTTCATTCATTAACGACCACTCCAAGTGGAATATTGTTTTTCGAACGAGTACAACAGACCTCACCCATACCAGTGCCCAATTTTGTCCATCGACTTTGCCAGCCGTTGCCTAACGGTAAATAGGAATTTACTGCAACCCCGCCCAGCATCCTAAAGTTGATGATCAAATAAACTGACGGTCTATTTCAAACCGTGTTTACAAAGGATGCAGCTTGACAAATGCTGTTCCACGTGAAATTTACCCCCCCCCCCCCCCCCCACCCACACACACACACACAGCTATGTCCGTCCAATAAACATTCTAATAAAATACCAAACAACACACGTTATTGATAAGTACCGTTAAATCACGTTGCAATAAAAGTCCAAAGAGTGCTTCTATAATATGCATGAGGCTCCGTGAAGACGTCCCACAACTCCGGATGCCTTCCCCACCCCGCCATAATAACCCACAAAAAGAGCGATACATCCAAAAGATATCAGTGCACGCACGTTTCTCCCATCCGCCAATGAGCAATGCTGCGAAAGTTGCTTCTTCCCTCTCCCCACACACACTACTCGAAAAGTGCTGCCGGTAAATGTCACCACTGGAGTGGCTCACCCTTATACGAAGATATGCGACTTTCACCCAGTGCAGTGCCCAAAAATCACAGCAGAAAATAGAAGATCGTGGAAATAATGGCCTTCCACCTCTAATTCAACTTCCACCCACCTAGCATTTCCCCATTTCGAATCCCGACGCACCAACACCCATAATAGATGAAGATCAAAATGGAACATATCCCACAAAAGCAAAGTGAAGCGTCATTGTGTGCATAAACTAAATACGCAACACCGTCGCAGCTAATAAGGCTACCAAGTGTCCAATAAAAAGTCGAAATTTCGAGATAAAAAGTCAAAATTTCGAGATTTTAAGTCGAAATTTCGAGATATAAAGTCGTAATTTAGAGATAAAAAGTCGAAATTTCGAAACGAAAAGTCGAAATTTCGAAATAAAAAGTCGCAATTTTGACTTTCTGGTTCTGAGAATTATTTTTTATCATGTCCCTAATACGCTTCCGTATCTCGAGGCTCGACAACAGAAGTCGCGGGAAAATGCAGCACCATTAATATTTTTTTGCTTTAACCCTTCGCTAGCGCGTATGGACTCTGAAAATTTTGACTGAAATGTCTCCCAAGTGTTTCTCTTCTGTGCGCAAATCAGAGATACGGGGAGTTATTGCCTCCCCAGCTTCAAACATTTCAACACGATTTCCCAGTGAAAACCGTGGAAAGGTCTTTTTTTTGGGGGGGGGGGTGGAGGTGGGGGGTAAATGAGCTCCCTTTCGCAGGTATAAACATTGGATGATATTCTCGAGACGACAGGATAGGTATATATATAAACGATTGGCTAAACTTAACTATATATTGTGTCGCCGCCTTTCTGTACCTATATATTCTGAAAGTTACCTTAAACAAATAAATAAATCTCGATGGAGTTGACCTTCTGTCCAATGAATATTTATAATTTCTGCGAACAAAGTCGAGAGATCACTTTCCAATAAATTGTCTAAAAATTTCAAATAAATTGATTCTTTGTATCCAAATTAATACGGGGCACCAATTGCAACAGACCCGAGAAAATCTACTTTTACACAGTGCTGTAGATATGGTGTGTGTGTGTGTGAGGGGGGGTGGGGCTACAATCATTCCCCTCCAACTCAACCTCAATTCAAGGATTTGTTCGAAAATTCAGACTGTTCTTTCAAAATTTTACCCTAATACAACGAACCATTCACTATGGAAGGACACAGTTTGGAAGAACATTTAAAAAAAATCCCGGGTGGGGTACTCTCTCTCTCTCTCTCTCTCTCCTGAAGGGTCAGGAAAATGTCCGACTCTCTCTCTCTCTCTCTCTCTCTCTCTCTCTCTCTCTCTCTCTCTCTCTCTTAATTGAAGAGTCAGGGAAAATGTCCGACAATAATTGGCGATGCTATATATAAGCCGGAGCATGTCGACACCAAAGTTAAACTGCTTCATAAACTAGAACGCTGAACATGTTTTATTGCAATTTATTCGACGGTACTTTTTGAACTTTCCAATAAACTGTAATAAAATTTGGAATAAAATGATTCTTAGAGCCCACATTAATAGTGGGAAGTATTTCTTATCAGCCAGAAAATTTGCAAGGCAATACCTTGGAGATTGCAGCACTAGTGGTATGCAGCGGTGCTATGCATAGAAGAGTTCGGTGGGAATTTTATCTGCCTGAACTCGCCCCATGACTTCAGGGAAAAGCCGTTTTTTATTTATTTTATTTTTTTATTTGTGTTTAAGGTCACATACTTATGCACAATGGCTAATCGTGACCGTGACAGTTTTACGGGTGGAGGAAGCCGGAGTACCCGGAGAGAACCACCGAGCAACGACGAGCAGCTGTCAGCTCTCCAACTTCGTAACTCTGAACTCTGCACCGCAGCACAGGCAGGGTTAGATTGGTTGAAGGCATGCGCACAATCGACGTGCAGTACGCCTCAGTACACAGCGTCATCGTGCCTCCATGTAGGCAATCGGGGTGAAGTGGCTTGCCCAAGGACACAACGCGGTTGCCGCAGGTGGGATTCGAACCCAGGACTTCTCGGCTTGCAGCCTGCACCTCTACCAACTGAGCCACCCCCCCCCCCCCCCCGGGAAAAGGCGTTCATGTCACTGGTTTAAAACTACCAAAAATTATTTATCTCGGGGCGGAATCTACGGGCATTGTGTGCGTGGGGGGGGGGGGGGGGAAGGGGAAGAGGGTGGGTGAAGTTTTCTATCTAGACTATAATATCTGTGAGCCTGGTCATTGTATGGGAAACGGAACACAAAATTCGAAAATCCGACCGGTCACAGATTCGAGTCGGAATTTCGGAAAAATTTGTCAGCTGATTTGAAAAGTGAGAGAATCTGTTTGAAAATTGAAAATTCACTCAGGCTCTGGCCGAAAAATTATGACAAAAGCAAACTGAATTGAATTTCCAACTTTTGGAATTTACATCACCGGATTTCCAACTTTTGAAATTTTGGGCGATAATTGGGGAGGGGGCGGGGGCTCTCCTTCACACCCCTCCTCTAGCTACGTCCCTGCCTAACATCCGTAAAGTTTTCGGATTTCCAAGTTCCAACCTACTGGCGTGGCCTCATTTCGTTTCCGGTGGAGAATTTCCCAGGAAATGAGCCGTGCCTATAACTATGCAGTCTTTCTGGTGCCAACTGTACGCCTGTGTTACATAACACTGACATGCAGGCCGCCAGCAGCGCGTCATCATTTTTTTACCAAATCTGGTCTTCAGGTCTGTTCAGGTTGTCAATTTCCTAAAACTGGTAAGGCAAGTATATTCTTTAGACTCAAAGACAGAAGTCGCTTTGGATTGTGTCACTGGTGATTGTTCCATTACGGACAATTCACCGCAGGTGCATTGAACCTCTGACTTCAGTTTGGATTCTGAAACATTTGAACACGTCTCATTTTTTCTTGCCTGTGCGCAGATTATGGAAGTGTGTGTCTATTAGGTGGATGATGGGGGTGTGAAGAAGCAGAATGTACTTTCATCCAACCTCTACGGTGTTGATCAATGATTTTAGGGTGATTTCTGTGCCTTTCTCCCTGAATAGCTTATGTTGCCTACCTGAAACGAGCTCGACGAGTTCGTTCCAATGAGGGGTCATAAGCTGTATTGCAGGATGGGTGGATTGCTACTAAATCACGATGGGATAGGTTTTCTACCCGACGAATATTTACAATTTTGGAGAACAAGGCACAGAAAGCATTTACAACACATGAACTATACCAAGTTGCACCCGGTGGTCCATAATCTGCAAATATACTTCCACCTAGTAGCTTCTATGGAGCCCGAGAAGTGACATTGTCATTTTTTTTCTGTAATCTGTGCGAACGGATTACTAATAATTTGAAAATTCAAGCGGGGTCGGTATTCAAAAGTTGGTTCGGTTAGGTTTTTCGGTATCCCCATGATATCGGTAGCAGTTCGGTTTTTCGGTATAGGGGCCTATTGCCCATCTCTGGCAGTGTCCTTTCAATATTTTCAATGCGACGCGCCCTTATCCCCATATGGATATGCAGGTAATACATTTTAATTTTTATATTTTCTCCATATTTTCTTTAGACACCATACAGCACCATAACGTAAAACCTTCTCAATGGAACGAACTCTTCGGGCTTGTTCCAACAAGGGGTCATAAGTTGCTGTACATCGTTGATGGGTTTGTTTTAAATCGCGAAGGGGTTGTTTTTCCACCTGACAAAACACCAAAAGAATTTGCTTTGCAAACTTTCAGTTCATGGGCCACCGGGTTGTTGTTGGTGTTTTAAGTGCATTTTTCACAAATCGATGGATGTATCCGGAGTAACTGACTCGCCGTGTCTTTACCATTTAGTAGTATCCCTACCGCCACTCTCACCCTGTAATGTATAGTTGGGAGAAAAAAGATGCCGAGAAATATAAATCAGCTAGAAGTCCAACTCTCACCATGTACTGACCCTGTACTGTTCAGTTGGGTGAAAAAAGATGCACAGAAATATAAATCAGCTATAAGTCCAATGCCCTGGAGTAAGTGTGAAGTTATAAAACTATAAGAGCGCTTTTGCCGGCTTAATTTTTTTTAAAACCGCATTTTGAAGACAAAAAGGCACCATACCTCTAGTTGCACCCAGAAAGATTTAGATGAACTGTTCTACCTAGAGTATGGTTACTCCTTCGACCCCCCCCCCCCCCCCCACCACAGATTCCCTGTACGGGAATCGTTTTGTGGGCACCGACTAGTGGTCTTAGCTGCGAACAATCTTCTGTCCCTATCAACCATTAAGGTATCCACTTCGCATCATTCAATTTATTTTTAACTGAACATGCTGATCACATAACAGCACACTGAACATAGAAACATATTTTTAAAAGTGTAAATCCACTTCAACCCACACCTAACAAGTGGAGTCAGTCTTCTATTTTAGTGGAAATCCACCCCTGCAATGTTCGGTTAATTTGACATTGGTAAGAACAAAGCTTTACAACACAGTGTCAATAGACCTATCCAGGCCTATTTTGGAACAATTTAAACAATTACTCGATGAAAAGTTGACTCATTGCAACGCGCTCCAAGAGCACGTTTCAATAATGGTGCGTTACCAAGAAACTATGGGCGACAAAAATACAAAATACCAAAATTGTAAACCGACTGAGCCCAGGACGCAAAGCTTAGCCCAATGGCTATTTGCCTATCCCTTCGAAAAAGGTTTTTCATTGAAGGGGAACTGACAGTTTCTCCCAACATTTCCAGTTGTGTGCATGAATATCTTGACGATACCTAGAATCTGACGATATATATACTGTGTTCTGTCAGAACACCGTAGCGCCAGATTCTAGAAGATACCCATCAAAATGGAATAGCAAACATCATTTGTTCGAAAACTAACTTTGAAATGGTTTATATTACTAAAATATGCACATTTCCAAGAACTACAGTCACCCACCCCTGTGAAAATCGTGCGAAATATGGTAATAGGCTTTGTAACGTGACACCGGGAGCCGACAGACGACAGATAATCCGTCTGCAGCTGCCAAAGGCAAAAAAGCTGTCGACTATAAAAATTATAACCATGAATACCTTTTGGTTCTTTTGGTTATATCATGATCGCAACATATGTTTAAAGCGAAGCTTAGCTCAGTGGCGCATCGGGAGGGAGGGGCCGGGGTATAGGGGAGGGGTAGGATGCCACCCCCGGCCCCCAAATTCACACCCTATTTCAACTGTTGTCACCCATCTATCACGTGTTACACCTAGATCGAGGCAAAACACTGATACAGTGGTTGGTGTTGGAGAACGTCCATTCCTGGCACAGATAATTACTTGCAAATTTTACCCCATATTCACTCTCAGAGTATTAGATTTTCCAACATTTTTCCGGGGGACTCTAGGGAGCGGGGCGCCACTCCCACACCCACCACCCGCTCGACCCTTCGGACATCGAAATATGCCTAGGGCATGTCATGCCGTGCCCCCGAATATTGCCCCCCCCCCCCCCCTTATTTGAGAATCACAGCTCCACCACGGCCTTAGCCAATTGTTTATACCCGTGCTAACCACTTTTGAGACTTCCGCCCCAAGCGTTGGCTACTGGCTCCCAACTTACCAGTAAAGTTGTTTACCACAGAAAAATAAACACTATCCCATTTGCCGCGGCATGATATCTATGTACTTTTGTGTCAACGTCCAATACAGTTTACGGCACCTACCATGGAATCGTGGCACAATATCTACTTGCGTCAAGTTATGTAAACACATCGCCCAAAAAGCAATTTCACCTCTCACTCTCAAACGATATGAAAGGGCACGAATACCCCGTGCCTCTAGTGAAAGGTAAAGCGGGCGAGTGCCCCCCCCCCCCCCACCCACCCACACCTACAAGCGTCGTTGAGTTAGAAACACATTTCACCTTTCAGGCAGAGACCTTTAAAATATTTGACAAACAGGGATCCTCTCTTGCAATACGAAAGTCAAAACGACAGGAATTAGCGATGGAATGAGTGGTCGCATGACATCACTCGTATAGCCCAAACATGAACCCAAGGATCGTAATATCCTTTTTTGTGTGTACACGTCCTAGGGTCCAAGTTTGGGCTACCACCACTTGTGACAACGCAGGGATGCAAAGTCGGGAACTTGATGATCTCAACACCTTTCACGCTTAAAAAAAACTATCTACGTCACATAATGTGTCAAAAATACTCTTAACCCTTTGAAACCGACAGGCCGCCATTACCGGACCAGGAACATGGCACGTCATAATTTCATCAAAAGGGATGGCTGTTAAGTGAATGTGTGAGGTGACCAATTAATATTTTCAACGTTCAGCCTTAGTGCACGTTGAAAATATTAATTGGTTTAACCCAAAATAATAAATATGGAATCTTCCAATTGCTACCATTGAACTGACATGGTCGATACCACCAGTGTTCAAAGGGTTAACAGTTAATAGACCCAGGTAGAGTAATACAAGAGAGTTCGGTATTTACCACTAACCTTTCAACTCAGTATGTCAGATATTTTGCGCGAACGAAAATCTGTAGTTCAACAGTGAGACAACGTTTGTTTATCGAGGTTTACCGACAATTCCGAGGGTCAGGCTCATATCGTGTCCGAGAAACATCGCAATTAACGATAAATGTGAATGAATGGTTTTCGCGCTCCGAAGGCGGGTAGGGACGCTGTGGGGCAACCCCCTAACGATAAAGGATACGGCTAATCAAATTTAATCTTTTGATTCTCAGATGCGCGTTCGTTTTTTCGGCCCGTGTACGTCATATTTATTTCGGACGCATTATTCAAAATGCATAAAACTATCATACGGTTTGATTTTAGTCGTATCGTATCGCGATTTGCGATGCAATATGGATTCAGAAAGTCTCACTCAATTATACATCCCGTGATGCAACTTCTTAAGCATATAGGTTCAGAAAACAACAAAGACACCAAAAGCAATACCTTAGCAGTATTTTTAGATCTCTCTGTAATGCCTTTGCCACTATAAATCGTAATATTTTGTTGAGTAAACTGGAAAAATAGGGAAATAAGTAGCAATTGGTTTAGGAGCTATCTATCGAACAGGTACCATTTCATCCAATGCGGGGACAAAAAAATCTGATTTAGCCGAAATAACGTGTGGCGTTCCACAAGGATCAATACTTGGTCCGATACTATTCTTGTTATATATGAACGATATCAACACCGCAACATCATTAAACCTTCTTTCATTTGCAGATGATACCTGTACGTTCGAATCGTCCTCTAACGTCGAGCTTCTAGCGACACGTGCCAATGATGAGCTCAACAAAGTATTTGAGTGGTGCTCGGCCAACCAGTTAGTTTTAAATGCGAATAAAACTAAGTATATGTTGATCAATCCAACACCCAATAACAGGAATACCGAAATGACTGAGATTTAGACAATAAGAAAATAGATAGAGTGGGTACCCATGAGGAAGAACAAACTTTGAATTTTTTGGGAATAAACATTGATGAAAATTTATCTTACCAAGCCCATATATCCAAAATCATCTCTAAAATAAGATGGGCAAATTACGCACTGAACAAAGTGAAAAAGATTTTACCACACAAAGCTCTAAAAACTCTTTATTACACATTAGTTCACTGTCTTCTGGTATATGGTATTCATAAATGGGGCACTTCAAGAGCAGTAAGAAAACTTTTCACATTACAAAAACGTTCACTCCGAATTACAAACAATAAAAAATTTAATTTGCATACAGACCCTCTGTTCTTAAAAGATAAAATTCTTAAGGTGAATGATATGTTCATATTACAGGCATGCCTTTTCGTGTTCGACTGGAAACAAGATATACTTCCCCAGTCCATGAATAATTACTTCAGTATCTTACACAACCCATCATATATGAACACTAGGCAAACGGGCCAAATACGGGTAAGCAAAATACGGACAAGATCATTGGATAAGCTACCCGTATTTGCGTACCCGAGGTTATGGAATGATCTTGGTGACGAATTTCATAACCTCATTAACCGTAATGAATTCAAAAGAAAACTCAAATTCAAATTGCTGTCATCATATATTACTAATGTCCAATGTAACAATCCTTATTGCCCCGACTGTAATGGGTATAGGGCCGTAGATACTTCTTGCATTAACGCCACTATGATCATTCACAGGTCTATATAGACCTTGCCCAAATTATTGCCTCTTTTACCAGGTCAATCGTCATACACATCTTCTCTCAGTTTGAAGTACCTCTGAGTATCTCGTCCCGTTTCCGTTCACAGTGAGCCAACGGGAGTGCAAAACAGATTTTAAAATAGTACTAAATCGTGATGGATGTTGAATGTGAGGCTGCACATTTAATAATATTCAATTCCACGTCGACTTGCTGTGTCGAGTACATAACATATTTATTACAAGGAGGTGACAGGTAGACAGCCAATCTGGCTATGTCATCTCTGTGCGGTATATACATGTGCTTTATGTATTGTTATAATAACCATACTCTAAAATCGGTTGGGTTAAAAATCAACCCAAATCGACTGGGTTGAGTGAATATGAACCCAAACTGGGTTCATATTCACTCAACCCAGTCGATTTGGGTTGATTTTTAACCCAACCGATTTAGAGTGACATGCATGTAATCAAATCTGTTATGCTTGTATAATTATACCGCAAAATAAAAAATCTGAATCTGAATCGCATACATTGATACAGTATTGTTATTCTCCTCGCGAAATGCGACGCGATTCTCATAATTATGCATGTACAAAATAAATATTTATTTAACTGGTTGAGGGCCAGATTATTTTTAGAGATCTGAATTTGTGCATAAAAAAATTGTCAAAAAATGTTTTATTACAATGGCAATAGGAACTCTCCAATAATATGTAATAGAACAATTTCGAATAAACCAACTATTATTTATATTTAACTGAATACGAAACATGTGCAAGGAAAATGTTACCTTCATTTTTGAAAGACCTATTATGGCTTCTAGCACTCAACCAGTTAAAAAAAAAACCTTATTACTTTTGATCTCCATTTTAGCTATTCTTTATTGGTTTTATGTATGATCACTGTTACAAAAAAACTATCAGTGAAATCAACATGGAAGCTCTCATATTTAAATTTAGGCTCCCACAACTGAATTTTAGGCATCGACGGCCATTCCATCAGGAATAAAAAATAAAAATAAAAACCGCCCTTCCTCATTGGTTTAAAAAAATGCCTGAGAATCAATTATTTAATTTTGTTTGGGCTAATGCATTAAATTATTTATTCATTTATTTACTTATTGGAATTTTACGACACTTTCGAAGCCAGGGTCAGTTTTACGGTTTGAGGAAGCCAGAGTACCTGAAGAGAGCTACCGAGCACCGACGAGCAACTGTCAGACTCCCCAACGTACTAACTCCGCACAAGCAGGATTAGCATTGGTTGAAAATAAGTGTGCCATCGGCGTGCAGTGCGCATTAGTACTCAGCACCATCGTGCCCCCACGTGAGCAATCGAGGTTACTAGTAAGTGCCTTGCCCAAGGACACAACACTTGCGGGGATCGAACCGCGAACTTTTCGGTTTGAAGTCCAATTCCCTAATCACTGAGTCACCGTGTTCCTGGTCCAAGCATAGCCTGAAATTCCGTAATTTAATTTTTATGTTTGGTCGTACTTTCAAAGGACGTATCAAACCCTAAAATTAAATGACGGGCTTTCAGGACATGTTTGGACTACCGCGCTCCCTTATTAAATCATTACTAAACCTCATAAAAGAACAAAACAGATTCGGTGTAATTTTTATATCGTGAGTCGATTTAATTTAAGCAACCTGTAGTTAAAGCTTTTCACGCGATATGCCTCCATGCGTTCTGGGATACTCTTGCTCCCAAATCTCAGAGGAAGTCGACGAATAATTCATCACAAACCCATGTTCCAACAACATAAAACTTTTTCCCAAACATTCGAATAAAATATACGTGTTTTGTTGATGAATTCATAAAGGCGGTCAACGTGGGTCTTCCCCAAAACTGACAAAAATTGTCTGTCTAGACATTCTTCAAGGCGAGAAAAGAATAACAGACAGCGCGCGGTGATATTTAACCATATTTAGGCTTGGAGTTGTCAGTTTCGTTTTAGTGTGGGACGTGTCGTCTGTAGACTCGAAATAGAAGAAGTAAAGACCATTAATAGCACATGAGACGTTAGTATGGAGCCCCGCGTGAGGCATGTAAAGAAAAAAAAATCTCAATTCGTTCGAGCGAACTGGATTCGTGCGAACGAACTGAATTCGCGCCTACGAGTTGAATTCGTGCGCACCGAACTAAATTCGTGCGAACGGGTTCAATTCGCGCGAAAGACGTGTGAACGAACTGAAAGACTCCACAATGGGGGATCCATATTAAGGCGACCACGCATCTTGTTGGGTTATTCAAAACTCGGCCTGTTGCAGGGCAACATGACCGGGCAGTTAATAGGCGCAGTAACCGAATTAATAGGATTACTGACATTTTATTCAAGCTGCAGTGCATCGGCGTTGGGAAAAATTGGAGAAAAGGGTAAGGGATGAAGGACAATTAGAAAAAAAAACGACAAAATAATTCTTGACCAAGCATTGCACCATTATTTTGGTGGCACGAAAACTTTTAGGCTACATGCTGTCGTGCTATCGTTTCAAATCTTTGAAGGGCAACCAGCCAGGACCCCACCCCTTCCAACCCAGTCCTCTCTGATATGAGCTTATGCATTCAAATTTTGAAATATTTCCCTTTTACATAACCGACATAACCGGCCATCTTTTGAGGCACAAATCGTCGGAAAATTTATTCAATCTTTGTCTTTAAACAATATATTCGGCCAAAAGAGACATTATTTTTTTCTCTATAAAACATGGCCCATGACCGCCGCATTGGAACGAGCTTGTTCCAATGAGGGGGTCATAATTTATGTTTTTGACGTAAACAATGAAAAAATAAGGTTATTTGTTAAGTTTATTTGCAAGTGTCGTCTCCCTTCGTGTTCGGCAAAGGGTTTTAAAAACAGCTTATTACTATCCCTACTACGAGCTCGTTACAACGAGGGGCCAAAGACTTATCCTCAACTAAAACTCACCAATCTTGTATATTACCACGACATTATTATTAATGCTCAAGTTTTGGAGGAAGAGTGAGTGTTTTTTTTCAGTTCTTTAAGCAATTCTTTCACAAATGACGTCAGTCTAGTCGATAAAGGGTTACCTCCAACTTATTTTGACTTTCGAATGACAATAAATCTTAATTTGGTCCTTCCGGTCGATTAACCCACATCTCATTTCCCCAAAAAGAAGTGAGTGGTGTAGATAACGAGCGAAAAGCAGGGCGGGGAACTCATGAAAGTGTGTGTGTGTGTGTGTGGGGGGGGGGGGGGGGGCTGTTAATTTTTGCCACCCGACGCTTATGACCCCTCATTGGAATAGATTCTCTGTCTTGAAATTGTCTAGAAGTGCCCGTTTAATTGGTTAGGATCACTAGAGTGCGGTAAGGGGTTAGCAATGCATGTCCACCCGACCCCACCATATTGCTGTATGCACATTTTATTGTACATCAGAGTTTGGGCCACTCAAAAAAATTCTGAGAAACTGAAAAAAAAGCCATTCCATCGCGGTGGACTGTTTTGTAATGACCCCCGCCCCCTCCCCCGGCTCGATTTAACAGGATTGGCATTGCGATTTTCGAATCAATTTTCAACTATAGCTAACCAATTTCACATGACAAAAGCATATAAATAATAGGAAATGCTAATCAAAATTTATCCACGTTAGAAAACTGCTATTCAATTTTTAAAATTTAAATCGACCCCATCACCCCCCCCCCCCCCCCCCCCCACACACACACACACACACACACCTACACACACACCTATCACGTAGAGTATTATATGACTGGGAGATTGGGAAGCACTGTTTTAGGAAAGGGTGCTAAAAATGGAAGTTCAAAGACCAAGTCGAAGAACAGGGCTGGGGGAATGTCAGATAACAATCTCCGTCCGATCCCATTTCCGAGTCGTTTTTTTTTTCTTCAAAGTATAACCAACCCTTCGGAAAATCTGATTTCAACTTCAAATTCTGAATTCAAATTACCTACGCCCAGGGTGGTATCGCCTTGTACACTACTACACTACAACTGTATACAGTGAATTTGCCGAGTCTTTTTGTATTTGTGGGGAGAGTAAGTGATATTTTAAGCCTACAGTCCTATACGTATATATTGTGTTGTCTAGTTTAGCGGGCTGTTGAGTTTTGCTTTTCGCAAAACATTTAGCACACGGCATTGAAAGGGTTAAATTTCAAACTTTCAGTCGGGCAGGTGTGAGAGAGAGGGAGAAAGATGGGGGAGAGATAGACAGAGATACAGACGAGGTACAAAATGGGTAAAGCTGACTGCAATTTTTTTTTAAATACCTGGTCTCCTTCATTTTTCTGTGTTTATTTGCAATCCATATCATGTTCCGAAGAAATAATCATTTAAGGTCCAACCATATCATATTTATTAGTTATTTTACCCCTTTTGGTGTTGTAAAGCTAACAAACCGAGAAACGGAAGCTCCATCTTGAAGTGGACTAAAATCTAAAATGGCGGACATCATTATGGGTTAGGGTTAGTATTTTAAGGGTTAGCAGTAGCCTGCTAACGCTTGTCCTTGCTATACTGGCCCTAATGATTTCTTCAAGTTTTAAATTTTCTTTTTAAGCAGCAGGTGGCGCTTTATAACACAAGCTGAACACAGACAGGTGGACAGTGTGTACCATCGTCATACTGCCCCAAAATGGCCTTATAAAAATGACACAAGAGGATTCATTCCAAATTTTGGTCACTAGAGTAATGGAAATGAAAAAAGTTCTGGAGACCAGGTATTTTCTAAATACATTGCACAGTCTCCGATTCTTAATATTTATTTTATTTATTGGTGTTTAAGGTCACATACTTATGCACAATGGCCAATCGTGACCGTGGCAGTTTTGTGGGTAGAGGAAGCCGGAGTGCCTGGATAGCATCACCAAGCATCGACGAGCAACTGTCAGCTCCTCCACATTCTAACTCTGTTCAAGCTCCTCTCAAGCAGGGTTACATCGGTTGATGACATGTGCACCATCGACATGCAGTACGCCTTAGTACATGGTGTCACCGCGCCCCCGTGTAGGCAACCGGGATAAAGTGCCTCGCACAAGGACACAATGCGGGTCTTCCCGGACGAGGATTGAACCCCTCATCTCCAGGTTTACCAATTTGTCCACATGGAGGTCTTATTATAATTTGTTGTACAGTGCCAGAACTCTTCAATACATTGCAACACATCAATTTCTTGTGAACACTTTTATAAATTGTAACACGGCAATTCCCTATGAATGAATATCAACTACGGTGAAAATAATTTTCCACACTGTCGGTTAAATCGCTCCATACTGAGATTCGATTTGCTATAATTTATTCGACAGTTCCTTCTGGGGAATTTCCAATAAATTGTAACAAAATTTTGGATGAAATTATTCTAACTGCCCAAATTAATCTGGACACTATGTTAAGATCCAGAAAAATAAGACGTTCACCCAGGGGTATAGATACAGTGGAGGGGTGGTGGCAAGACTACAACCACTCTTTCTTTTCGAAGACTACGACCAATCGTTCTTTTCGAATTTTTGCCCTTAATCAACGGTCCATTCATGCTAAAAAAACAACTGTCAGAACAACGATGGAGGTTACGCAGTTTAGACGGGTGAGGGGGGTCATCAAAACATATTGAATAACCTTGGGGTTGATTTTTTTTTTTTTAGATTTTTTAGTTTTCAATGTTTTTGGGGTGTTTTTTTTTTTTCTTTTTTGGGTTGAAGTTATTTTCTTGATTGCTGATTGTGTAAATATAAGTTGAGTAATATTGATTAGATGTCAATTATTGTTGACTGCTCAGTGTTTATTATTTTACCAATTTTTGTAGTGATGGATCTTATCCATTGGAACTGGACCCTTATCGTAATTAATTAATAGCAAACTATGTGCTAGAGGACGGATAAGCAACTGCGGAGGGCGGTTTTAATTTGAGTGAGAAGGAAATAGGGATACATAGAGGTCGGTTTCATGTTCCTTCATGGAACAGGTGCGAAAATCGAGAAGGAAAAGTGTAGCAAGTATTTAAGGGATCTGCATGGGGCTAACGAACAGTCTTTGGAGCCGAAAACATCCGACGAGAGTGTTACACAGAGTTCCCAGAAACCCTGCTCAAAGTTTTGCGAAGATGCGCCTAGGCGATTTGACACGGTTAGTTCACTTTTAACGGACTGTACTATGTTTCAAGTGTCAGATACTCACTGATTGGAAGCGGCGGGCAGCGGCTGCGGACGCCTCATCGAGCGGTTTGGTACGCCAAATGTCGATAGACGTCTTTCTCTGTGTGAGAAGGGTGGAGGGAGCGACGATGGCCGTGGTTAGTTAAATGACTCATACAAATTCGCTTTACGATTTCAAACTGATTTAGTTTGTAATTCGCTCCCTTATGCCACGCCGACTGAAACTTTCAATATCAAGTAGGACAGCTGTACTTACTTCCTTTTTTGGTCAACGGGGTTTACACGTAGTCAATTAATCGACAAACATGCTGAATCACATCGTTATCGCATGATGTACAGAACGAGCCGGAGACAGACTATCTACTTGTAAACGAGGACCCACAGTGCCAGCCGAACCATTGCAAGCGGCAGGTTATACTTGATCGAAGACCACCAATGAACACCTTCGTCAAAACCTCCAAACGGACGGAATGAGCCGCAGACAGACCACATATGTTGGCGGGCGACTACTGTTCACACAGCAAAAACAATCATCAGTGGCAGACTATATCTTCCCAATGGCCGATAGAACCCCCTAATGGGTTTTGAACAGCCTCGGCGCCCCCTTTGGATTCTTTGTTTTGGACTGCCTGCATGAACTTCAAGATTCCGTTGATAATGGCGCTGCAAGGGGTTATCGAACCCCACGTCGTTTCCGTGCTCCTTTTGGTGCGTAAAATCCTTCGTCTGGTTTGTTCGCCCTACATTGTAAGGACAACACGTCAGCCTCAAAATATTTATAAAAGCAGTTGTCATCATTCTTAATTAATACAACGATCGGATGGCCCTTCCCTAACCAGCACAATGGTACTCTCATCACAAGCTATCCTAACAACAGCCCATGATCCACAAACAATTCTGGATAAACTAAATTTTGTGGAACCTAAGAAGTGTTAATAATTAAACCTCACTTGTGGCAAATTACTTCCAAAACACCAACGTGGATATCGTCACGATAACCGAAATGTGGCTAAACCCGCTAACAACTTTTCTACAAGTTGATTTAACACCATTAGGAAAGGCCACGGCCTGCTACATCCAGCAAGGCGAAGGTGTAGGCCTACTCAATAATGAAAACATGAATTTCAAAAGAATCCCCAATAGTCATCTCAATGTCGAAGTAATCACAAACCAACTCATTACAGACTACAGATCAGCAGTTTGCGAGGAATACAGCTTCCGCTTTTTTGTACTCTGTGAAGGAAGTAACGTTGCGGTGCATTGTTAGTATCACATGCGTTGTCACGATAGCCCGTGAACGGCTATGTTGTGATATTGCCATGGCGATGGGCGGTGTTAGTGCCCATGTTTAGTGTGTTTTGTTCGGGAAGCACGTGTTTCTGTTGTCCATTGTGTTTATTGGAGGCCGCCATCTTGGTTATTTGTAGCACTTACTATACCCTGGGAGGGGTGTATTCGGGGGGCGGTATGTTCCATTGAATAGGAGTGTATCTGATTACTTGAACAATCTGGTTATTAGAAATAACATCACAATTACCTGAAACGACCCTTATTTTAACCCATCAACACATCCAGAAACCGACTATCTTTGCTAGCACGTAGTGGTATAGGGTCGTTAAGCAAGTAAGGTATACCCATGGGTCCGTTCGATTGGCCCACAGTGTACGCCGGTGGAGAAGACCCCCAGAAGCGGAGATAAACATCTGCCTATCTCTCCTCCAGACCTCTCCATTTGACAAGTCAGAACCCCTACCCACTACCATTCTACACAAAGCTATCTTCCTTGATCGAGTGTATGTTTATTAGACATACGAAGATGTCTGCTGATCGAATCAATGTGCTTATGTGACAGTTAACAGTGCAAGAACAACATGAAATACAGATATGAGCGGGTGTGCTGGGGTGCAATGCGTGCGCAGCACATACGGATATTTGTGGGTATTTGTGGACTTATGAAGAGGGCTTTTGGGAACTGAAATCTAGATCCATGGTCTTCACGGCCCACAGGCCGCTGTTTCTAACTTGTCCAGTCACCACTATCACTCCCCCGATGGACTCTTTGTGCCGCAAGCACATGTTCAACAATCCAAATATCGTTTTCACCGCAGAGGGTGATTATAATTATTTGCACCTGGTTATTGCATGCACCGTCATTTTGGTCGCTGCAATCTCTACCTGTGTAGCTTTAATTGTCAAATGTGTGTTTGCATTTTTTTTGTTCAAATGTACAAGAGAACATCGTGGCATTTTCAGATGGTACAGTTAACATTACTACCAGCCAAGTGTAGACAGCCGAGTAGAAGCTTCCAGTTTGATGCTGAATCCACTTCCTTAAGAGTTGCAGAGACAATGTCTTGCTGTCAATCCGATTTTTGTCAACTGATTAACAGAGACGAGTCTTAAAAATATAGTCGATGAGTCGTAAAAATACTCTGTCCATTTTTATAATCCGACAAGCCTCACTGGAAAGATGACAGGAAAGTGGACCAAGCACCCCCAAAAAACACGTCTTTGGATAAGTCAGCGCACGTCAGGATAACCCAATCTCCACAAATTTGGGACAAGTTTTTCAGAACTTTTGCCCCCCCCCCCCCCCACACACACACACACATACCGTTTTTGATCATCCTCTTTCGAATATTTAGAACTCGCCAAAAGAAATGAATTATAAAGGACCGAAATGCGAGTTCTGAAAATTAAACATCTTTGCCTATTTACTGGTGTAAGAAGGGAATTCCGTTTTTGAGTTTTCTAAAAAGTGGCAGATGCAAATAAGTTTAAGGAATCAAATTCTTGGATTTACTTATTTAGCTAGGATCAGATGCTATTTTATTTATTGGAGAGTGCTCACAGGAAGTCTCAACGTGATAAATTGTGACATGACAATTTAGGATAGACAAACTAACTATACACCTGGAACTTAATAGAGCACCCCCTGTTTTTTTCGCAGTGGTGTTAATAGAAACTGTCATTACTTTCATGCTATCTCTCAGATGACCAAAAGTGATTGTTTGCGGAAAGAACGGCCTGTTGACAAATGAAAGACAACACAATGATGAAAATATGCAGCACTTTAATGGCGCTAATTACACATATCTGTCACTAATGTTTTTGATGGAAAAATGTTCTCTCGACAAGTATGGTGCTGGAACGGTCCACGATGAAACAATGCCGGTAATTACTGACACAAAATGTAACTTGTGATCTCCTGAACACAATAGCAGTGCCTGGCGTCAATTGCGAGTGTATCTACCACCTGTCCAAGTGATAGACTGACCCCCTCCTAATGCAACCAGTGAGCCTTCTGATACGATCCAGAGGCAACTGCTGCTATACTCCTTGTGTAATGCAGCTTCCAAATCGGCCAAATTCCGTACAGGCGGATCCATTGCTTGCACTCGAAAGTCTCATATGTGTTCTAAGGGATTCAAAGGGGCTCACTGCAGGCCAAGGTAGTGTTGTACTAGCGTTGTTCTGAAGGAATGCTCTCACAGCATGGGAACAATGTGGCCTTGCATTGTCGTCCATGAATACAGGACGAATAGCCAACAGGTGGTTGTCAAAATGAGACACGGCAACCGGATTGAGAATGTCCCGGATGTACTGATGACCATTGATATTCCCACGTACAGCCACCGTATCAATTTTACAATCATGAGAAAGCCATCCCCAGATCATTACTGATCCTCCACCATGAGGAATAGTAGGTCTGATGTTCCTGGGCATGTAAGCTATATTTCTATGCCTCCATCTGTGACGTGAAGCGGGAACCTTCTCTCATCTGACTAATGGACTCTAGTCAACGTCTTGAGATTCCAATGTTGTCGTGCCATACACCACTCAAAACGTCGTCTTTGATGCTGATCGGACAGACTTAGAGCTGCACGCTTGGTGACCCTTCTGGACTCATACCTGATGCTTTGAGACGGTTTCGGACAGTTATGTTGCACAAACGCCTCTTGGGGAGCCAAAGGCGTTTCAAAACCTCACTTGAAGCAAAGGGTTCACGCCTTACGAGGCGTGCCAGAATCCGATCTTCCAGAGGAGAGGTCTTTTGGGGTTGTTCAGGACCTGGTCGGCCCCCAACAATGTTGGTTTGTCGATGTTTTCGGACAAGTCTACTGATGATAGAATGACTATAGCCAAGTTGCCTTCCAATAGCTTTGAATGACATGTCTGTTGCATGCATGCCAGCGATTTGACGTTTTAATGCCCCCTGGCAGTCTCCCCCGTGTGATGTCAACATTTATTGAGAAGTGACAAATTTTTATACTCAGATATTGCATGTGGATGATAGTGTTTTTTGTAACATTCGTGGGAAGCTGTGTTTGGGGTACGCTATCAACCAGTAACATCATGTTTCACTGGATGTAATGTACTGAAAGACATAGCAATCGGGGGGGGGGGGGGGGGGGGCGGTTATTTAAGTTCCAGTTGTATATGACAAAAATAGCACTCTACATGTTATAACATTGGGTTGCGATGACTAGTATTGCAGTTGTCGGGAATGAATGAATGAAGGGTTTTTATGTTCCGAAAGTGCAAGTGTAGTATGCATATGGCCATTGTTGATTCTCAAACATTATTCTGCTCGAATAACTCATTTGTGGACAAAATGTTTGGTTTATAAAAATCCATTTTCTGCAACTGGACCGATGCACCTGATTGAGGAGCTTAGATGTCCACATCAGTGGACGGAGACAGTGAATAGCTTCATTCAGATCATTCAGCAACGGAGAATATCCAAGTACTTCACAGCCTCAAATAACTCTTCCATTATTTTCCAGTTGTGAGATGGCTTTACTTTTTGTCGAGTTGAGCGGCAATGGACGGGAATCTGATCCAGATCCACTCTGAATACCCTTATATAATCTGAAAACAAGTTTTCCCTTTCCAATGCCCAGCACACTTTCGCCAGGCTCGTCTCGAACTACACCCTACTTAATAAACCGGAATCGGGAGAGCAAAGGACAAAGACTTGAAATAGACATGTGCCGAAGGTGGTTGTTACATCTTCTGCCAAATCGTTCTTCAGAACGTACTTCTTACTACGGTCTTCTCTAAATTTCTTTCGTAAAGTCTGAACAAAATATTATTTGATTCCCAGTAACGGATCATCCTTTCAAGTGCCGGTAAAAGAGTAAACCAGACTTGCACATGGTGTGTAAATAGTTCATTATCAATGTCAAGCGGAAACTGTGTATGAAAACAAACGTCAATCTCACACGTATGTAACATACACTAGCAGAAAAAGTAAACTAGAAGTTGGTCTACCTTCCCACGCTATATATTCCGACGTTTTCCGAACGCATTGTGCACCAAATGTGTGTCCAACTGTATTGTCCAAGTACTGTTTTTTTCTACCTGTGAATGTGAGGAACTGGAAAGAATCCTTAGCTTTTCCAAAAGCGTTTCAATTTTCCTACCGTCAAATTACCACGCCTGTTAACTTTTAAATTCTCAGATTGATTTATGTTAATGACTATCGTATATACACGCATAACACAAAACAAAACAAAACAGAACAGCTGTAGATTCCTTAACATTGTTTCTACATTATTGTTGGCATCAATGATGTAAAAACACTGTAAAGATAAATTCAGCCCAGCCTACCAATAGAGTCATCAATAAAGTATATACTAAAAAAACACAGTTTTTTTAATAATAATAATATAAAGGTGTCAGTTTGTGGCAGTATGGGAACCTAAGGGTTATACCGCAAAGGATTCAATTCGGCAATTTATATTATCCATCTTTACAAAATACAAATCTGCAAAAAATGCAATTGCAAAAGGTCTGTAGTTTTCGGCCCCTGGTGGTCTTTAAAGAGATGGTATTTTTTTACATAAGGTCCATCGCGGGATATCAGCTGTAGCACAGGGGTGTTGAAAGCAGTTTCATCGGGGGGTTTCCAAGATGGCACACAATTTTGGGTCATTTAATTGGTCTAATAACAGTGCTTTCGAAAACTGTGAAGCAATCTCGCTTTCTTCTTTGACCGAAATCGCCTTTTACTTTTCCACTTTCTACATACAAATTGTACTGCATACGGAAATTTGTTTTTAGTAATGTTGCAGGGTTATTTTTTGTAACAGGCTCAGATATCACAACCACCACATATTAAAATATTCAACCAAGTAAATTACTGTCTGAAAAATCAAGCAAAAGTTTTAAAAAGTAACGATGGTATAGGACAGTTTAGCTTAAAGCGAGTCAAAATAGGAAGGCAACAAAGGACTTGGAAATGTGGGAAAAATAGTTATGCCAAAAAAAAACTGTAAAAGTCACCCCACTCAAAGAAACAGTCTGTGTGAGGAATCCAAATCTTTTACGAAAACGGGCACTATTAACTGCGTTGAACCTGAAAATCTATTTTTGAAACCAGTGACTACCGACAAACAAATTTAAAAACCAATTCCACTTGTGGATATAGTATAGGGAATGAACGTCCAAGAAAACTAGGTTTATTGGTATCGAAAGTCAGTTTCAGTATCTGTGGTAAAATTATGATCGAGACACAAATATAAGGTCAAGCTTAGTCAATCGGCGATACACTTGTCGCTCACTATAGAGAACTCGCACCCAAGCATTGGCTACCGGTTCCAATTATACAAGCGAAGCAGTACTTGTTCACCACAGTAGTAAAGCACTGCTCCATTTCCCAGGGATTAAAGGGTACGAAAGTTTCACCCGAATACAAGTGGGGCGGGTAGGATTGGTGGATGGAAGAGTTGACAAGGAAACTTCCAAATACACTCCTCAAACCCCACACTTAGAAACCGCTTTTAAACAAGGTGGAGGTCGGTAGAAAAAAAGAATAGTCGGGAAAACAAAAGTTGGAACATCCTGTACCCGAATGGGTGAACAAAACACCCCTAGATTCATTTGAAAGCAGAATATAATAATTTTCCCGTGGCTAAAATATGTTTGTATTGTAGCCTAAATAAAAGGGAAAACAAAGTCAATTGATTTTTAATATGTATAAGCAAAACGCATATACAAGTACAAAATAAAATTCATAAACATGACAAAAATAATATCAACATATTAGTGCTGCAAACATTACATGCGGTATTAAAATCTAAACATTTATTAATTTGTTGGAGCACCTTTTCGCATATAGCACTTATTGGAATTCAATATGCACTCATTATGTTTCAAGCAGATCCGATTTATTTTCTTTATTGACACTTTTAGCATCCATGGCTAAATCAAGACTGCAAAAAATGAAAGTGTCAATGACACTGTAGTTCAACTTGATCTTGGTAAGTTATAAATGAAATGGCAAATTTGAAGAACATTGGTACCAATGTTATTTGATGAAATTTCAACATAACCGCATTGTGTGTGCACAAGGTCAGAGTAATCCATGCATTTTTAAATGTAAACTGTAAGACTGGCTAAAGGAAGAATGCTGATACACAAATGCAGTATGTTCAGAGGTTATTGTAAATGGCAACTTTCTTTCACAGAAATGAATGCTAATCAATAGCTCTTATCTAAAGTTCTTGCCTAATGAGCACACCAAGTTCAAAAACAATCCTATGATGAATGTGGCCTGTAGGCTCTGTCAAAGAATGTTGATGCACAAATGCAATAAATTCAAAGATTATTGCTAACAGCAACAGTTTTTGATGGTGAAAAGTGAAAAAGGGAAAAGAAAAACAATAGCTCCTATCTTTGTTACCCTGCATAAGCATACAAAGTTTCAAAACAACCTGAAAATGAATGTGCCCTCTGAGGCACGCCAAAGGAAGATGTTAATGCACAAATGTACTAAGTAGAAGGTCATTGCTTGTGGCAATGGGGTTTTTTTATGGAAATTCATAAATATACCCTGCAGAGAGTGCAAAGGGATAAGTTGATGCACAAATGCAGTAAGTTCAAAGGTTGGTGATAACGACAATAATTTTTTATGGAAATGAAAAAAAGCAATAGCTCACATCTAGAGGTCACCCCGAACACACATAACAAGTTTCAAAGTGATCCGATCATAAATGTGTCCTGAAGGGCGTGTTAAAGGGAAATATTGATCCATAACTGCACTAAGTTCATCGAAGGTCATTGCCAGTGGCAACATTTTTTGACGGAAATCGAAGAAAATCGATAGCTCCCATCTAGAGGTAACACCAAACAAGCATACAAAGTTTCAAACCGATCTGATCATAAATGTGCCCTGTAGGGCATGCCAAAGGAATATATTGATGTCTGACTTAACTAAGTTCAAAGATCGTTGCCAGTGGCAACATTTTTTGACGGACGGAAATGGAAGAAAATTGATAGCTCCTATCTAGAGGTCACCCCAAACAAGCATGCCAGGTTTCAAAGCAATCCGATCATAAATGTGCCCTGTAGGGTGTACCAAAGGGAAATATTGAGGTCTGAGTGAACTAAGTTCTGAGAACGTTGGCCGCGGCAACATTTTTTGACGGAAATGGAAAAAATCGATAGCTCCTATCTAGAGGTCACCCCAAACAAGCATACCAGGTTTCAAAGCAATCCAATCATAAATGTGCCCTGTAGGGTGTGCAAAAGGGAAATATTGAGGTCTGACTAAACTAAGTTCTAAGAACGTTGGCCGCGGCAACATTTTTTGACAGAAATTGAAGAAAATCGATAGCTCCCATCTGGAGGTCACCCCAAACAAGCATACCAAGTTTCAAAGCGATCTGATGATAAATGCGACCTGTGAGGTGTGCCAAAGGAAATTACGTACGTGCGTACGTACGCCGGCGGACGAGAAGTGATGGCAATAGCTCAGCTAGACTTTGTTATATTCATCTAAAAAATCGAATCTGATGAATCATTCAAGAACTACAAGCTATTTGAGTCAATCTATGTTCTTTTCAACAAAAAAAATATACCCCGATAAATTGGGGAAATAATTCTCTTCTAACATCGTCTCAAACTTCAGTTTTTCAAGAAATAAAGTCTTTGCAATTATGATTTACTTCAATAGAGAATTGAAAAATATTCTAAACACGCTAAGAGTAAGAGATAAATATATAGCCAACTTGAGAAGACTAGAATTTGGACATTCACTAACGGATCCTACTTCAATATTGCAATGACGTGATGTTGTTACGTTGATGGGTGACGTGCGTTTGCATCACACCCGGGACATGCGTGTCTTTGGCGGGTAGGAGGAGAGAATATATGATATACCGTCTTCGACTGGTATAAAATCAATACCACTTGCGATATGACTGGATTTTTTTAAAACCAGTATTTTGCAAACTCGGCACATATCTCAAACAACCAGTCTAAAGGCCAATTCACAACATGAGTCTCTGTAATACCTTGTTCCAAGCAAGTCCACCTGAGATTTTTCATCCATGGATGGAGCAGAGTATTACATAGACTAACCATAAAGTAATCTGCTAAGGTTGCTTATTCAAGCTATAGTACGAGGGATGTTGGCCACACTGGTTACTCTTAGATTTAAAATTAAAGCACATCCTTTTAATTACCCCTATTTTTACAAAGAAAAAAAACCCTGGACTGATTTTCCAACTGATGACAAAACCTTGAAACCGTATTTTTATACCTGCAATATCATGATCGTTATTTAACACTAATACTTAAATATACCTGTGTAATCACCCAAGCAAATGATTGACTTATCAAAGTCCAAATTTAGGCTCCCAGTAAATTCAAATGATCCCAAATATGGACATCTAGCACTAGATAACTGGTTGAGTGCTAGAAGCCCAAATGTGGGCTAAATATAGAAGTGTAGGTACCTAAATGAAGGAGCCTCATATTCTGTGGATGAGCTTCATGTTGTCTTAGAAGAGAAATATTTTATTCATGTGGATTTGCCTTGCTACAATTTATTGGAGAGTGCCTATAGGCACTCTCCAATAAATGTAACAAGGCAAACCACATATGAACCAACTCTAACAAGACGTAACCCAGAACTTTACCAGTTAAGACTTCCACTAAGTAAACAGTATAGATCAACATATTTACAATGTAAATGAAACGTATCTCAAACTGCAGGTACATGAATTTATGCTCAACACGTTACTTCTTCACTGTTGAGTTGTTTTCTTGAACTTCTCATACAGCAACCATGATTTGATATGGAGGAAAACTGAGCTTAGTACCCAAGGAATCATTAAGATTTATTTATTTTATGCATTTACATATTCACAATCGTGACTGCAAATGGAGATAAAGTGAAGTTTAGTCAATCGTTTCTATCCATGTTGCCCATTTTAGAGGACTTCCACCCCAAGCATTGGTGACGGAGTCCTATTTTACCAGTAAAACAGAGCTTGTGTTCCACAGTAAACAATCAGTGCTTCACTTCCAGGGGGCCCCACAAGGAAAACTGATAGACAACTGCAAATTAACAGGGGGTTATTTTTTCAAAACATATCTTGGATGATCTCACCACTACGTAATGCATTACTTTCGTACTGAACAAAAAAAATCTGTCTGCAGAACACAAAGTGTAAATTTAAATCTATGACAGGAATAATGGATATAATATCAGCATGACATGCCTTGTCACATCTTTTCAATATCAAATGACAAAAGAAAATGACATCTGGTGCATTACCCTTTTTCAACATATTTTCTGAATGTTGTCACCCTATCGATTATTTTCGACAGTATCCTCTGCACACTGACGTCAAAATCTCAAAAATTTTAAGATGCAACATTTTCCCAAAATGAAATGGGGAATTTAACCAAACTGAGCTCTGTCAAACAAGATTGAAAAGGTAAAATTCCTAGTTGCATTAAGGGAAATATTGTTACTTGAAATTTAATTAATTTAACACATAAGCTCCATGAAACAAGACAGAATTGGTTACATTCATAGATGAATTTAAGGAAAATTTTGCAGCATATAATTTTGAAATTTAAATGTCGGTGTGCAGAGATTTAACTTGAATGAAGGGTTCAGAGTAATTTAACCATTCAGCTCTCAAGCCTGCAAGTTTTAACTTATTACTGATCCTCATTCCCTATTTGATGTGTTGATTACTCACAGACTACCAAATTTTCAATCATGGACAAATGTAATTCTCAGTTAGCTGCTGCGAGAATTATTGTGGACATATGATGAGTTGTGGAGTACTAGTGGATGCCAATTAATTGGATATTTGTTAACTGAATGACTCTGTGAATTACATATAATTCACTCACACCAAATAATTTACTGTACCTCCAGTACCAATTTGATGCCAGATGATCAAGTATGAGAATAGCATTTAATCTATTATATAGAGCTCTGTCAAAGAAAATATAGAATAAATACTCAGTTTGCCATCAGAATATAGGAAAAGAACTGAATTACTCCCAATCCTCTGCAGCCTGAATTGGTTATATTCGTAGTAGCATTGTGGGAAAAATGGCTACTTAAAATTTCATTATTTTGATAATCTGTGTTAAATTGAGTGCTGAAAGCTCCTATCAGGGCTTTCAAATGAAAGTGTCAATGACACCGTAGCTCAACTTGTCAAGACATGTACATGTATAGTATGTGACACACCAATGAGAAACATCTAGGTAATGACCTGATAACAAAGGTACATATAAAGTATTGTAATGGTCTGTACATAAATACTGACCATAGCCTGTAGAAAAAATGTATAGGTAAAGTATTGTAAAGGTGGGTGACGGTCAGATGCTAAACTAGAAAAGAAATCTTTGAGTCCCAGAGTGGGTCTGACTGAACCCCAAAATATTTGTTCTCATAGCACAGTGATAACAAAGGCACCCCAGAACACACTCATTCCTGTCCCAAGGTGAAAACAAAGGTACCCAAGAAGTTTCGTGAAGATCAGTTCCTAAATACGAGCTGTACAGAAGTTGTGACAAAAAACTGATTGGACCTAATTTCGGTACGAAATGGCCACTGGCAGCCATCTTGAATTTTGGACCGCACTCAGAAACACTCGTTCTCGTCCCAAGGTGATAACAAAGGTACCCAAGAAGTTTCGTGAAGATTGGTTGATAAATACAGCCTCTAGCCAGAGCCGTATTGACATGTGCACTTACAGTGTATAAGTAGCACTAAATAAATCAAAATTCATCTAATTTGCATAATTTCTGAACAAGAAAAAGCCTGTATTGTATGTGATGTATTTCATTTTACTAAACATTCATACAAAAATTTATTCAAATCAGAACTTTCATACAGAAGTTCTGTACAAGAGACTGATGGCACTAATTTTGGTACAAAATGGCTGCTGGAGGCGATCTTGAATTTTGGACCACACCCAAAAACACTCGTTCTCATTCCATGGTGATAACAAAGGTACCCAAGAAGTTTCGTAAAGATCGGTTCATAAATATGGCCTCTAGCCTGAGCCGTATAGAAGTTGTGTACAAAAAATTGATTAGAGCTAATTTTGGTACAAAATGGCCACTGGCAGCCATCTTGAATTTTGGACTGCACTCAGAAACACTCGTTCTCGTCCCAAGGTGATAACGGAGGTATCCAACAAGAAGTTTCGTGAAGATCAGATGATAAATACAGCCTCTGGCCCGAGCCGTATTGACATGTGTACTTACTGAGTGAAAGTAGCACTGAAATGAAAGTGTCAATGACACTGTAGCTCAACTTGTCAAGACAAAGACATGTACATGTATAGTATGTGACACAGCCATGACAAACATCTAGGTAATGACCTGATAACAAAGGTACATATAAAGTATTGTAACGGTCTGTACATAAATACTGACCGTTGCCTGTAACAAATGTATAGGTAAAGTATTGTAAAGGTGGGTGACCGTCAGTTGCTGAACTAGAAAAAAATCTTTGAGTCCCAGAGTGGGTCTGACTGAACCCCAAAATATTTGTTCTCATAGCACAGTGATAACAAAGTCACCCTAAAACACACTCATTCCGGTCCCAAGGTGAAAACAAAGGTACCCAAGAAGTTTCGTTTAGATCAGTTCACAAATATGAGCTATGTAGAAGTTGTGACAAAAAACTGATTGGACCTAATTTCGGTACAAAATGGCCACTGGCAGCCATCTTGAATTTTGGACCGCACCCAGAAACACTCGTTCTCGTCCCAAGGTGATAACAAAGGTACCCAAGAAGTTTTGTGAAGATCGGTTCATAAATACAGCCTCTAGCCCAAGCCGTATTGACATGTGCACTTACAGTGTATAAGTAGCACTGAATAAATCAAAGTTCATCTAATTTGCATAATTTCTGCACGAGAAAAAAAGCTGTACTATATGTGATGTATTCCATGTTACTAAACATTCATACAAACATTTTTTCAAATCAGAACTTTCATACCGAAGTTCTGTACAAAAGACTGATTCACGAATTTTGGTACAAAATGGCTGCCGGTGACCATCTTGAATTTTGGACCACACCCAAAAACACTTGTTCTCATCCCATTGTGATAACAAAGGTACCCAAGAAGTTTCGTAAAGATCGGTTCATAAATACGGCCTCTAGCCTGAGCCGTATAGAAGTTGTGTACAAAAAACTGATTAGACCTAATTTCGGTACAAAATGGCCACTGGCAGCCATCTTGAATTTTGGACCGCACCCAGAAACACTCGTTCTCGTCCCAAGGTGATAACAAAGGTACCCAAGACGTTTCGTGAAGATCGATTCATAAATACAGACTCTAGCCCGAGCCGTATTGACATGTGTACTTACTGTGTGTAAGTAGCACTGAAAAAATCAAAGTTCATCTAATTTGCATAATTTCTGCACGAGAAAAAACCCCGTATTATATGTGATGTATCCCATGGTACTAAACATTCACACAAAAAATTATTCAAATCAGCGCTTTCATATGAAAGTTCTGTGCAAAAATCTGACTGCACCAAATTTTGTACAAAATGGCTGCCATCGGCCATCTTGAATTTCGGACCGGACCCAAAAACACTCTTTCTCATCCCACAGTGATAACAAAGGTACCCAAGGAGTTTCGTAAAGATCGGTTCATAAATACGGCCTTTAGCCCGAGCCGTATTGGCATTTGCACTTACAGTGCTGAAAGTAACACCAAAAAACATCAAAGTTAATCTAATTTGCATAATTTACGCACGAGAAAAAAACCCGTATTATATGTGATGTATCCCATGGTACTAAACATTCATACAAAAAATTATTCAAATCAGAGCTTTCATATGGAAGTTCTGTACAAAAAACAGATTTCTGCATCGTCGGTACAAAATGGTGGCTGGCAGCCATCTTGAATTTCGGACTGCACCCAAAAACACTCATTCTCGTCCCACGGTCATAACAAAGGTACCCAAGAAGTTTCGTAAAGATCGGTTCGTAAATACGGCCTCTAGCCCGAGCCGTATCCAATTGTTGACGGACAGACGGACGACGGGCCATGGCATAAGCTCAAATTTGGCTTCGCCAAAGTTGAGCTAAAAATCAAAGTTCATCTAATTTGCATAATTTCTGCATGAAAAAAAACCCTGTATTATATGTGATGTATCCCATGGTACTAAACATTTATACATAAAATTATTCAAATCAGAGCTTTCATGTGGAAGTTCTGCGCAAAAATCTGATTGCCCCTAATTTTGAACAAAATGGCTGCCAGCGGCCATCTTGAATTTTGGACCGGACCCAAAAACACTCATTCTCGTCCCACAGTGATAACAAAGGTACCCAAGAAGTTTCGTAAAGATCGGTTCATAAATGTGGCCTCTAGCCCGAGTCGTATTGGCATTTGCACTGACAGTGCTGAAAGTAACACTAAATAAATCAAAGTTAGTCTAATTTGCATAATTTAAGCACGAGAAAAAAACCTATAATATATGTGATGTATCCCATGGTACTAAACATTCATACAAAAAATTATTCAAATCAGAGCTTTCATATGGAAGTTCTGTACAAAAAACAGATTTCTGCATCGTCGGTACAAAATGGCGGCTGGCAGCCATCTTGAATTTTGGACCGCACCCAAAAACACTCATTCTCGTCCCACAGTCATAACAAAGGTACCCAAGAAGTTTCGTAAATATCGGTTCATAAATACGGCCTCTAGTCCGAGCCGTATTCAATTGTTGACATACGGACAGACGGACAGATGGATGGACAGACAGACGGACGATGTGCCATGGCAAAAGCTCAAATTTGGCTTCGCTAAAGTTCAGCTAAAAATGAAGGTTCCAGAGCCTAAGCCAACATTTTCCTTGCTCATGTTTCATATTCCGTCCAGCGCAAATAATATTTTGTATACATACATTTGTTTTATTACAAATTATTGGAGAGTGCCTGTGGGCACTCTGCATTAATTTGTAATAGAGCAAATATTGAATAATAAATTCAAGCCATCAAAAATAATCTAGTTTTCAACTAGTTAGGGGTTAATTGATTACACCTGTTTTAACTATTTTACATGGAAAAGTGGCTACTCAATTACAACGGTATCACCAGATTTGTGATCCTACTGAGACTAAATATCCACTGAAGGCTGCAGAAATTGGTCTCAGAATGAAGGGTGAAGAGGTTCTCAGTGTAAATGGGAGGGTGAGAGTTAAACTGAATAAGAATATTCAGAAGTGCAATAAGCCATTTGTTTTTACAATTAACATTCTTCAAAGTTCAGCAGTAACTGTCATTACATAATTATTCCACACATGCACCAGCAGTTCATATCAATATATTCATGCTTATAATAAAACCATGAAGGAGTGAAAAGTATCACTCAAAATTACAAATATTTTTGTAGTCTGGTTGAAGGAAATATTCAATTGGTGAATTTCAACTTTTTACTTGTCAATATAATGAAGTGCATGCCAACTTCATAAATATAGTACTGTACAATATATAATAAATGAAATACTAAAATTTTCTCCATTTTTCAAAATCAGAGTTCAAAGCTCCATCTCTGGACACACCTTTTCAAATTCATTCCCAAGTAAGTCTACAATTATGCAGTGAAAGCCAAAAACTTAGTAAATAACAAAAGGTTGACTTCTCAAGAAGCTGTGACTATTTGATCATGAACAATCAGTAAAACATTTGTTCATAAATAAACTAATGAGTACTTCTTGCGAGACCTTCCTGTTGCAGTTGAAAAAAATGAAGAAAAGAAACATACTTCATGATATTATACAGTGCATTTCTGAAAAAGTGCAAAAGGAGTTAAACCATTCCTTCACTGATAATACTAAGGTAACCCTCCTCTCAAAATATACCCTTAACCCTTTACCCAACACAAATAGGTGATGTTTGTAAACAAAGATCTTCAATAAGTTAAAGCAAAAGCATAGCTTATGACTTCTCACTGTAACAAGCTATTCCAATGAGGGCATCAAAAGCAATGTCTTTAAGACAAAATTTTTTAAAAACTTAAGTTATGATTTTTGTGAATAGCACTGGTCGGTTTTGGCTATTACATAAGGTAAAGGGTTAATTATTTATTTACAGCTGTTTAAGGTCACTTTCAGCATCTTTGGCTACCCTATGCCACAACATAGGGATGAAGTCTAATAGCCAATCGTTTATACCTATGTTGCTCACTGTAGAGAGCCTCCATCTCAGGTGCTGGTTGAGGATCCTATTTTACCAGTAAAACAGAACTTGTTTACCATTGTGCACAAGAACTGTTCTACTTCTCAGGGTACCCATGGGGAAGGTAAAGGGCTAACCCTTTCAAACCTGCGTTCCTGAATGGTATTGTGGTGCAGAATAAAGTGAATCCAACTCCACTATATACTGCTTAATAAAATAAAAAGAGTTAAATTCCGTATAATTGTTTTTCATTCAAACAGAAAAAAAACTTACAAAGCCAGAGCACAAATTTGACATGTAAATTGCATATAATTACAGTGCAGTGATTACAACTAGAGGCTCTACAGAGCCTGTAATCGCTCACCTGGAAATACATATAAAAATGTGATTTCCCATAGGCTTTCCATGGTAACTATGAGCTGCAAATATGGCCACGTTTGCAACATTACATCAAAATTACATGAGGATCATTGGTAGAAGGTGTCTGTTTGTTTGTTTGTTTGTGGGTGGTTAACGTCACATATTTATGCACCATGGCTAATCGTGACACAACATGGAGATGAAGTCAAGTTTAGTCAATCGTTGATCAACATGTTGCCCATTTTAGAGGACTTTCACCCCAAGCATTGGTGACTGGGTCCTATTTTACTAGTAAAGCGGAACTGGTTTACCACAGTAAACAAGTGCTGCTTACTTCCCGGGGTTCCCACGGGGAGGTAGAAGGTGTCCCAGTCTTCAATCACGTGAAGTTTCAAAACATTTGAATCCATCAAACAGAATCATATAATGTCTCTGGTGACCATATTTTCCAGCCAATGGGAACAAAAAGAGGATCGTTTGTAGAGGGCCTCCTATAGACCATTCTTTCCAAGTTTTGGTTCACGTCAGCTCAATAGTTCCAGAGAGAAAATGAAAATGTGATTTCCTATAGGTTTTTTCTATAGTAACTACAAACCTCAATTGTGGCCATGTTTGCAAAACGACCAACATTAAAATGACGAATGTTGGTGGAGGGTGTCCCAGTTATCAACCATGCAAAGTTTCAAAACATTTGGCCCTGTGGTTTCAGAGGAGAAGAGTTTTCAAAATTGACCAATCAGAATCAAAGAATGCTTCTGGCGGCCACGTTTTTTCACCCAATAGGAATAAAATGAGTAACAGTTGTAGAGAACCTCTCATAGACAATGCCTGCCAAGTCTGGTTCACATTGGCTCAGTACTTTCAGTGAAGATGATGAAAATGTGATTTCTTATAGGGTTTCTATAGTAACTATAAGCCACAATTGCATCCATAATTGCAACCCGATGGAGATTAAAATAAGGATCAATGGTAGAGGGGGTTACAGTCATCAGTCACATTAAGTTTTTTCAAACCATTTGGCCTTGTAGTTTCAAAGAAAATTTTCTTGAAAATGCACACATTTATGAATTCTGTTTCAACAAAAAAAAAATCAGTAAAAAAGGGTTAAAATATTTTGAAAATTGCAATTTTTTCAGACAGTATTCTCTTTCAAAATAGCTTTTGGTTAGGTAAAGAGTTGCAGGAATCTTAAAAGATATACAATAATTACTGTCATCTGAGCTGACATGATTGCAAGATAATGAACAAAAGTAACCTAGATTTTCAAAACAATCTGTCAACATAATTAGATTACAGCTGAAGATATCAACCTACAGTTGCACTTGTTTTGCAGTACAAGTCAAAATAAGTTGTGTAGGATAATCCTATAAACTATGTATCTTTTCTCTTCCTACACTGATAAGACCAGAAGCTGACATCATTTTCTGGAAAGCTCTCACTGATAGCTTTTCCAGAAAATGTCAGATTCTGATCTTGTCAGGGCAGAAGCTGCAGTCTACTTAGTTTATTGCAGTTATGCTACAGCTTATTTTGACTTGTACTGTATACACAATATTTTTTTTTTCCCCATTTCTCAGTGGAGAAAAACTGGAACCAACCCTTACCAGATTCTCAAAAAACAAGTATTTTGCTGACAGTATCGATCTTTTGTGCAGACAGTAGGGGCATTGGGTTAAGCATTAGAATATAGCCTCTGGTGGCCGCATATTTCCATCCTCTCATAGACCATTCCTGCGAAGTGTGGTTCGCGTCGGCTCAGTAGTTTCAGAGAAGAAGATGAAAATGTGATTTCCCATAGGGTTTCTATAGTAACTATAAGCCGCAATTGTGGCCATGTTTACAACCCGATCAACATTAAATGAGGATTATTGGTAGAGGGGGTCCCAGTCATTACTTCTGTGAAGTATCAAAACATTTGGCCCGGCAGTTTCAGAGGAGAAAATTTTTGAAAATCCACCTATCAGAATCAAAGAATGCCTCTGGCAGCCATGTTTTTCAACCCTCGGGAACAAAATGAGGATCGTTTGTAGAGGACCTCCCATAGACCATCCCTGCCAGGTTTGGTTCACGTCAGCTCAGTAGTTCCGGAGAAGAAGATGAAAATGTGATTTCCCATAGGGTTTCTATAGTAACTATAAGCCACAATTGTGGCCATGTTTGCAACCCGATCAACATTAAATGAGGGTCGTTGGTAGAGGGGGTCCTAGTCATCGTTTATGTGAAGTATCAAAACATTTCGCCTGGCAGTTTCAGAGGAGAAGATTTTTGAAAATCTACCAATCAGAATCAAAGAATGCCGCTGGCGGCCATGTTTTTCAACCCACGAGAACAAAATGAGGACTGTTTGTAGAGGACCTCCCATAGACTATTCCTGCCAGGTTTGTTTTTACGTCACCTCGGTTTTTCCAGAGAAGAAGAGGAAAATGTGATTTCCCATAGGGTTTCTACAGTAACTATAAGCCGCAATTGTGACCATGTTTGTAACCCAATCAACATTAAATGAGGATTGTTGGTAGAGGGGGTCCCAGTCATCATTTATGTGAAGTTTCAAAACATTTGGCATGGCAGTTTCAGAGGAGAAGATTTTTGAAAATCCACCAACCAGAATCAAAGAATGCCTCTGGAAGCCATGTTTTTCATTCTACGGGCACAAAATGAGGATCGTTTGTAGAGGACCTCCCATAGACCATTCCTGCCAAGTTTGGTTCACACTGGCTCAGCGGTTACAGAGTAGAAGATGAAAATGTGAAAAGTTTACGGACGATGACCGACAACGGATGCCAAGTGATGAGAAAAGCTCACATGGCCTTTTAGGCCAGGTGAGCTAAAAATGAACTGAGAATTTCTGTCTACTTTCATCCCCATGATGAAAGTATCACTCCCCGCAAAAGAAAAATGCAAGAAAATGTAATTACAGATATTGTTTTCATTCCTTTTTCTTGATTTAGTCTTGATTTCATATCATTTTATGAAATCTCAACTCCCTGATGCAGATCAGAATCTGATAGAGAAAGTGACTTTGGTGATCATAGTACTGGAAAGGAATAAATTCCTCTTAATTGAATAAAATATACTGTTATCACTGAAATGTTATATGTGCAGCCAGACCTGAAGCTAGTTGGGGTGCCAGGGTGAGGTGGGGGTGCACAGGAAAGAATCACTGCTCTATTTTGCAGGGTACACATGGGGAAGTCCTATAAATGGGAGAAGCCCCCTTATTAGTGAGTTCTTTACAACACAAGGTCCTGCAATTCATCAACTATGTCTTTATTTTATGAGAAAATACTTACAAGTTTATTATTTTTTCAATTTTAGCCTCCAAAACTTGGCTTATAACCTCTCATTAGAATTAGCTCTATGAGCATGTTCAAATGAAAGGTCATAAGGCATGTTTTTGATGCAAAAAAGAAATATTTTCAGTTTTGCAAAATTATTTTTTTATGTGTCACCTTCTTATAAAAGGGTTAAGATTTAGATAGTGTGTTCCTAAATGGTATTATCATATTGAATTCTTTCACAGCAAATGGAGGCCACTATTTAACCCTTTACCTAACGAATCGCCCGCATCCGCCCGTGTAATATGCAAATTGAGCAGTTGAAAAAATTAAATTTTTCAAAATATTTCAACAAAACCATATCATGTGACCCCTCATTGGAACGAGCTCATTGAGCTCGTTCCAATGAGGGGTCACATGATATGGTTTTGTTGAAATTTTTTGAACAATTTAAAAAAATGGTATTTAAAATAATAAATTTTGATATCGTCAGCGTTGGGTAAAGGGTTAACAATTGAGGAGAGATTAAGACACAATTTAAAACAACAGCCCAACCTGAGCTTTAATAATTTCTGATCCTCCCTATCAATCTTGTATGGGTTTTTGTCAGTTTGTTGGTTTACTAGTGTTTAAGGACATTTTAGTCATCCATCCAATGATATATTAGGACCATAACATAAATATGAAGTCAGGTTTAGCCAGTTGTTTTCCCCAGTGATGATGCCTGGAAATACCTGCGAACAACTGTTTATGCAACAAGGGTTTATTTCAGTTGTAAAATCACAAACAAACTGCAAGTAACAATAAAATAATACAATCTCGATTGTTTTGCCAGTCAAACTTGACAATCTTTTGGGGTCAACTCTACTCAAAGGTTGCACATTGCATCCACATATGAACATAGTGGCATGCTGTTCACACTGCTGGAAGTCCATATTTCGGCTTTATTCTGAAGTCCATTTACCATAACCTGAAGGCTTCATATTCAGTGGATGTGCTTCTTATTATCTTGAAAGTGAAATTATTTAGTATGTATGCATTTGGCTTGTTACAATTTGTCGGAGAGTGCCTCTAGGCACTTTCCCACAAATTGTAATGAGGTAAAGACATGATAACAACTTTTGATGACTAAAAAAAAGAAAAGTATGCATTCTAACAGTTTATTTATTTACTTGTGTTTAAGGTCACACACTTCTACACAACGGCTAATCATGACCACAGCATGGAGATAAAGTCAAGGTCAGTAAATCGTTTATCCTCCATGTTGCCTATTTTAGATGACTTGCACCCCACGCATTAGTGACTGGTCCTATTTTACAAGTGAAACAGAGCTTGTTTACCACCGTAAACAAGCACAGCAAAACTTCCCACGAGGGTTCTACCAGTTAAGAAAATTTCCTCCTAGATAATTAGCAACAACGAACATGCGACCTTGCCAAAGTGAGATCACATGCTAGTTGTTATTTACTTTGGCAGAAATTCTGTTATCACTTGATGACCATGGCTGGTGTAATAAAAAATAGACACAATGTAAATGCATGACAAAGCTTTTTTCCTACAGGTTACCACTATGTGACACTTTGTAACCAGCTAACAGGTTGCGATGTAAATTCTTTATTTCCAGACCAGTATGATGCCAACTTTAGAGGGCTCTTATCCCAGGCAATAATTAACAGGTGCCATTACAGCAGTAATAGCAGTAAAACAAAAACTTTGTTTATCACAGTAAACATTTGTTCTATTCCCCACATTGTAAAAACAAAAGCTGAATACACTAAAATGCAATGGAAGAAAAATAAATGGAAGGAAAGATGAACCAAGATCTGTACATAGGTGTATGTGTACATGTATATCACATAGGTGTATGTGTACATGTATATCAAAAAGTATCACACATAGTCTCCCAGTTATTAACATAACAGAATATTCCCTTCAACTGGTTGAGTGATGGAAGTCAGAATTTAGGCTTCAATGAAAAATGCCAGTACAAGCCTTAAAATTTGTTCCATTTTTAAATTACGAGAATTGGTTTTAATTCTTGTGGACTCCCAGTGCAAGAATCAATTTTCAGTTCTCAAATAATTTAGAATTTGAGAGTAGTCTCATAGCCTTGTGAGTGCAACTAGTACATATTCCAGAGTAAAATACAATCTCCTTATTTATACATTTACTTGAGTTTACCGCTCAATGAGCCAGTTCCCCTTTTGGTGAGTCTCTTGTCAGACATGTACATGCAGAATGCAAGTTCCAACATTTAGGCTTTTGGTGGTCTTGCTGGTAGAAGTTAAAGTATCAAGGCATTGGTTTCAGCTGAAGTCTTGGCTGCTTGTAGAGGCAGCCAAGACTTCACTAGAGACCACTACTAAGTCAAACCATTACCTTATTTTGAAGGAACAAAAAAGCCGAATTTTCTAGACCTTTAAGGATACATTCAGAATGTATCACAAGAAACGAAGATGATTCTTCATTATTTTCCTTGCAAGAAACAATTCTAACTCTTGTATGCATTCTAAGTCCAGCCGGTATGGCAATTAAAAGACTTTATATTCTGTGGTTGTGCACCATAATCAGTTTAGAAGAAAAATATCCCAATCCTATGAATTGATTTTGTTACTATTTATTGGAGATTTCTTAAAGACATTCTCAAAAACATTCTAACAAAACAATTCCTTATGAATAAATTTTAACACATGGAAATAATTTAGCACTTTACCAGTTAACTGGTAGATTACTAAGCTATTTTTGGTCATCAAAATTTGCCCGTAAGTCTTTGCCTTGTTACAATTTATGGGAGAGTGAGTTTTGGCACTTTCCCATAATAGAAACAAGACAAATCCATAAGCAAAAATGTTGATAGTATCACCGATCCAATGTCGAGATGTGACAGCACAAAAGTGGGTTTAATCATTATCAACCTATCGTCCGGAAACCAACTGTTTACAATTTACTATGTGAAGGGTCACTGTGTCCTTGACCTTTGACCTAGTGATTCCAAAATAAATAGGGCTCTTTCTTGCACCAATGCCAGCCTACCTATGAAGTTTCATGAATGTAGGTGGAACCATTGTCAAATTATCATCTGGAAACCAATTGTTTATGATTTATGTTCAAGGTCACTGTGACCTTGACCTCTGACCTAGCGAGTCCAAAATAAATAGGGGTCTTCAATTTGCCTAGGCCAACCTAGCTATGAAGTTTCATGAATGTGGGTCAAACCATTATCAAGTTATCATCCGGAAACCAATTCTTTATGATTTACTATGTTGAAGGTCACTGTAACCTTGACCTTTCACTTAGCGAGTTCAAAATAAACAGGTTTCTTCCTCTCAAGAAGACCACCCTACATATGAAGTTTCATAAATGTGGGTTGAACCATAGTCAAGTTAACATCCAGAAACAATTGTTAATGATTTACTCTGTTCAAGGTCACTATGACCTTGACCTTTGGCCTAGCGAGACCAAAATAAATAGGATTATTCCTCTCACTGATGCCAACCTACATATGAAGACTCATGAATGTGGGTCAAACCGTCATCAAGTTATCGCCCGGAAACCAATTGTTTACAGATTTACTATGTTGAAGGCCACTGTGACCTTGACCTTTCACCTAGCAAGTCCAAAATAAATAGTGATCTTCCTCTCACTGATGCCGACCTACTTATCAAGTTTCATGAACATGGGTCAAACCATTATCAAGTTATCATCCGGAAACCAAGTGTTTTGATTTACTATGTTCAGTCACTGTGACCTTGATCTTTGACCTGGCAAGTCCAAAATAAATAGGGTTCTTCCTCTCATGAAGGCCAATCTACATATGAAGTTTCATGAATGTGGGTTCAACCATAATCAAGTTATCATCCAGAAACCAATTGTTTATGATTTAGTATGTCCAAGGTCACTGTGACCTTCACCATTGACCTAGTGAGTCCAAAATGAATAGGGTTCTTCATCTCACCGAGGCCAACCTACCTATGAAGTTTCATGGACGTGGGTCGAACCATTATCAAGTTATCATCCGGAAACCAATTGTTTACACCCGCCCACCCGCCATTCATCAAACTATAAGTCGAGTTTGACTTTGTCCCAACTCGACTAAAAATTTTACTTCAAGATAATTTGAAGCACATCCACAGAATATGAAGCCTTTAAGCTGCTGTACCTGCACTTCATAAAGCCCAAATATTGGCTTTCAGCACCCAACCAGTTAATAAAATGGTTGTTATCCACTATGTACATTATTTATATAACTTACATTTACAATCCAGCATTGAATGAATCAGTTGTCAACAAATTGAATGGAAAATCAAAGTGGAAGGTAAGTATCTGTTTAGGAACAAAATATAGAAAACAAAAAAAAAGGTTTACAGTATTTCAAAAATCCCATGTCCATTAAAATTAAAAAAACAAAAAACAAGAAGAAGCCACAGAAAGCTGGGGCGCTTCCCTGAGATTTGGAACTTTGAAAAGGTAAGAAAAATACAGCGGAACCCTGTTAATTGAACAGCCACTTTGCAAGTAAGAATTATTCAATTATCAGGAGTATTTAATTAACAGGAATATGCCCACTTTTCTGTATTCTAGAGGTAATCTCAGCCTTTATTATTTTACCTTGTTTAACAGAGCTCATGGAGCCTTGTCAAACAAGATATCATAGATTATAAAGAATGTACTCAGGCAAAATAGGCCTGTAAACAAGATGAAATGGCGATTGTCTTGGTAAATTCTCAACATATCCTAAGATTTTTTATTCAATTAAAAGGAGTTTACCCTATAACCTATTTGTAATTAACAGGTGAAACTTATACTGAAGGTATGGAAAATGGTTTTGTGTTTGGAAGCTATATTCAACAAACAAAGTTATTCAGTTATACAATTAGGTGGTCTCTGCTATATATCACAAAATGGAAACAGAATTGGCATTACTGATTAGAAAATTTTCCAACAAAATTTTCCAACAAATTATGCTAAAATTTAAATTATCTTCATTCTTAAATCCTGTGAGAACTCTGGAAAGTGGAGCAGTGCTTGACTACTGTGAAAAACATGTTCTGTTTTATTGGTACTCACAAAGTAATGCTCGTTTAAACTTGACAAACCTCACCTCTATTCATTTCTGAATGACCTCTGCTAGTGAAAAGTTATTTTTCCTCAGAGTAACTCATGAGATAATTCTGGTATCTACTCAAATACAGTAGGTGTCCATTATACATGTACATGTTTTAGTGGTAATCTGTTCTCCATGTGCTGACCTCCAGCAAGTGTTGAAAAATCCGATAAGATATCTACTGACAGAAGGCAAACCAATCGATTGTTGAAGACAATCCAAATTTTTCATCTCTAAACATCGATTGGTCAGGCTGCCCTACCCCCTCCCCCAGCCCCCCCCCCCCCCCCCCCCCCCCCCCCCCCAGTTTTTGTTTTTGACAGGTGAACTTTGCTACTGGGTTAATTGCAGGGGTAGGATGCCATCATGGATTGAAAATGGCAAAAATCATCTGAATTTTCAAAAAATCCTTTTTCTCTGCAAGAACTTCTGAATGCAATGATTTGAAATCTGGTATTAAGCAATATATGCAGTCATTCTGGGTGGGGCAAGATTTTTGGCCAGACTCAAATTTTCTATGTTTGTTTCAACCCTGAGGGCCCGATGGGATGAAATTTGGAACCTGATGTAGTAGTGAACATGTACTTGATTTTGGTCCAAAGCAGCTAGTGGGAACCGATATAGACCAAGAATAGAAAATTTGTGAACTTCCTTTTCCCCCAGAACTGCACACCTGGTCTGGACCCCTTTAGGAGTAGAATAATTAAACTGCCCCATATGGTGAATGTATTTCAACACATTTAAAAAATCTTCACACTAACCAAAAGGCCAAATGCTTCCATTTTTGGCAGAGAACAACTTCATAAGGATGATTCACAAGCTTGTTTAGAGAAGTACAACAGCACATTTTTAGGGTGCCTCATGGAGCTTACAGATTTTAACAGTATGTTTATCACACAATCACCATTAAATTACGGAAAATATCATTCACAACATGTGTAATACAGGAATGATGTCAGAAGTCAATGTTGATGTTATAATGTTGTAAGTAAGTTGGTTTTAGAAGAGAAAATTGAATTAATCTTCTCTTATTTTCCATTAACTGTCTTCCTAATACAAATAGCAGCTGACACATTTGCAGAAAATATTTCCTGGATAACTAAATATTTTCATTTTTCTGTCTCGAAAACATTGCAACACATATTATAAAAATAATACCCATTGTTTTTGAATAGCAGTAATAAGGCTTGAAAATATTAATTGGTCTTCCCCAAGTAATGAATACAGACTCTACCAGCTTATGGCTCTGAACTGGCATGGAATATACTATAAGTGTCCAATGGGTTAAGGTCCTAATTCTTTACCACACCCCAGGTGCATGTATTATTATATGGCCGCTCATATGAGCGGGCTGGCGGGCTGTATTATGGTATGGCAATATCTGTCTGTTTGTCTGTCTGTCTGTCCATCCATCCATCAGTCTGTTAGCTTTTGTTTGACCACACGATAACTTGAAAACAATAATCTAACAGATACTATTTTTTTATGGTTGATTAGTCATGACTAGAGGATGGTTTCTTTCGATTACCAGCATTCTGGCATATTCAATATGGCCACCATGGCAGCCATCTTGGATTTTCAGAGATTTTCGATTGTCCACGCAATAACTTGACAACTATAGATTCAACAGATGCTGCATTTTTATGGTTGATTAATCATGACTAGAGGATGGTTCCTTTCGGTAACCAGCATTCTGGCATATCCATGATTGCTGCCATGGCAGCCATCTTGGATTTTTAGGGACTTTTGATTGTCCATTTGATAATCCAACAGATACTGTTTTTTTATGGTTGATTAGTCACGACTAGAGGATGGTTCCTTTCGATAACCAGCATCACTGTCCATCCATCCATCCATTTGTCTATCTGTCTGTCTGTCCATCCGTCCATTACCTCTTGTTTGCCCACGTGATAACTTGAAAACAATACATCCAACAGATACTGTTTTTTATGGTTGATTAGTCATGACTAGAGGATGGTTCCTTTCAATAACCAGCATCAATGTCTGTCCATTGGTCTGTCGTTCCGTCCATCTGTTAACTTTTATTTGTCCATGCTACAACTTGAAACCATAACATCCAACAGATACTGTTTTCTATGGTTCATTAGTTATGACTAGAGGATGGTTCCTTTCGATAACCAGTATTCTGGCATGTCCACTATGGCTGCCAAGACAACCTTCTGGGAGTTTTGGTGACTTTTGATTCTCCACGCAATAACTTGAAAACAATATATTCAACTTCAATGGGTCATAAGCCAAGAATGTACAATTATTTCTGAAGGAATTACTGACCTTTTGTTCAACTAAAAATTTCTTCACAAGCGCAATTTCTTCATAGGCGGCTGTATATTGATCTGCCTCCTGGCAGTGCACTTGTTACTATTATTCACTTTGAAAGGCCTAGCATTAATTGTTTTATTCCACAACAAAAATGTAAAAAGAATACCTTGAAATGTTTCAAATTTTTGTGGAACAATTATAACTTATTAAATAAACAAATCAGAGATAACAAATAAACAACTCAACAAAACATGGCCCGAAAAGATTACAACACTGTGAGAATGAAATAAAACAACTTAAGTGTAATATAACAGACTAAGTACAGTTTTAAAATACACAGTGCAAGAATATTATCAATCAGGACATGGTCACCTGAATATATAAATTTTATAGTAAATTTCCTTTCTTATTATACCTACCGCAATTGTTTACTACAGGCTTGCACTACAGTGGAAGACCCTAACTTGGACAAATTGCTCTCTATTTTAATCTTTCCCAAGAGACTTGACAAAGAAAAGTGGTGTAAAAAACACCACAAAAAAATAAGCCAAAACTGGGTCGAACGCCATCGGCGCACACCCAGTAGGGGACGCTCTTCTCTTAGTACAATTCCACGACTTCCGTTAACCAGTGCGTAAAGCAGTCATCAAACCATTCTTTTGAGTCTGCCAACATAGGAGTTATGTGATCAGCGGGCAGAAAGGATTCTTACCTGAATGAGAAGACGGGAGGGCCTCCATTTAAATAATTGCGGTATGTATAATAAGAAAGGAAATTTACTATGAAATTTAGATTTCTTATCAACCTACCTTACAATTGTTTACTACAGGCTGAATAGACAATAGGATGGCGAGAATCACATAACCAACCCACACATAACTCAATTGCAATGGAACCGTGGACAGAGGAAGAGGTCCTTAGACCTATCAAACCATAGCATCACAAACATTAGTGATAGACAAGGACAGATGAGGGCGTATGGTGATTTGCGACACACAGACAGAAAGGGCAGTAACAGTACAGAGCTGGAACTGACCTTGTAAGAAGCAGAATGGCTGGGATAGAAAACAGCCTGAGCAGAAGAAAGAGGGCCCGTAGAACAAAGGTCCTCTGCCTGCTCCTGCAACTGTCGCAGATAAGTGAAGAAAGCAGCATTTCTCCAGTAGGCTGCCAGCATAACATCTGACAACATGCCGGAGTAAGTATAAGGCCCAAGAGGTAGACAAAGCACGCACCTCGATGCAGAAAAATGATTGGCGATACAATCACCAGTCGCTAGATGAGCGGAAGCTGCATGAATAGCAAGACAAATCCATTGGGAAATGGATTCAGGAGAGATCTTCTGTTGACCAGGAAGAAGAGATCCTACCCTTCCAAATGAACAGAGTAAAGGGTGTTAACCCTCAACGGAAGGAAGAGTCCTGATACAGATAGGAAGCAGAGTAGTTTCCAGTATCTGATTCTTGGTCAGAAAGGAGCAATCACTGGTAAACATAACACTTGTGGGAGAGCTCCAGAAAAAGGTCGGGTCAACCGAGAGGGAGTGAAGCTCACTCCGTCTGGCTGAGGCAAAACCCATCAGAAAAACTGTCTTGCATGTGAGAAAACGCATATCCACCTGGGATAAAGGTGCGAATAAAAAGCAGAGCAGCACCCAAGCAGAGCAGCACCCAAGAAAGAGTCCATCTTGGAGTAGGCTGCAAAGTTCTAGGCCTTTTCAAGGAAAACTGCAGAACAAGCTTGGAGAGGCAAGAATGAGTGCCGATACGACGCTGTCCCACGTACGAAAAAGGTCTCCGAAGCATGGACCTGTACCCATTGCTGGAGACCCCCAGAATCAAACATATGCCAGAGACTCCGCAATCTGTGTGATCGAAGGAGTGACAGAAGCAACAGAGTGATCTGCACACCATCGACAGAAGACCTTCCACTTAGCCGCAGAGGCTAAACCAGTGGAGTGAATGCCTCTTTGAAGAAGAAAAGCAACTCCACTGCTTGTCTCGAAAAAACCACTATCGAGGAGACAGGACCAGACACAGGGGTGCAATCGAAAGGATTCGACAACTGCAGGTTCGTATCTGGGCTAGAACCTGAGGCAGAATCGGAACCAGCAGGAAGGCATAGCCAACAAGACCGTTCCAAAGGAAGGACAGAGCATCCACGGCAAAAGCCAGAGCATCTGGACATGGGGACACCAAAGTGTCCACCTGATGGTTCCAACGAGTCACAAAGAGATAGATGTGGGGACGGCCCCAAAGACTGCGAAGAGACTGGAACACCGCCATGTGGAGCATCCACTCGGTGGAAAAGAACCTGCCTCGTTGGGACAGGTAGTCGGCTAGGACGTTCAGATGAACGGGAAAGTGATGAACCACCACTCCGGCGTTGACATCCTGACCGTGCAGTAGAAGATCCTGAACCAATTCATACATGGGAACATAGTGTGTGCCGCCCTGGTTCCGAATGTAAACAACCACCGTCGAATTGTCGGACAACAGAAGGACCTGACAATTCGAAAGGTGGGGATCTACTTCCGGAAACTCAGAAGAGCAAGAAGCTCCTTCTGGTTGATGTGAAAAGCTGCTAGATCCTGGTCCCATGACCCGTGACGAAAAAGACCTAGAGGATCCAACGTCACACCCCATCCCAGATCGCTGGCAATTGCCGTCGAAACACGATCGGATGAGGGGAAGTCCAACGGAACTCCCTGCATAATCCACTGAACATTGGTCAGGGAAGAAGGTGATAAAGAAGAGACTCCGGTAACTGAAGCACCAGAACCAGAGGATCGACATTCGGCCTCCAACGACTGAGCAGAAAGTGTTGGAGAGGTCTGACATGCAGCCGACCTAGAGGAATGAGATCTGTCACCGAACAGCAGAGACCGAGCAGCCGGGGAAGACTCTGAGAAAACCACAGCCCTTACCTGGGAAACTGCCACCGTATGCAGCTGAGTACGGAAGTCCATCCCAGATGACAAAACGACAGAGAAGGGACCAGGTTCGACTCCTTCCCACTGACTCTGAACCCCAGTGACGTGAGTAGGCTCAACAGTGTGACATCAGACTCCAGAAAGGCAGCACTGGAATGCCGCTGGAGGATATCAACTGAAAAAGATACCCTAGACTGTGTGCGATGTAAGACTAACACATGCGACATCAGACAGGAGAAGGCCCAAGGATCCTGGTCGAGGCCAAAGAGCATGGCCTTGAACTGGAAAACATCCTGGGGAATGGAGCGGCGAACCGACCTGAAGGCCTCCATGCTGAACTGAGGAGCAATGATAGACTGCATCAGGGTACTCAGATCAATAACCTGTCGGAAATAAAATCTCACTGTAAGAAAGTTCTTGATGACCTCAATTGCCGCCTTTGACAGGAGATTGCCTATCTCCACGATCAAATGTTCCCAACGTGTAATGTTGAAAGGGACTCATGTTGGAAGAGGCACTCTCGTCTGAGTGGAATGCCTCAACCTGGGACGAATGCGAGGTGACTACTGCCGACGCCTACCCTTACCCTGTGAGTGAGTAGAAGTGGCAGCAGGAGGATCAGCCCTTAGCTTCGCAGATGGAGCAGAAGGATACTTGTTAGGCTTTGGACGGCCCCTGCCTCCAACAGAAGGCTGATCAAGCTGACTGAGTACCAGCAGATCAATGGAATGAAATAGGGAGTCATCCTGGACTGTCGCCACAGAACCATGGAATAGTCGCGGACCTGCCGATAGAGGCAGATCGAAGAGCAGCGCACTGCCCCTCAAGAAGGGAACGGCTTGTGTCCAGCACAGCGTACCTGCGAACTAATTCCAAGTTAGCCGTGTTACAGGCATGTGTGTGAGAAGATGCATGAGCGCCTTGGACAGCACACAAAAAAACCCCTCTTCATCGTCAAACTCATCTGGGAGTAGATATGCAGCAAAGCATAGATGACGTGATCGAAGAGAGAAAGCATTCAGCATCTCTCCCGATAAGCCCAACATGGTTCCCCAGAGTCTCCATATGAAAAAATGGCTGGCTTGGGAGTTGGAGTCCTGATCCAAGACCGCCAAAGTCTGGCAGACTTACGGACTGGCGAAATTGTAGGAACGATAACACACCGGAGGCAAAAAAGTGTCAACCCTGATGAAGAACGACGTCTTCATAGCCTTGGAACTCAGCTTAGAGTCCAAAGCTGTAAATGTTTCAACCATCTGTACCGACAGGCATGGTCGAAGGTGCCCAGAAGTAGGTTGCTCCACAGGCTGTAGGCGCACGACCGATGATCGCGGCCGGGCTGACACTGTTGGCGGTTTGACGGTTTGAGACCTGGAAGGAACCCAAACACAAAGTCAAGAGCTGCCCCCAAGACAGAAGACCTTTGGCTCTCGACGTCAGGTATGTCGGACTCATCCCATGAGTCGGAAGACACATAGCCCATCATGGGCAAACCAGCCAACGCCTCCCATGGTGTAGGCACACCAGGGGGATCAGAAAGCGGCCTGTTTCTAATCCCGGGAGGTGGTGTCACAGGGGGTGCCCGAAAACCACTCGTAGCCTTGCTGGAAGCAACGGAAAAGGCTCTTGGACAGAACCTAAGTGAGCAAGGAGAGGGCGTCCCTAAGCTCACTATCTGTCGGAACGGTACGACATAGGAACGAACCGACAAAGTGGCTTCACTCCTGACCCATTTTACCAGCGAAGGGTCATGATCCTCAAATACACCCGATGCGCAGCCACGGGCTGCAGCAGAAAACATCAGAAGGCAGATGTGTATTGGGGTATCACATACCTTGAGGAGCTACAGAGCGGAAACTCAGGAGAGTCGCCATGGACCTCTGTGGGACAGAAGGTCCAGGCTGTACAAAAAGCGTTCGTCATGCAAAACTGGCCATGGGACCAGAGAGCATGGACGGAAATGCCACAGAGCTCATGGTGACCCCACCATGAACATCCGAATCCAATGAGAAAAACTGAGGTACTCGACGACGGAGAGACCACAGTACAGGGTTCGGCCGGCAGCCCCTTCCAACTTCGCCAAGTTGAAGTCAGGGAAGGCTGAGGCCAATACCCCATGTCTACACTACCAGACATCTCTGCAGATCCCCTACAGGGATAAAACTGCTGTGCTCAATGGCAAAGAGGACACAACAGGGGGTTCGGTCGGCAGCCATTTCCGACTTCGCCGAGTTAAGCCAGGGAAGGCTGAGGCCGATACCCCGTGTCTACACTACCAGACACCTCTGCAGACCCCTGCAGGGATAAAATTGCTGTGCTCAACGGCTGAGAGGACACAGCAGGGGGTTTGGTCAGCAGCGACTTCCGAGTTCAGAGTTGAAGTCAGGGAAGGCTGAGGCCGATACCCCACAACCACAATACAGACATCACTGCAGACCCCTGCAGGGATAAACCGAGGCCAGCTAAAACGGTGACTGATGATGTTGTAGACGGAATAACAGTAGCAGCAGATACGACGGGAGCTGTTGAAACTGGTGGAAAAGGGGAGAGAGAAACCTAGCTTGGCCTACAAAGGAGGAGTTACAACCCTAGTGACAGCCTCAGATGTTGACTGGAGAGGGCGCATGGTCCTGGAACCAGGCATCTCTTCAACAGACATCCAACAGCTCCCGCAGTATCCACCACGGTAAAAAAAACTGCACATCCCCCACAGAGGGGGGTATAACTCTCACCAGACTTGGTCGTGTCAAGAGACCCCGAAATGACAGCGTTCCCCACCTCCCCACCCCCATGGTTGCGGGAGGAGCTGCACATCCCACATGGAGGGGGTATAATTCTCACCAGACGTGATCGGGTCAGGCGGCCCTGAAACAATAGCATCCCCCCCCTCTCCCACCCCCCCCCCCCCCCCCCCCCCCCCGGTCACGAGAACGCACCAAAAGCGAGGGCAAAAGGCATTGCCCTAGAGGAACCAAACTGGACATAACAGGGGACATAACAGGGGTGAGAGCAGTAGAAGAAAAGGGTGAACTCAACAAAAAGTAGAAGAACACCCCCAACTATGAGAGAAAGGGGGCAGAAAAAAGAACTGGCGGGAACACAACAGAACCCAGACGGCCGACAGGGACCTAAAAAACGGAAATTCGGCCCTCAACAGAATGAAGAAATCCTGTCCATACAGTACTTCATTGACACCTAACTCCAATAATAATAATAATAATAAAATTCATCAATCGAAAATTTTTATGTCCGAACCGCACGGAACGTTTTCGAAAATCACGTGCGACATCGGAAAATATATATAAAATTTAATGAAAATGTGGTTGAAAATAGTAACGAGAATATATAAAACACGTTCCTGTTATTATACGATCCTCAGATCCATAATTCCAGTCACAGGAAATCATTATCAGAGAGCTGAATTATAACTGTTATCATAATGCAATAGGGGGCACGTCCTTCACGTGCAGCGGATAAAAAAAGAATGGATTGATGAATGCTTTACGCACTGGTTAACTGAATCGTGGAATTGTACTAAGAGAAGAGCGTCTCCTACTGGGTATGCGTCGATGGCATTCAACACAGTTTGGGCTTATTTTTTCGTGGTGTTTTTACACCACTTTTCTTTGCCAAATCTCTTGGGAAAGATTAAAATAGAGAGTATTTTATCAGAGTTAGGGTCTTCCACTGTAGTGCAAGCCTGTAGTAAACAATTGTAAGGTAGGTTGATAAGAAAAGGATCTTCTGGTCATTTCACCTCACTACATGGAGGTGAAATGGTCTTTGCTAGAATTTCAATTTCAGACAATGTGTTGTGTGAACCCAATCATGAATGACTGACTATCTTCCTGTTTAATGACAGTGATGAATGCCATAAAAATAAGATTTAAATCACTGTCTGGATAGAACTAGAGAGGGTGCTGAAGCTGTAAAGAAACATTTTTGTCTGCAAACAGGAATAAAAATTTCGAAAAATATTTTTAGATATCAATTGTTACCATGCTCATAAAATCTTGTGATGCAAACAAGTCATTGGTGCGAAACTATAAGTATGAAAATGCTCTTTAAGTGGTAGAGTACTGGAAGGCCACAGTTAGTCTTTACTCTGCGGGTACAGCAACAGGTACAGTGCAGACTGCATTTTCTATGGATGTACTTTATATGATATTAGGAGTAAATTTTTTAGTCTATGGATTTGTTGTTTAGGCAATGTTACTCCTCTCCAAACATTCAGTCAAAAATTGTTCCATAATTCCTCCCGTCTGCTCTTTCTTGTTCTTCCTAACTATATAAAAGCTGCTCAGCCACACGGCCCCCCCAAAAGTGTGCAATTTGAGGTATTTGAAAAAAATTGAATTTTTCGAGGTCGAAAAAGGAACATAACTCCGGAAAAAACCTGTTGGACCACACCCTGATTCGAACCTGACCTGCATTTTATGTTGATACACCCACATACCAAATTTCATTTGATTTGGCCATCTATAACTAAAGTTTTCATCGGGAAACCAAAGTGGAATCCTCGGGCACCCTTCCCTTGATAAGGCTACTCCTCTGCTTTAGTCCTCCTTCTAAATCTTCAATCTCTATGGAATAATTCTCCATCAGCTCCATCGCTTTCCTGAACCACCCTGTCTGAGTGTTAAGAGTTCCATACATGGTTAAACGTCAATTTACACCATCTGCTGTTTTGGAGGTTTACCAAATAATTCAGGTAGCATAATTTTCCCACATCTATTCTATCTTTAACTGGCATCCACCTGAGATCCCCTCTATAACTGCTTCTGGAGGAGCTTAATTACTTGATCCGGTTGTCCACTGGCCCCACATCATTTTGTAGAATTTGCAAGTTCCTCACTTCTGTTTGATTTAGAGGGATCACATCCATACCATATACCTATATTTGATAATCCCACCTTCTTCCAAATCCTTTTTCCAATGATAACCTTGTTAAAGTTATTACTTGCAAGTAGTTTTAACTGATTGAGTATCCTTTTCCCCTTTGTCTTAAGTTTATTTGTGTGGTTTCTGTATATGCCTCTACCTGTAACATATAAATTCATTTCCAAGTATTCATATTCTCCCATTTCCCCAACTGTTATATCCTTGCTTTCCTGCTCATCCAATAGAGAATTTACCCACCCTCCACCCTCGCTGTGCTTCCACCCTACAGCACACATGTATTACCCTGCTTTTGTTTTCATTCAGTTCAAGTTGCCATTTATCCCCATACTTGCCTGCTGTGGTTAACCATTTTTGTAGTCCCTCTTCACTCTCAGCTAATTAAACTATGACTTCGGCAAAGAATACCTTGGGAGGACCCCACCCCCCCCCCCCCCCACCACACACCTCTCTGTGCTTGCAATTAACTCCTCTTCTAAACTTTTATGTACAATGTAAACAGAATTGGTGACAAGATGCACCCCCTGTTTAAGGCCTATCTCCACTGGGACCCTTTTTGTTGTATTGTTTTCCAGGTTGAGTACACCCTGCACATCTTTGTACAGTGCTCTCATGATTCCATCAAAACTTACTCCAAATTCAAGGTCCTCAAGCTTCTGCCATATTCCCTCCCTCCACACACTGCTTTATGCTTTTTTTCACATTAAGAAATGGCATAAACATATTTCTTTTATTGACTTTTGTGGATTCTATCAGTTGGGAGAGGGTAAACATGTGGTTAGTGACCCATCTCCCTTTCCGGAACCCATTCTGGATTTACCCCAGAAATCCTCTTTCTTCAACAATTTCCACAAGCCTTCCAGTGAGAACCTTGCAAAAAACCTTCCGAATATTGCTGTTAACAGATATTCCTCTGCAATTATCTAAGACTTCCCTATCTCCTTTTTTGTGTATGAAGGTTACCCTGCTTTCTGTCCACTCTGTCAGGATCTCTTGCTTTGTGATTGCCATGTTAAATAGTGATGTAAGATGCTCATATAGTGGATTCCTTCCTCTTTTTAAGAACCTGGTGGGAATTTCGTCAGTACTGGCTGCTTTGCCATTCATTAACTTGGTGACTGCATTTTGAACTTCTCTCACCTCAATTTCCCTGCATACTTAGTCAGATAAATTTTCTGAGCTCTCAATCATACATTCTGGAGGAACGCCTTCCCCCATCTTCTATCATTTGTCCTTTCCCAATACTTGACCATTTCTACTTCTATACTCTCCCGGTCATCAATGCTTTTGCTGCCCACCTTAATGCCCTGTACAGTTTTGCTTTTGTTAGTTTTATTTATCCATTTCCAGAATATATTGAAACTGGAACCCCCTGTTTTTCTTATTGCTTTAATAACATGAAGGTTACTGATCCACATTTCCTATTTTTGTTCTTGATTATATTAACCTTTGTTCTTGCTCCATCATATACTCTTTGGCACTTTTAGTGGCTATAGCATTTACCCTATGAAGTTTTCTACACATTCTAAATGCAGCACATTTCTTCTTTTGTTTCCTTTTGTTTGGGCTCATTATTTACTCTATATCCTAGTTCACTTGTTGTCACTCTAATTTTACCTATGCTTTCCCGTCCAGCATCTTATAGACTTCTCACTATTGAATCGGCCAACTCCTGGACATTATCTCTGATTGTCACATTTTCGAGCTTTAATTTTAAATTCTCATCAGCATGCCCTCAGTCTGCTTCTTTTCCCAGTTTCCAAATGTCCTTAAACCCTTACTGTTATCAGGTTGTGATCACTATTTAGCTATCACCACTCTATAACTCTGGGACAGTGAGTACACTGTCGATTATTGTCTTTCTGTCATTCCTTTCCCACATCTATTTACCCTTACACTTTGTATCCATTCAAATCTTCAAGCCCAGTTCATTTGTAAATTCCAAGAGTTTTCCTCCCATTAAGTTGATTTTCTTGTCCCCACCCACTGTACCCTCTCCTCCAATGTGCCCATTAAAATCTCACATGAATACAACATGGAACCACATATTTTCCAGTTCTGTAACATTGGATCAACATCTTGTATATTCCATCATTCAACTCAGACTTGCTCCCTTCAACTATCAAATATACAACCCTAACTACATCCCTTTTATTTTTCATCTTGACTTTTACCCACACTGTTTTGCTTTCTACTTTCTACAACTTGTGGATAGTCACTACACTTAGCTTGCAAAACAACCGTGTAACATTTTGTACATTGGGGAGAGTCTCAAGCTTGGCATATTGAAAATAAAACCTCATTAGTATAAGTTCATGTGAATAACTATATAAACTTTGTTGAATGAAAGTGTCAATGACACTGTAGCTCAACTTGTTTAAGACATGTACATGTATAGTATGTGACACAGCAATGACGAACATCTAGGTAATGACCTGATAACAAATGTACATGTAAATTATTGTGACGGTCTGTACATAAATGCTGATCGTAGCCTGTAACAAATATTTTGGTAAAGTATTGTAAAAGTGGGGTGACAGTTAGATGCTACACTAGAAAAGAAATCTTTGAGTCCCAGAGTGGGTCTGACTGAACTCAAAAATATTTGTTCTCATAGCACAGTGATAACAAAGGCACCCCAAAACACTCGTTCCTGTCACAAGGTAATAACAAAGGTACCCCAAGATGTTTCGTGAAGATCAGTTCATAAATACAGACTCTAGCCCGAGCCGTATTGACATGTGCACTTACTGTGTATAAGTAGCACTGAACAAATCAAAGCTCATCTAATTTGCATAATTTCTGCACGAGAAAAAAAAACGTATTATATGTGATGTATTCCATGTTACTAAACATTCCTACAAAAATTTATTCAAATCAGAACTTTCATACAGAAGTTCTGTACAAAAAACTGTCTGCACCAAATTTGGTACAAAAAGGCTGATGGTGGCCATCTTGAATTTTGTACCGCACCCCAAAACACTCATTCTCGTCCCACAGTGATAACAAAGGTACCCATGAAGTTTCGTAAAGATCGGTTCATAAATACGGCCTCTAGCCTGAGCTGTATAGAAGTTGTGTACAAAAAACTGATTGGACCTAATTTTGGTATAAAATGGCCACTGGCAGCCATCTTGAATTTTGGACTGCACCCAGAAACACTCATTCTCATCCCAAGGTGATAACAAAGGTACCCAAGAGGTTTTGTGAAGATCGGTTCATAAATACAGCCTCTAGCCCGAGCCGTATTGACACATGCACTTACTGTGTATAAGTAGAACTTTATAAATCAAAGTTCATTTAATTTGTATAATTTCTGAACAAGAAAAAAACCCATATTATATGTGATTTATTCCATGTTACTAAACATTCATACAAAAATTTATTCAAATCAGAACTTCCATACAGAAGTTCTGTACAACAAACTGACAGCACTAACTAAAGTACAAAATGGCTGCTGGTGGCCATCTTGAATTTTGGACCGCACCCAAAACCACTCGTTCTCGTCCCAATAATGATAACAAAGGTACCCAAGAAGCTTCGTAAAGATCGGTTTATAAATATGGCCTCTAGCCCGAGTCATATTGGCATTTGGACTAACAGTGCTGGAAGTAACACTGAATAAATCAAAGTTAGTCTAATTGGCATAATTTATGCACGAGAAAAAAAACTGTATTATATGTGATGTATCCCCCCATGTTACTAAACATTCACACAAAAAATTATTCAAATCAGTGCTTTCATGTGGAAGTTCTGCGCAAATATCTGATACAAAAATTTATTCAAACCAGAACTTTCATACAAAAGTTCTGTACAAAAAACTGATTGCACTAACTAAAGTACAAAATGGTTGCTGGTGGCCATCTTGAATTTTAGACCGGCCCCAAAAACACTCGTGCTCGTCCCACGGTGATAACAAAGGTACCCAAGAAGTTTTGTAAAGATCAGTTCATAAATACGACCTCTAGCCCGAGCTGTATTGGCATTTGCACTTACAGTGCTGGAAGTAACACTAAATAAATCAAAGTTAGTCTAAATTGCATAATTTACGCACGAGAAAAAAAAACGTATTATATGTGATGTATCCCATGGTACTAAACATTCATACAAAAAATTATTCAAATCAGAGCTTTCATATGGAAAAAACACTCGTTCTCGTCTCACGGTGATAACAAAGGTACCCAAGAAGTTTCGTAAAGATCAGTTCATAAATACGGCCTCCAGCCCAAGCCATGTGTATGGCACGACAGATGGACAGACAGACAGACAGACCATGACAATACCTCAAATTTGGCTTCACCAAAGTTGAGCTAAAATTTGTGGTGCTGGCAAGTGATACCCCTCATCAGTTTGTGACAATTCATTGTGATGTCTAGTAACAATGCATTATTGTGCTTCATGTCATTTTCACCCCTGAGTAGTGTAGATTTAGCTTTGGAATTAAACTGCTGCTGCAAGTCTATTGTGCTGCAGCATTCTTCATTGAATTGTTGTTTGCATTGACCAATTGAGCCACTAGTACTTAAAGTTGAAATAACGAAATTTTTTATACACAAGTTTTCCTCAGAATGCAGTAGGAAATTCAAAATTCAACTTGTTTGCAGTGCTCAATGAGTTATATCAAATAAGACAGAATTCATTATATAATCATGGTAAAAAAATTATGATAATGTCTACTCCATTAAAATGGAGTTGCCATCAGTTTATATCTTGGAGACAACAGGAAGACAGCCAATCTGGCTATGCTATCTCCAAAAAATGTACCTCCTAAGTTTAGTATTTGTAAAATTGTTTTTTGTATGTACTGTACCATTAGCATACTGTTGAATTAATATTTATTCCGAGCCCGGTTAATCACTGGATGGGTGATCGTCTGAGCGATCAATTCGGACTCCCGCGTTGTTTCCTTGGCTTCCAGGGTTCCCATGGGGATGCGGGAATTTTTTTATTACATGGGTCAAGTACTTATGACTCAATAATACCACATACCAAATTTGGTTCCAACCAGACCATTGGTTTAGAAAATAGAAAATTTGGGCGGAGCCAAAAATCTTACCCCTCCCATTACAAAGCCAAATATTGCTTCACGAACTTCGTTTGAACAAACTTGATTCTACACCTCAAAAGGAAGCTTCATAGTAATATCAAGTCATTGTACACACTGGTTCATGAGAAGAAGATTTTTAAAATATTCTGGAGCTTTTTCCCCCACTCCCTCCCTATGGGGCTGGGCATGTTGAGTTGAACAACAAGAGGCCCCAGGGGGCCTGAGGGTGCTCACCTGACATGGTAGCCTAAATATCAACCTAGAGAATTGATTTTAACAAGTTGTATCTGCTCCTTCTAAGAAAAGCTTATACCAAATATCCAAAGATTCTGACCAGTGGATCTAAAAAAAAAAAAGGATTTTTAAAGAATATTCCTCATATTGAACTAAGTTATAATTCGGGCTCCCACAGGGAACCCATATATGAACCCAGGGACTTGGCTTTAACAAACTTGAATCTCTCCCCCTAAGGATTCTGCATACCAAATATCAAAACATTCCGACTGCTGGATCTGAAGAAGATTTTTAAAGAAATTTGCCTGAAATGTACTACGTTCACATTTGGGCTCCTATACTGAGCCCAAATATAAACCCAGGGAGCCGATTTGAACAACTTGAATCAGATCCACCCCACAATGTTGCATACCAAATATCAAAAGATTTTGCCTGCTGGATCTGGAGAAGAAGATTTTTTTTAAGAAATTTGCCTGAAATGCACTAAGTTCGAATTCAGGCTTCTATAGTGAGCCCAAATATGAATCCAGGGGGCCAATTTGAACAAACCTGAATCAGATCCACCCCCACAATGTTGCATACCAAATATCAAAAGATTCTACCTGCTGGATCTGGAGAAGAAGATTTTTTAAGAAATTTGCCTGAAATGCACTAAGTTCGAATTCGAGCTTCTTTTGTGAGCCCAAATATGAATCTAGGGAGCCGATTTGAACAAACTTGAATCAGATCCACTCCACAATGTTGCATACCAAATATCAAAAGATTCTGCCTGCTGGATCTGGAGAAGAAGATTTTTTAAGAAATTTGCCTGAAATGCACTAAGTTTAATGTTTTTCCTATTGCCTACAGTGTTAAAAAGTGCTGACTCGGCACTTTTTCAAAGTCCTGGAAAGAGTACCTTGTGATCAAACCGATTTTTTGATCTTTTTTAATCATTATATTCTACGGGATAAAAGTAAGCTTTATACAAAATAAGAATTCTCTGTGCTGTGTAGTTTTGGAGATATGGCAGTTTTAAGGTTTTTCCTATTTTTAGTTCCCGAGGTTCCCACGGGGCTATGAGAAAAAAATTTTTTGCATCAATCATCTACTTATGACACATTATCATCTCATGTCAAATTTGGTTCAAATCGACCTCACGGTTCTGAAAATAGAAATTTTAGGCGTGGCCAAAATTTTTGCCCCTCCCATAACGAAGGCAAATAATGCCCGACAAACTTCTCTTGAACAAACTTGATTCTAAACCTCAAAAGGACTCTGTATACCACATATCAAGTCTCTGCTACTGGTGGTTCATTAGAAGAAGATTTTCAAAAAATTTGGTCATTTTTTCCCCACCCCTCTGTTCAATATGAGCTGAAACCTAAAAAAATCAAAATGCCCCTATATAACCACAGCTTACATGAAATTTAATTAAAATGTGGCCAGTGGTTTAGGAGAAAGAGGCTGAAACACCACCTTCACGCAGGACGACGGACGGACGAAGAGTGATAAGAAAAGCTCACCCTGACTTTCAGTCAGGTGAGCTAAAAATGAAATGCCCCTTTGGGACCATCACTCACACAAACTTTCACTTGAATTGGCCCAGTGGCTTTGGAGGAGAAGACCAAAACATGGTGTTGACAGACGAGGACGGAGAGCGATGAGATTAGCTCAGCTTGACTTTGTCAAGATGAGCTAATAAATAAATAAACAAATAAATAAATAAATAAATATTTAATTATTTATTGGTGTTTAAGGCCATATACTTATATATATAGGAAGCAGGAGTACCCAGATAGAACCATCGAGCATCGATGAGCAGCTGTCAGCTTCTCAACATTGTCACCCTGTTCAAGCTCTGCTCAAGCAGGGCTACAGTGGTTGAAGACGTGCACCATCGACATGCAGTATGCATTAGTACATGGCATCATCATGCCCCCATTAGGCAACTGGGATAAAGTGCCTTGCCAGGGACACAATGCGGGTTGTCGCGGATGGGGATCGAACTCAGGACCTCTAGCATAGAAGTCCAACAGTCTACCACTGAGCCATCACACTCCAATATTGTTGAATAAAGATAAACTCAAATTACTAGCTCCATTAAGGTGAAAATCAGAAATTTTGATACTTCGACATCACTATGAGAAAGCTAAAGGGCTGTGTGAATTTGGTTTTAACCTACTAACTCTCTAATCCAGGGAAAAAGCATAATGACCCTAAGCAATTTGTCACCACATCTCTACTTACAAATTCTACAGATGCTTCCAGTCGTCTAGTCAGTTTAACTCTTTGCACTCTGATTTTTTGGAACTTTCAAGCAGAAAGTTTTTTCCATAATGCAACTCGGAATTGAACAAATTTAATCTTCGCGGACAGAGCTCCATGAGCTCTGTCAAACAAGACTGAAACAGCCACAACAAACAAAATATACATTTGCACACATATACTGTACAAGGAATTAGGCAATTAGTAAATAGACCACACCATTCTTAATCACTCTAATTTTTGGGGTGTTACCTTTTCAAAACAGTGGAAATGATTTATTTATTTATTGGTGCTTAATGCCACATAGTAGCTAAGGCTATTACCATGGCGAGAAAACAGTGGAAATGATAAAGTATTGCATTTCCACACAGTTGAAAGACCCAAATCATTGTTTGCAACCCCAATGATCAAACACCAATCAAAATTATAACACCAGATCAATGTAATCAAGTATCTACACTTCTTATCCCTTAGGGGGCAAGTTCTGACTTTGCATTTTCACTGCAACAAAATAGGTGGCCTGACAAGCAGTATTTGGGAAAACTTGCAAGTTACATTCTATGCACCTTAGCAGTTGTTTCTAGTCAAGTCTTGGCTGCCTGTATAGGCAGCCAAGACTTGCCTAGAAACAACTTCAAAGACACAGGATGTAGACTGTCATAGCGTAGCTGAAATGCATAAAAATCTCCATGTCTCTGAGTGTTAAATTAGAGTAGGTTATGTTATCTATTTTCTGCTGTACACACCTTCATGTTTGAACAAAATATAGTCACCTATGATGAAATAGTTCAGGTCTCTTATCTCATCTGACAACCATTTGACCTAATTATGTTTTCAATGAGACACTAATTCACTCACACATAATAGCAACAGAATGTGCAGTTTGCACCAAGTACTTTTTGAAGATTTTTTTGTCTCTTTTCTTCACCTTTCCATACCAGCACTTACCGCAAATGGTTCCTTAGATATATATTCATTTTTTCATTTGTTTATGTTTAAGGATACTTTCAGCATCTAAGACTATATCATGAACACAACACAAGCACAAAAGGAAATTGTTTATACCTATATGCGGCTCACTTTAAGTTTAAAGGTCTTCCACCCAAGACTGGTTACTGGGCTGTATTTACCAGTACATCAGAGCTTGTTTACCAAAGTTGACAAGCAGTACTATACTTCTTGGGTCCCACAAAATGGTTGTCCGACATATTTTTTTTATTTATTGACATTTAAGGACACTTTTAGCATCTAAAACTATATCATGACCACAACACAAGCAGAAGTCAATTTTAGGCAATCTCTCGAGAGTGGTGGCTGAGCGGATAAGTGCGTTGGTCTCTTATGCCAGAGGTCCCGGGATCGATCCTCGGACAGGGAAAGTTCTCGAGGTGTCCAAACACTCTCTGTCAGCATCAATTGTGGGGTTGGTGTTGTCACAGCGCACTGTCGTAACGGGTGGGGATGTAAAATGGCTGTCCTCTGTGCAGAGACACACTCCATGCAGGCTAAAGATCCCTTCGTAGTATTCGAGAAGAGCTAGGCCACGAAGATGCCGCTATGAAGGTAATCCCACACACTTACACCACTGGGCCAAGGAGAGGGTTAATATAGTTGCATAACTTGTTCGCCAATCCTTGTAAAACAAATAAGATTAAATAAACAGTGCTTACTTGGCCCGATTTTACCAGGAAAACAATTTGTTTATAGCAGTAAACAAGCACTACTCCATTTGCCAGGCTATCTCACGGAGGTTCATTGGATTTTAGAATTTGTAAATGATCAGATTATATATCAAGCCTCTCTTGTATCTATGCTGCCATAGGCAATAACTGAAATTTTAGTGAAAGCAGCAGGAAGACAGTCAATCTGACCATGCAGTCTCCAAAAAGTGTTCATAACATTTGTTTTCCTTATTTTTAATATAAATTAACCCAGCCTAGCAGCCAAACCAGCCAGTGCTACTCACAAAAATCACCATACAATTTTCATTATTATTAATATTTTCATTTTTTGTCTCAAAAACATAGCCTATGACCCCTTACTGGATCGAGCTTGTTGAGCTCATTCCAATCAGAGGTCATACTCTATGTTTTTGATGCCAAAAATTTAAAAAAATAAGCTATTCAAGAATTTTGTTTACCAGTATCGTCTGCTTTTCATATTAGGTAAAGGGCTAAATAAACATTCACTAATTCATCCATCCAAACTGGGACATTAAGGTCTTTATCGCCCACCATCTCATTTAACCCTTTACCCACTGATGTAAAAATATTAAAATTTCGAGTAACAAAGTTTTTCCATGATGCAACCATTTAATTTAACTAATTCTATCTTATTCAACAGAGCTCAAGTCTCATAATGCAACTATGAATTTAACCAGTTGAATGTTGTTTAAATAATGGGGAAAAAATTACTTCTTAAAATTTCAGTATTTTGACATCAGTGAGCAAAAGGTTAAACAGCCACAGAATTCCCTAACCATTTCAGGACTAAACAAGGAGATAACTTTAACACTCTGCACACTGATGTCAAAATACCAACAAGAGCAATGCAAACCGTGGCATATGCTCCAGAAGAGAATCTCTCTGGGCATAAAAAGCAAATTTTTTTCCATAAAGCACCTGGGACTTTAACCATTTCATCTCATTTGACAGAACTCGGTGAGCTCTGTCAATGAAAATTGAACTGGTTAAATTCCTAGTTGTTTTAAGCTTATTTCTTTTACAAGGATTGGCAAACAAGTTATGCAACTTATATTTACACCTCTTCTTGGCCTAATGATCCAGGTGTGTGGAATGATCTTCGTAGCAGCAACTTCGTAGCCTCGCTCTTCTCAAATACTACAAAGGGATCTTTAGCCTGCATGGAGTGTGTCTCTCTCTGCACAGAGGACAGCCATTTTACATCCCCACCCGATAGAACGGTACACTATGATAGCAACAACCCCACAACTGATGCTGACAGGGAGTGTTCGGACACCTCGAGAACTTTCCCCGACCGAGTATCGATCCCGAGACCACTGGTATGAGAGACCAGCACACTTATCCACTCGGCCAACAATTCCTAATTGCATCATTGGAAAAATTGGCAGGTTGAAGTTTTGATATTTTGACATCAGTCTGCAGAGGGTTAAATGATATCTGACTTGCTTATTGTGTTTTTTAACCTGGTGAAACAATGCTTTATTACTTGGATAAAACCTACACAATTCTGTGAACCGCATAAACAGTTGATGAAAAACAAAGCCTATTTTAATAACAAACAGACTGTTATTCAATCTGAAAAAAATGGCTTGATTTGGCTCTGTGATGGTATTTTTCTCTGCAGCTGCAACGGTAAAATGGAATATGCAATTTCATTATTCACGATTTGCTGCTGCAATTGTTTCTAAGTGTTTCTTTGGAATAAAAATATGTTCATGCTCTTCCAGCAAAGAATATTCCACTTGGCAATCAAACTCCTGCTCAAATGCTTCCAGAAATCTAGGAATTGTCTCTTCTACAGTTATGTTCTGATTGAGTTCTTGACTCAAGGAAGTTACTCTCTTTCCGTCTAAACCGCATGGAATAATATGGTCGAACCAGGAGAGATCAGTGTTGGCATTTATTGAAATACCATGTGTTGTGACATATCGACTACCATGAACTCCTGAAAAGAATAGTGTGAACAATGTAAATATATTGGGAACAATAGTATTTAATATATTTTCGACTAGGAGTGCGGGTATTTATTTATTTCTTGATGCTTAATGCCACATCAGCAGCTAAAGCTAAATGGTGATGAGAAGATGGTAAAAGTAAAACATACTGTGAATTTCAAGGGAAAAAGGTTGATTTAAACAGGAAAGGACCATGACAGTATTTTGCTTCAATGGAGTGATTCGGTAGTGGGTTGATGGCTTGTAATGCACAATACAGGTCATATAATAGGCCTACTATCGCTTCAGTGAAATGATATGGGTCATATTACCACATTGAGTTGATGAAGGTCAGATCGCCGTATCAAACGAACTGCCGCAGACACAGAGTTTGATGCAGCAATCTGACCCTCGTCAGCAAGATCTGATACTACAAACCATATCACTTCAATGAACCAATAGTAGACCTATTATATGACCTGTATTGTGCATTACAAGCCATCAACCCACTCCCGAATCACTCCATTGAAGCAAAATGCAGTCACAGCCCTTTCCTATTTTTAATCAACCTGTTTCTCTCGTAATTCACAATATGTTTTACCTAGTCAACAAGATCTGATACTATGAACCATATTACTTCAATGAACTGATAATAGGCTTTTTATATGACCTGTAATAGGCATTATAGGCCATCAACCCACTCCCGAATCACTCCATTGAAGCAAATGCTGTTACATTCCTTTCCTTTTTTAATCAACCTTTTTCCCTTGAAATTCACAATATGTTTTACTTTTACCATCTTCTCATCACCATTTAGCTTTAGCTGCTAATGTGGCATTAAGCATCAAAAAATAAATAAATACCCGCACTCCTAGTCGAAAATATATTAAATACTATTGAAATAACATTATTTAGTATGGTTTAAACAAACACGCTGTACATAGTTCCATCCCTTCTGATGACCTAGTTTCAAACCATACTGATATGGATCTCAAACAATACTGATCCAGCTGTGGATCAGATGCACGGTTTTCCAACAACTGGATTTGATTGGCAAAAAATAGTATTTTGAAAAGAAAATTGGTCGCCAAAAAATTAGAAAAAATATTTTTGTTACAAATCGAGGGAATGTGATAAAATCTGTTGCTTGAACTTTACAGCTTTTGCTTTTAATTCTTTACCTGAGACAATGAGAAGATGACACTTGCAATCAAACATTTTTTAACAATTAGGCCAAATAAAAAAATACATCAGATCCTCAAACAATTCATTTTTCAAATCAAGCGGGTGGAAGTCTTTTATTTGTTATGTTTGATAACTGGTATTAATTAATTAATTTGTGTTTAAGGTCACATATTTCTGTACAATGGCTAATCATAACATGGGTATAAAGTCCTGTCCAGATAATCGTTTGTACCAATCTTGCACACTTTAGAGGACTTCCTCCTCGGGCATTGGTGACTGGGTCCTATTTTACCAGTAAAACAGAGCTTGTTTACCACAGTAAACAAGCACTGCTTCATTTCGTGGGGTTGCCACAGAGCTTGACAACTGGTAGAGTGCAAGTTACTTTTGATTGGACAAGTTTGTTCACATGTTCTTGCCTTGTTAATGTTTATGGGAGAGTGCATGTTCTTGCATTGTTAACATTTATGGGAGAGTGCCTATAGGCACTCTCCCATGAATTGTAACAAGGCAAATCAATATGGACTAACAAATTTCACTTCACAAATAATACGAAGCACATCCACAGAATTGTTTTCAGTTATATTTATGGACATTTTTCGAAAAGTTAAAAAATTTATAATAATTTATATATTTTTTATACTTACCAATGACCCAAACTTAGCTGGTGCTAACTCTAATATTCTAGGGCCAAACACAAATTTTGCCCCCCCCCCCAATCCCCAAAATTTGCATCAAAATCCAAAAATTAGATGTCCTATATGGTCCTCCATACTTTTATCCACTGCGCAAGCGCAGTAGTCAAGGAAGTCCAAAATTGGAGCCAAATTCATTCTTGCAACCAGTGCCTGGTAAGTGTTATGTCACCAGTGGGGAGGCATGAGTTCCCAACTCATGGGAAGGCCATCCCCGTCTGCGTCATTGGTAAGTATAAATGAAAGTGTCAATGACACTGTAGCTCAACTTGTCAAGACAAAGACATGTACATGTATAGTATGTGACACAGCAATGACAAACATCTAGGTAATGACCTGATAACAAAGGTACATATAAAGTATTGTAACGGTCTGTATATAAATACTGACCGTTGCCAGTAACAAATGTATAGGTAAAGTATTGTAAAGGTGGGTGACAGTCAGATGCTGAACTAGAAAAAATCTTTGAGTCCCAGAGTGGGTCTGACTGAACCCCAAAATATTTGTTCTCATAGCACAGTGATAACAAAGGCACCCCAAAACACACTCGTTCCTGTCCCAAGGTGAAAACAAAAGTACTCAAGAAGTTTTGTGAAGATCAGTTCATAAATACGAGCTGTATAGAACTTGTGACAAAAAAAACTAATTTCGGTACAAAATGGCCACTGGCAGCCATCTTGAATTTTGGACCGTACCCAGAAACACTCATTCTCATCCCAAGGAGATAACAAAGGTACCCAAGAAGTTTTGTGAAGATCGGTTCATAAATACAGCCTCTACCCTGAGCCGTATTGACATGTGTGCTTACATTGTGTAAGTAGCACTGAATAAATCAAAGTTCATCTAATTTGCATAATTTCTGCACGAAAAAAAACCCCTTACAATATGTGATGTATTCCATGTTACTAAACATTCATACAAAAATTTATTCAAATCAGAACTTTCATACAGAAGTTCTATACAAAAGACTGATTGCACTAATTTTGGTACAAAATGGCTGCTGGTGGCCATCTTGAATTTCGGATCGCACCCAAAAACACTCGCTCTCATCGCACGGTGATAACAAAGGTACCCAAGAAGTTTCGTAAAGATTGGTTCATAAATATGGCCTCTAGTCTGAGCTGTATAGAAGATGTGTACAAAAAACTGATTAGACCTAATTTCGGTACAAAATGGCCACTGGCAGCCATCTTGAATTTTAGACCGCACCCAGAAACACTCGTTCTCGTCCCAAGGTGATAACAAAAGTACCCAAGACATTTCGTGAAGATCAGTTCATAAATACAGACTCTAGTCTGAGCCGTATTGACATGTGTACTTACTGTGTGTAAGTCGCACTGAAAAAATCAAAGTTCATCTAATTTGCATAATTTCTGCACGAGAAAAAAACACGTATTATATGTGATGCATCCCATGGTACTAAACATTCACACAAAAAAATTATTCAAATCAGGGCTTTCATATGGAAGTTCTGTGCAAAAATCTGATTGCACCTAATTTTGTACAAAATGGCTGCCATCGGCCATCTTGAATTTCGGACCAGACCCCAAAACACTCGTTCTCGTCCCACGGTGATACCAAAGGTACCCAAGAAGTTTCGTAAAGATCGGTTCATAAATACGGCCTCTAGCCCGAGCCGTATTGGCATTTGCACTTACAGTGCTGAAAGTAACCCCAAAAAACATCAAAATTAGTCTAATTTGCACAATTTACGTACCAGAAAAAAACCCGTATTATATGTGATGTATCCCATGGTACTAAACATTCATACAAAAAATTATTCAAATCAGAGCTTTCATATGGAAGTTCTGTACAAAAAACAGATTTCTGCATCGTCGGTACAAAATGGCAGCTGGCAGCCATCTTGAATTTCGGACCGCACCCAAAAACACTCGTTCTCGTCCCACGGTCATAACAAAGGTACCCAAGAAGGATCGTAAAGATCGGTTCATAAATACGGCCTCTAGCCCGAGCCATAGCAGCTTGGCACTTACAGCTCTGAAAGTAACACTAAATAAATCAAAGTCAGTCTAATTTGCATAATTTACGCACGAGAAAAAAACCCGTATTATATGTGATGTATCCCATGGTACTAAACATTTATACAAAACTTTATTCAAATCAGAACTTTCATACAGAAGTTCTGTACAAAAAACTGATTTTTGCATCATCGGTACAAAATGGCCACTGGCAGCCATCTTGAATTTCGGACCACACCTAAAAACACTCGTTCCCGTCCCAGGGTCATAACAAAGGTACACAAGAAGTTTCGTAAAGATCGGTTCATAAATACGACCTCTAGCCCGAGCCATAGCCAATTGTTGACGTACGGACAGACGGACAGACGGACGACGGGCCATGACAATAGCTCAAATTTGACTTCGTCAAAGTTGAGCTAAAAATATACAAATTACTATAAATTTTTTAACATTTTTATACTGTACCAATGACCCAGACTTAGCTGAATAGAAAAAAGGCTGGAGGGCCTAGGACATAAAGGAAAATCCAATAGGCTCAATTACATGTAAACAGAATTATCCCCTCAAAGAGAAGAGGAGAACAGGTTTTACATGTATCTTTCTTGTTTGTACCAAAAAAGAAAGACACAATACCATTCCGTAATTGAGAACAATAACATCAATGATCTCTATTAACATCCAGTATAACCCATTATACTAATCTTTTTAAAGAAAAGCCAATAAATAAAGATAGTCCAGAGAATGAGACTCTTTATACTCATTTAAAAGTGTCCGAGGATTGTATATTAGCACTCGTATGACACGTGACATGTACAAATGCTTCACACCGAGCTACAATTTAAAAATATTACATAAATGAGATAGACATTAGCTTTACACTTTAAAACCATCCCGGCACTGACTCGGAATTACTGACTCCAGAGGAGGTATTCCCTTGCTTTTCACTAAGCAGGTGATATAAGGGAACACCATCCCCCCCCCCCCCCCCCACTTCCCCTTGCTCTGGGTCAAATACCCCAGAACGAAGAGAGCAGCAGGACAGAGTCACTACCAGAACAGAAAGCCTGCATAACTATCATTGCAACTGTTTAGTGGACGACATTCTGAGCAACAGATAACAGACCTAAAAATCGAAGGTTGCCAGAAATGGACTCAACATTTCTAAGATAAAAATTCGTGAACGTGGAAGGCTGAGACCAATATGCAGCCTTCATCAAATCAGTAATAGCAACACTATTAGCATAAGCCCAAGATGTAGACAGCGCTCTTACTTCATGCGCCAAAATCTTAAGCACAGACTGCTGAGTTGAAGATAATTTTTCATAAGCAGTACGGATAGTTAATTGAATCCATCTTGCAATAGAATGGACTGTAATGTCCTTTCTATTAGGCAGCAGAGACAGAAAGAAGCGCTTACGTCCCTTTCTGATAAACTCAGATCTGCGTTTGTAAATAGGCATGGCTCTAACTGGACAGAGCAAAGGCCTATGACCGTCTGAAGATGGAAGAGCCTTAATAACAATAGGTTCAGGATACTTATTAGGAGCCTGGTTCTTAGTCAAAAATCCAACATTAGTAGTTATAGTAACAGTACTACTAACACTACGATAGTGAGAATCATCAACTGATAGTGCATGAAGCTCACTAACTCTTCTGGCAGAAGAGAAGGCTAAGAGAAAAGCTGTCTTATAAGATAAGAATTTGAAATCCACTGTATCAAGAGGCTCAAACAGCGCTTCTTTTAGCTTCAGAAGAACCCAAGCTAAATTCCACTTAGGAATTAACCTAAGGGTTCTAGGTCTATTTATCGAAAAGTTTTTCACTAACTAAGATAAAGAGACATTAGATCCAATCTCTAACCTATCATGATGAGCATAGGTATCCGATAGCATAGACCTATACCCTTAATGGTTATTGGCTGCAGTTGATCTCGTCAAACAAGTAGACCAGAAAATTAGCGATGTCTGGAATGGAGGGATCATAAATATTAATAGAATGATCCTTACAACACCTATAGAAAACCTTCCACTTAGCAGCATAATTTAGCGAAGAGGAGGTCCTCCTACAGTTAGAAATTGTGTCCACTGCTCGTCCTGTAAAATGCTTGCCGTGCAAGAAGGACCGCACAACAGAAGTACGTGAAGGTTGAGACTTTGCGGGTTGTGATGCAGTGTGCGCGATTTCCCCTGCGAAAGAAGGTCCTCCCGTGGAGGAAGCTTCCACGGAATGTCCCACAACAGACACCAGAGTAGATTTATCCATGGTCTCTGGGGTGACAGAGATGCTACCAACAGAATCTTGCAATCAGATTGCTTGAATTTTAGCAATATCTGCTGAATCAACGGAGCTGGAAGATATGCGTATCCTATCATTCCGCCCCAAGAGATGGGAACGCTGAGCCCAAATGGATCCCCAAAAAGCCTAAGTGTGGACAAAAATTTTAAATCATGTCTAAAAATTAATGTTACACTTACGGACAATATTATGTATCTGGCTATGAGCAGAACTTAATAGAAGACAAGGAATCACTGTCTGAAGAAACCGTTGCCAATTTAAACAAAAGTGAATAAAACTTGAAACAAGACTCCAGGCACCGAAATATGGCCCAAAATCAGTAACCAATTTTAACACTATCCGATGTAAAACAGAGGCTTCCTGAGAAGAAACTGCAGTACATCGGATGGTAGATGCATGACTGAAACGCCTAACCACCGTAGGGTGAGGACGTAACCATGGGAAAAACAGAATAATCATTCTGTTACCAAGCCAAAACTCCCAAGAAATTTAATTGTAAAATAATTACAAAAATTATGCCAAAAGCATGGGAGAATAGCAAGGGGGGTATTAAGGAAAGGGAGAGAGGAAACACTGAACAAACAATGGAAATTTCATGCAAGAATAAAAATATCAGGCCCATGCCCCGAAATTGGGGAACATGAAATAATTTTTCAAAAAAATTATAAGTTACAGCCCTGAACACATACTTCCACTGTTTCTTCCTCTCATCCTTCTATTTCATCCTTAGATCCACCATTTCTCTCATGATTATGTGTCTGGCATCATTTAAACAACTGAGATTTTAAGCACAGATATCAGTGTGATGTTACTGATTGAAGGGCCAAACAAAGAATGAGGATTTGGCTCCGATTTTGGACTTCCTTAACTACTGTGCATGCGCAGTGGATAAAAGTATGGAGGACCACATAGGACATCTAATTTGGGGATTTTGATGCAAATTTTGGGGATAGGTGGGGGGGGGGGGGGGGGGGGCAAAATTTGTATTTGGCCCTAGAATATTAGAGTTAGCACCAGCTAAGTCTGGGTCATTGGTACAGTATAAAAAATATAAATACCTCCACATAACATTTGTTATTCTTTGCCACGGAGAGCAAACTGGATGTTTAACAAACAAATGTTATAAACAGACAATGTACTTTAATCATGCTTTGTTCAGAACATGTCCAAGTAAATATTTTTCAATCACAAAAGGTGAAATTGTGAAGTCTCCAATTTCATACTAAGTTTGGAAGACACTAAAAAACCAATAAAAATGTTCAATGAATAGGTTCAGTCAGGGACGCCCTGAAAACAATAACATTTCTTTTTGGCCTTAAAAATTTGCATTTTTGTTGCCAAAACACTGCTCATGATCCCCCATTGGAATGAGCCTGATAAGCTTGTTTCATTTAAATTCAATGAGGGCTCATAAGCTGTGTTAAGGGGGCAAAAATTGGATAGCTAATAAAATCTGAATGTTGATATTTGCAAATTGTGCTGGTTGGATATGAATGTTTCATTAGGTAAAGGGTTGAAGCAGAAAATGTTTCTTTAAATAGCATTAGTCAAAATATTATAATCAGACATGTTAACCCTCCCGGAATGCCTGGAAAATTCACAGGAATTCAACATTGTTCCCGGCATCCCAGAAAAAGATCTCCTTGGGCCAAAAATCCCAGAAAGTGTCAATCTAAACATCTGGCAGTTTTGAAATGATTCGTACCTGAAAAATATATTACATATTTAACACTAAAAGGAAACGTGTATGAAGCTTCATAACAACTGGCCCAAGCAAAATCTGAATTTCTGACCTGAGAACATACACAGCACATCAGACACCTGTAGCTAATGTGTGTTGAGTTTCATAACAATCGGCCTAGAGATCTCCACATTCCCATATGGAAACAAATTATAGCACAGAAATCTATTTACAGTAACAGCGATCCCAATAATTGACCATATGACCTGAAAAAGTATACAGGACACCTAACATATAATGTGACCATGTGTGTGAATTTTATAACAATCGACCATGGGAAACTCAAGTTTTCCTCCAGAAACAAATTTATGCAGTCTACTTTTAGTAACAGTGACCCCAATATTTGACCTTCTCACTTGACAAAGTATACAGCATATCCAATATCTAACAGGCTACATGCATTTGAAAGTCCTGACATTTTGAAATATCATCACAAGGTAAAAATCCCCCTCATCAAAGCGCTTTGTGTGAGCCAATTCCTATTTTTCTTACTTGAGAGTAAAATAAAAATTCTGGTGTAAAATGAATTGAGAAATGTTCACGGAGAGCATGTGCTGTGAATTTCCACTGTTCTAAATGCAAATACTATTAAGAATTCAGAAACCAGTTTACAATAAAGTGATACCATTATTACAGCAGCATCAGGTGATATCAATTCAATTCAATCTTTATTTCACAGCATACAAATACAAATAAGAGAAAGAGAGAGAGAAAAGTTGAAAAATTATTGAATGATGTATAAATGTATACTGTGGGAATGACATAGCCTTGTGACTGTCTTCCTGTCATCTCCTAGACAATCAAAATAATAAATAAAATAGAAAGGCAAACGGCAAGTGTTAAATTCAAGTTAAATGTAGTCGATCCAGACAGCAGGTAGTTGTTGCGTTTATATTAACATCCTTTACATTAGAATTGAGTATTGTTTCCACATCATGGATCAAATTCCCGAGAGTTCTGTCCCGGATTGTTTTAACCCATCAATCAAGTGTGTTTCCGAATCCTCATTGAATCAACAGTGTTTCCGAATAAAAATTTTTTTTTTATACGTATTCCTTAGTAGGCCAGTACAATTATCGTAGGCTAATGGGGTGATGTAAAAACCGGAAAACCGCGGGACAACCTTTTCATCTGCTTGTGGGAAGAGAAGAGATGAAGATAATAACGACCCTGAGAGTTCCAACTATGCGAAGCAGTCAGGGCATCTTGGGTTGGAACACCTAACATTGACTTCGTATGCGTTTAAAAATTGATTGAATAAAGTTTTGTGAAATGCCTTTCGGGTGAGGGTTTTTATCGTTGTGTCTAAGTCATTCCACAGTTTGGGAAAATAAAAATATGGAAGAGCAGCTGAGAACTGAGTGCGGGGTTTGTGTGTGTTTAGGTCTCCACATTGCCTAGTATTCATACCAGATGGGTTATAGTACACTGGGAATGTATTATCAAAACTGACAGGGAGGTTGTTTATTGACCAGTTGTACATGAATAGAAGTGAATTAACTTATACAGATCATTAAATTTCAGAATTTCAAACGTTTGAAAAGAGGATCGGTGTGTGAGTTGAACTTTTTTGGGGGGGGGAGGGGGGGGAGGGGGGGGGGATATCTCATGACGAAGTTTAACAAGAATTTCAAAAACAAATTAGGCCTGTTTGTAAACACAGCTAAAGAATTACCCCTGCAATGTGCAGGCCAACTCAAAATAAAGATTGCTATCAAGACAATTTTTAAAAATATGTTAGCATATTGTATAGGTGCTTCATTTTGATACTCAGAAAACGAAAGGAAAATAAAGTGTCACCATATGGTGACACAAAAAGATACCCCCGCTTATTTAACAATGCAAGTCTGACTATATGTGATACAGTTTATACAAATTCTAAGTCCATAAAGGGCAATGACTCTGGCAATAAAATCTCGAACACCTGCATTTCACTATGGGTATACAGCAATAGGATACACATGCATACCAAATATCAAGTCACTCAACCAAGGACTTAACAAGTTATTCATGATTTGATTTCGGATGGATGGACGGACAAGGTGAATCCTATATACCCCGCTGGGGGGTATAAAAAATATGCCAGTGTGTATTCCATTACCTGTACAAGTATGAAGTGAAAATTACAATAATAACATCATAAATGGGTCACAAAACTTTTCATTTATGAATCAAAGTTTAGAAATGTCGAAATGAAACAATGTCTCAGAATGACAGCACTAAGCCGCATACTTCAGTTCAAAAGAGAACTACATCATAATTATTTCAGCAATTGAAAACATGCATGTGCTGCATGCTGACAATGTGGCATCGGTTTCTACATTTTCATCATGGTTTGACTGAACATTTCCTCTTTTGGATTGAATTGATCAAAGGTGCACCATCATATCGTTTTAACTCTAAATGTACAAGGGCTGTCTGTAAGGGACTTTGAACAACATTATTGGGGCAGGCAAAAAATGTATATGCAAGGTCAAAGTTGGATGGGTGATATACACAAGTGACTCCTTTGCACATGCCAGTTTTCCAGGCCAGATGTGAAGTTTCATAACAGGGTTCTCATCTGGTATCAGAATACATGTGGACGCACAGATGGATGATTGGATAGGTGGACAGGGTGATTACTACAGGGCTTTACTTCAAGGCCCTAATAAAACTGGCAAAGAAAAGAAAGCTGGTGTTTTCGTCATGCACTTACTAATCAATAAGACTTTCTGTAATCAATGAAAATGTCAATGACACTGTAGCTCAACGTATTTATTTATTTATTGGTGTTTAAGGTCACAGGTTTGTGCACAATGGCTAATCATGACCATGACAGTTTTACGGGTGGAGGAAGCTGGAGTACCTGGAGAGAACCACCGAGCTATGGCGAGCAACTGTCAGCTCCCCAACATACTAACTCCACACAAGCAGGGTTAGCATTGGTTGAAGATGAATGCACCATCGACGTGTAGTATGCCTTAGTACACAGCGCCACCATGCCCCCACGTGGGCAATGGGGGTGAAGTGTCTTGCCCAAGGACACAACGCAGTTGCCGCAGGTGGGATTCGAATCGAGGACCTCTCGTCTTGCAGCCTGCACCTCTACCAACTGGGCCACCACACCCCCTTGTAGTTCAACTTGACAAACTTGAACTTGGTAAGTTATAAATGAAAAGTGCAAAATTGAAGATCATTGGTACCAATGTTATTTGATGAAATTTCAACATAACAGCATTGTGAGTGCACAACGTCAGAGTAATCCATGCATTTTGAAATGTAAACTGTAAGACTGGCTAAAGGCAAAATGTTGATACACAAATACAGTATGTTTAGAGGTTATTGTAAATGGCCACTTTTTTCACAGAAATGAATGCTAATCAATAGGTCTTATCTAAAGTCTTGCCTAATGAGCACACCAAGTTCAAAAACAATCCTATGATAAATATGGCCTGTAGGCTATGTCAAAGAAGAATGTTGATGCACAAATGCATTAAATTCAAAGATTGTTGCTAACAGCAACAGTTTTTGATGGAAATGAAAAGAAAATCAATAGCTCATATCTTTGTCACCCTGCATAAGCATACAAAGCTTCAAAACAACCTGAGAATGAATGTGCCCTCTGAAGCAAGCCAAAGGAAGATGTTAATGCACAAATGCACTAAGTAGATAGAAGGTCATTGCTTGTGGCAATGGGGTTTTTTTTGTTTTTTTTTTAAGGAAATTCATAAATATACCCTGCAGAGTGCAAAAGGGATAAGTTGATGCACAAATGCAATAAGTTCAAAGGCTGGTGATGACAATAATTTCTTATGGAAATGAAAAAAAGCAATAGGTCACATCCAGAGGTCACCCCAAACACACATACCAAGTTTCAAAGTGATCCGATCATAAATGTGCCCTGAAGGGTGTGTTAAAGGGAAATATTGAGGTCTGACTAAACTAAGTTCAAAGGTCAGCGGCAACATTTTTTGACAGAAATGGAAGAAAATCGACAGCTCCCATATAGATATCCCCCCACATAAACACACCAAGTTTGCAAGCGATCCAATCATAAATGTGCTCTGCAAAGTGTGTCAAAGGGAAATATTGATGTTTAACTGCACTAAGTTTTTACTAAGTTCTTCGAAGGTAATTGCCAGTGGCAAAATTTTTTGATGGAAATCGAAGAAAATCGATAACTCCCATCTAGAGGCAACCCCAAACAAGCATACAATGTTTCAAACCGATCTGATCATAAATGTGCCCTGTAGGGCATGTCAAGGGAATTTATTGATGCCTGACTAAACTAAGTTCAAAGATCATAACCAGCGGCAACATTTTTTGATGGACGGAAATCTCAGAAAATCGATAGCTCCCATCTAGAGGTCACCCCAAACAAGCATGCCAGGTTTCAAAGTAATCCGATCATAAATGTGCCCTGTAGGGTGTGCCAAAGGGAAATATTGAGGTCTGACTAAACTAAGTTCTAAGAATGTTGGCCGCGGCAACATTTTTTGACGGAAATGGAAGAAAATTGATAGCTCCCATCCAGAGGCCTCCCCAAACAAGCATGCCAGGTTTCAAAGAAATCCGATCATAAATGTGCCCTGTAGAGTGTGCCAAAGGGAAATATTGAGGTCTGACTAAACTAAGTTCTAAGAACGTTGGCCGTGGCAACATTTTTTGACGGAAATGGAAGAAAATCGATAGCTCCCATCTAGAGGTCACCCCAAACAAGCATGCCAGGTTTCAAAGCAATCCAATCATAAATGTGCCCTGTAGGGTGTGTCAAAGGGAAATATTGAGGTCTGTCTAGACTAAGTTCTAAGAACATTGGCCGCAGCAACATTTTTTGATGGAAATGGAAGAAAATCGATAGCTCCCATCTAGAGGTCACCCCAAACAAGCATACTAAGTTTCAAAGCGATCTGAACATAAATGCGACCTGTGATGTGTGCCAAAGGAAATTGTGGATGTACGTACTGCGACCTGTGATGTGTGCCAAAGGAAATTGTGGATTTATGTACACCGATGGACGAGAAGTGATGGCAATAGCTCAGCTTGACTTTGTCAAGTTGAGCTAATAAAAAATACTTCTGACTGTATATCTAACATTCACTATTCAATTAAAACATAATTTTTTATGAATAACAAGAGGGGGGAGGCTGGGTCACGCCCCAGGCATAACCCCAAGGTGCATACCACCAAATAATGACAAGAGAAGAAATATTATTCTCATAAACAATCTTCATTCCAAATTTCATTGAGAGCCACGAACCCCAAACCAGAGATATGTGGCAAACAGACAAAAAATTGGCTATTTTATGAGACAAACAGCAAAAATATTGTCTTTGTTTTACAGCAAGATAATTGTGAAGGCCAGAAACACCTGTTACTGAAGTCTAGTGAAGGTCGGACCATTCCCATAAGAGATGTACATCAAAGACATAATGACACATATGGGGAGGTGATTTGCAAGTATTTTCTTTGTTTTACTGCAGGGACCTGTACTCACTTAAAAGCCTTTCCCATAAACAATCTTCATTCCAAATTTCATTGAAATCTGGTAACCCAAACCTTATAAAACAAAGACATAATGCCACATGTGGGGAGGTGATTTGCAGGTATTTTCTTTGTCTGGCTGCAGGAACATGGCTTATTTGAAAGCCATACCCATAAACAATATTCATTCCAAATTTCAGTGAAATCTGATAACCCAAACCTGAAATATGAGGCGAACAGACAAAAAATTTGCTATTTTATGAGACGAACAGCGATTTTTCGAAGTTAAACAGGGGGGGGGGGGGGGGGGGGGGGAATAAAAAATATTATTAGAGACTCATTTGAAAGCCTTTCCCATAAACAATTTTCATTCCAGATTTCATTGAGATCCAATGACCCAAACCTGAGATACGACACGAACAGATGAAATATAGCCTATTTTTGTATATTCAAAGGGCCATAACTCACATAAAACATATTTCAACAGCATAACGGCTAATGCTGCTTCAAGGTCTCATGATAGTGAACATCTCTATGACATTTCATCAAAATCTGAGCAGTAATGTTGAAATTATAATGCGAACAGATCTGAGATCGGACGGACAGTCGCACGGACAGGAGCAAACCAGTGTACCCCACTTTTTGAAAAAAAAAAAAGTGAAGGTATAATAAAAGAAATATTGAGAAACATATTCTACTAACAATACTATTCAATTATCAACAGCTGATTCCTCTTTATAAGATATGTGAACCACATGTGCTCAGATAATTTTATGTAGTAACTCGATTTAACTGGCCGACAGATGAAATGTTTTCCCGGTTATCACACCATACGTTTAGTATTTCTATTGGGCTATTGAAAATGAAAGTAGCAATGACCCTGTAGCTCAACTTGTGTAAAACGTGTACATGTATAGTATGTGACACAGCAATGACACACATCTGGATAATGACCTGATAACAAAGGTACATGTAAGTATTGTAAAGGTCTGTACATAAATACTGACCGTAGCCTGTAACAAATGTACAGGTAAAGTATTGTAAAGGTTGGTGACAGTTAGATGCTAAACCAGAAAAGAAATCTCCATGAGGTTAATGTTACAATGGGGATCCTTGCATGGTGCACCAAAAGCCAAATGTAAGCAATTGTTTTGGCCTGTTTGATTCAAACCCTTCTAAGGTTGCTTCATACTAATAAATAAATATTTGTCCAGTCCTTCTTAAAATATTGGTATTTGAATTTTTTATCTTTAGCTCATAGCATTCCCACGGGTGAGGAGGTTTTATTTTTCTCATTGGAAATAGAAAATCGGGTTATGCTAATAATGTTTACCCTCCCCAAACACCACTAAATATTAATGCAGGAACTTGGCTTCAACACATTTGAAAATACACATCCTAGGTACGCTGAATTTTGAGTCCCCGAGTAGGTCTGACTGAACCCAAAAATATTTGTTCTCATACCACAGTGGTAACAAAGGCAATAAATTTATAGCAAACATTACTGACATAAAAAAAATCTTCTTTACAGGTTCTGTACAAAAAAATGTAATGCACACAATTCCCATAAATATGACTGCCGACGGGCATTTTGAATTTTGGGCCAAGCTCAAAAGCAATCATTACCATCCCATGATGAATAACAAACATAGTCCTAGAAGTTCTGCACAAAAAAACTGATTGCACCTAATTTCAGTATAAAATGGCCGTTGGCAGCCATCTTGAATTTCAAATCGCACCCAAAAACACTTGTTCTCATCCCAAGGTGACAACAAAGGTACCCAAGAAGTTTTGTGAAGATCGGTTCATAAATACAGCCTCTAGCCCGAGCCGTATTGACACGTGCACTTACTGTGTATAAGTAGCACTGAATAAATCAAAGTTCATCTAAATATTTCTGCACAAGAAAAAAACCTGTATTATATGTGATGTATTCCATGTTACTAAACATTCATACAAAAATTTATTAAAATCAGAACTTTCATACAGACGTTTGCACTAATTTCGGTACAAAATTGCTACTGGCAGCCATCTTTATTTTTGGACCACACCCAAAACACTTGTTCTCTCCCCACGGTGATAACAAAGGTACCCAAGAAGTTTCGTAAAGATCGGTTCATAAATACAGCCTCCAGCCAGAGCCGTATTGAATTGTTGACGGGTGGACACACTGGACAGGCATCCAGACAGATGACGGGCCATGACAATACCTTAAATTTGACTACATCACATCAAAGTTGAGCTAAAAATTTATATTCTCAGGCATCTCCCTCATTATAGAAAATCTGCTCCATCACCTTTTTATTCCTATAAATCTCTTTGATGAAGCTATTTTGCACAAGTTGGACTAAAAATTTAACCAAGTATATCTTGTTTGACAGAGCTCATTTTTTTCTTTTTTCTTCAGTCACCTATTGTTGGCAGTCAAAACTGTCTGGGCAGACCCCTAACATGTATGAATATTCATTGTGTCAGGAGCATATGAACAGATAGTTGTATAATATTTTAATACTTGATGCTAAAATAAAGTAGATTTCATTTAGTGAGATCCAATCCGGTACTTTAAAATGGACCTTTGATTTGTTTTTGCAATTTTCGATGTAAATGCATTGTCAAACAGAAAGATCAACATGTCATAACACTGAAGGAAAATAATTTTTTTGTACTAGAAAATAAATCAAATTTGGCACTGTGATGGTATCGAGGTATGTAAATTGTAAAGTAGACTGAATGTGTTGTTAATGAAAACAGGCAAGCCTGGAAATAAGCAGACTGTCATCTTCAGAATGAGGTCACCGGAGGGCAAATTTGGTGATGCTACCCTGCACTGCAGGGTAGCATCACTAAATTTACCCTCTGTGAATCTCAATCTGAATCAAGGTCTCAGGCCTAAAAAGAAAGGGGTACACAGAGAATAAATTGGCCAAACGTATGGGACAGCATCAGCAAATTCACCCTCTAGGGACCTTATTTTGCAAATGACAGATTGCTTATTTCCAGGCTTGATAACAGGTTCTAAAATTTGTTCTGATTGACGAAAATCAATTGTCCAAGAATCAATTTTCCTTTCTTAAATCATTTAGTTTTCTTAAATAATTTATAATTTGAGAGTACTGTTATACCCTAGTGAGTGGAACCAGTAAATATCCCATTGTAAAAAATAAACCTCATACTTATATATTTAATAGACTTTAACACTTAAGGGTCTAGTTTCAATTTGGGCTAGTTTCTTGTCTTACATGTTCCAACACACAGTCTTTTGGTGGTCTTGCTGAAGGAAGTTATGTTCCAGTACCTAGTAACACATGTTCCAACATACAAACCTTTGGTAGTCTTGCTGAAGGAAGTTTCATTACCGTGGCGGTGGTTTCTAGCGAAGTCTTGGCTGCCTGTACTGGCAGTGTAAGCATCGCAAAAAAAAGTAGAATTTTCCAGATCTTCAATGACACTTTCAGAAAGTTCTATGACAAGAATCAATTGAATATTGATGCCCCCTCCCCCCCCCCCCCCCCACAAAGGAAGCTAGGGTAACCTCCTAACAAACCTGCAATAGACAAGGAAAGAAAGTTTCTCTGGAAAGGGGTCAAGTGTACACAAGAGAGGCTAGACTTCCATGACAGGGGGCTGTAGCCCCCTACTGAGACATTGAGGGGTATTGTTTACATCACACTCTTCAATCGGTCAAATCACTAGATTTCATTCTGTCAGGAAATAAATAGCTTAACACACCTATTGCTGCAATCTTTCTGTCTTCGACCCAGACACCTGTGTCTTTTGTTGTTCTTGCCTTGATTCCAAACATTTGGCATGTGTTTATAATTGTATTTTCCAGTGTATTGACATACCATTTAATACTTGGTTTAAAGTGTTTTAGATTCAAAATTGGATAAGCCACAAGTTGTCCAGGGCCATGAAATGTTATCAAACCGCCACGATTTGTATGGTAGAATTCTGCTCCTACATCTTTCAACCTTCTCTCATCAGCTGCTGTGTAATCTTTTCGTCTGATACCCACTGTATAAACAGGATTATGTTCCACAAGAAGCAGTATATCGAGTGCATTAACATAGGGTCGTCCTGAAATCTCATCCAGATGGTCTCTAGCATATCTTGTCTGAATATCATGAGCAGCCATGTATCCCATTCTTCCTAAATTTATTATATTCACCGCTCGCTTGCAGATCTGAGACATTTTTCATTGGAGAACCTGGAATATTAAACACATGATAACTTAATGTATGCAAAGTAACATAGAAAAGGAGATACAGAAATGTTATCGCAAAAGTACACAGAGAATTTTGAGTGCATCATGACTCAGTTACAATCCGGTCAAAATTATCTTTATGCTTTACCCCACACAGCACTTTGGAATCTCAGCCATGAGAAGATATAAATGTGAAAACATTTATTCCGGAGAAGCTATTTTCATTTATTTTCATTGATTCAGCATTTAGGGATTCCTCTGGGTATCTACCGAGGCCAAATATGGGACCTATTCCCAATGACAGTTTTCCCAATTCAAAAATTTCCCAATCTCAGTTCTCAGTGAAATAAAAAAATTTAATTCTTGAAGTCCAAATTTTTACATTAATCACCTTTACTGCAATAAAGCAGGTGTCTCAACCTGTAGGCAGTATTTAGATACATTTGCAAGTCACATCCCAAGAACCTTGCCAGTTGTTTCTAGACAAGTCTTGGTTATCTATATAGGCTGCCAAGACTTGCCTAAACCCAACTTCAAAGCCACATTCAAGTAGACTGTTGAAGTGTAGCAAAATCCATAAATATCTTCATTATGTGCTAGGATAAGAACAATTTATTTAATACAGATTACAGAGACTAATCATTATTTCATGCGATTGTTTTGTTATAAAACTTACAACATGTACTACACATGAAGTAGCTTCTGAATTAATGTTCTCAGTTCAATAGGAAGGAAACATTTCTTATTATGAGTGCTTCTTCTCCCAAACAAATTCCCAATTGGAGCCTTCAGGACACAAATGTTTCCAACTGCATGGGCACTGGACCCTTTCCCAAAGAGGGCAGAAGAATCCCTGGCCTGAATTTAGCAATATTTTATTTATGAAATCTTGACCCACGGCATGGAAGTGTGTCACAAGATTCACAACGTAAACAAGGTCTGATTGAGAAAAAAACTTTTGTTATTCCAGTTCTGTAAATTCCATGCCTCATTTCTGTCAACTTGAGACAAGTAATAAGAAATACAGCAACTATATTTATAATTATTTAGCTTCCCTGTCAAGTTTAAGTTATTACAAGGATAAACCATGAGAATAACTTGTATGACAATCACAAGAAAAAATTATGTGCCCCCCCCCCCCCCCCCATCCCGCCAACACCAGGATGGCATCCATTTGGAACACAGCAAGGCATACCAGGAAGTTTAAATTAACGATTGGAACAAAATATTGAATTCAGTTCATAGCAGCAACATGGCTGTCAGGCTGTGTCTATTTTTATTAGCAGCAGGTTTTAAGAGTCTTATGCATGTGATCACACCTGCACACCAGTCGCACCCCTCACCTGATCACAAGGAGTGTGAAAATGAGCATGCCTCAGCCCTTCCGAAGTGCACCACTGCCAATGTGCGATGATTGATCACTTTGCGAACAAAATGCCTATTCATCAAATGTCATTATTCATAGCTCCTGATTCAGAAAAGTGCCCCACATTCAAATGCTGAACTCTCAGTAACTGCCCTCACCCCAGTCACCCACATACACCTGAAGACACTTTAGAAGAGGCAACACACTGGATCAATATGCAGAAACATCTAGCTATTCTCACACTGGAGCAGTTACCCACCTCTTTAGTGCATAATGATATGAGATGAATTTACAGAAACATTCATTCTCTTCACACTTTTATCACCTTATTCACCTGCCAACCCTATAACTCCCCACTGATCATGAATGTGAACTTCTATGGCCTGAAATTCATCCAACAGTGACTAACAACCAACAGGGTGATGTATATAACATGAAAAAATAACCACAATTAAACGTGACTTAGCACTAAGACAAACATAAAAACAAAGCTGTTGATAACCAGGGTGTACAGCCCGCTCACAGTTCATGTTAGGTTCTAGAAACAGTAGTGCTAACAAGAACTAGCAGGTCATTACCTTTTCCTCCCACTTCCCTTTGGGGGAGTTGGAGAAGCTAATGACCTGAGAGACCAAGTTAGGACTGTGGAAATAGCACCACTCGACCTACTGAGAGGTGCGATATCTCACACATCTATGCATCTGAGAATCTACAGAGTGTAGTAGTCTCTGTAATAATGTGCCTCACCTCAGGTCAACCTGTTCACACACTCATAAAATATCTACAGTATCATATATTTAATAATTTCTATGTCAAACATCAGACCAAACTTGGGTTAGAACCCAGAGATGACTGAGGTGTGGCATAGGAAGTATAAAAGATACATCCTATTTATTTACTGGTGTTTAAGGTCACACATTTCTGCAAAGGCTAATCGTGACCGCCACATTGGTATAAAGTCAAGTTTATACCCATGTTGCCCATTTTAGAGGACTTCCACCCCAAGCATTGGATACTGGGTCTTATTTTACCATCAAAACAGAGCTTGTTTACCACAGTAAACAAGCACTGGTAGGGTTCCCATGGGGAAGATATACCCTACTGCTAATATTTCAGGAGCACAAAAAGTGTACTTCAGCTGCAAATAAGAGCTATAGCTTGAAAAACTTGAGTTATGCTCGTAATACAAACCTCTAAATAAGCATCATAAGATGCACAAGGTGCTAAAACAAATTTGATTTTGGGCGAAAACTCACTGAAAATAACTTTGAGGCAGACATATATGCTCTTGAAATTGGAAAAATTGTTTTCATTATTTATCATATTCATGAAAATATATTATTTCCAAAAAGAGCACACCCCTTTCCTAGCCCTGTCAATTCGGAAAATTTTCCAAGGCTAAAAAGTTGTGACAGAACATTATTTTGCATCAGCAGAAACACATTTTGCTTCAGCAATATTAGAACCTTCTCAAATCAGCATTTCTGTCTTCTAAATTAACAGTGAATGATAAAAAATCCAATTAGAGGATCACAGATCTAGTAGTCAAATTGTGAATTTACCTGGACACTAATTTTTAAGGAAGTTGTATTTATACATGTAGTAACAGTCCTGCGATCGTCGACCTCATAGCTACTGACTTCAAAATTGATAAGGTTCTTCCCTTTCTATATGGCAATAGTTTGTGGTTGAATTGTGTGATAAATAGATCTAATGTTATCATCCAGGAAACTGAAAAGTGCTATATTTAGTAAGCATCCTTGAACTTTGGCTGCCAACCCTCAAAATCAAAAGGGTTCGTCTTCCCTGAGGGTACTAACCCTTGACCCTGCAACTTCCTTCATCAAAATCAAAAGAGTTCTTCTCTTTCCTTATGCAGATACTTTCTGTCAGTTTGTTCGAGTCGCAAGGAAAAGAACCAGTATTATCATCTGGAAACCCAAAAGTGATCTTTTTTAGTGACAGTAACCTTGAACTTTCACTGACAAACCTAGAAATCAATAGGGTGCTTCTCATTCTATGAATGTTCGAACCTTCAAGTTTGGAAGACCTCTGTTATGTAGAAGAAAAGTTATTGCCTGTAGACCAAACTATTTTTATAGTAACGGTCTTGTGATCATCAACTTATGGTTGCAGACAGGAAACTCATAAATAAACTTCCCCCAACCTATAGGGGCACCTAATTTGTAAATCTGGTCACCATGCATTGCAACCATGTTTACAAAACAAAAGTTATTTGCCAGAAACCAATTTTCAATAAAGCTCTATCTATACTAACAGTGCTGTGGCCTTTGAATTGTGGCCACAATTTCGAAATTGATAGGCTTCTTTTCTTTCCATATGTGATTATTTTTCTGAAAGTTTGGTCAAATTGTTGTAAACAGAACTAATATTATTGTATGGAACTAAAACAGCATCACTTTTAGTAACAGTGAACTTGTCCTTGTTTATGGTATAACTTGAACAAAAGTTTACAAATTTCAATTCTTTTTGGTAAATGTATCCATAGCAACAATGTCTACATCAAGTTCGATGACCAGTGACATCCAATGAAAATTATTGGAGTTATTGCCCTTTATTTAATAAAAAATATAGTGTAATGCTTGTTTATGGAATAACTTTAACAATAAAAACCGGATTTCATTTCTTTTCGGTATATGTCTCTATAGCAACAATGCTTACGCCAAGTTCGAAGACCAGCGCTATTCAATGAAAATTATGAGAGTTATTGCCCTTTGTTATAAAATATCCTGTAATGCTTTTTCATGGAACAATGTAAACATTAGTAATCAAATATCATTTTTTTGGTATATAACTCTTTGGGAACAATGTCTCCCTCAAGTTTGATGACCACCATTATCCAATGAAAATTGTCAGAGTTATTGATTTAGAGTTTTATGTGGGGAAAAACCCCACCTGTGCTCCCCCTCCTGTAATTGCCAGAAAGTAGCCCTGGGTATATTTCCCTACCCCCACCGCATCACACAACCAAGTTCTCAGAACTTTCTAATTTTCAAACACAAAATCTCACAAACCTATAATTATAAAAGTTATAAAAAGAAATAAGAGTTAAATGTATTCTCATTCTTATATGTAGATGTGTAGAGAGGGAATGCGATGCCCAGAGTACTTAGCCCTTGGTGTCTCCCCCACCCCAACTCGACCAACCCCAACTAAATTCTCTCAGATATGGAGGTAAAAAGGACAACAACTGCTGATTGTCTAAATAGTAAATATAAGATTTTTGCATAATCAGATTGTGGCAGGATCGGTTTGGGTGAATAGATGTTTATCGAATTTTGTTGGTTGCCTCAGCTATTCCATGAAGGTTATTGCCATTTTTTTAAATTTTAACTATAATGGGTATGATTATTTTTAATAGTCGGAGATACTTATCTCCAGTTTTAATTGTTATTATTTCTAATTTTAAAATGTCAAAGTTTCAAACCACATCGCTGGTGGAATAAATGTACTGTATCCACCATTTTGGCAAGTGCACCTCAGTTTCTTTGAAAGGCATAATTTCACTGGCTTAGATTTCTCCCTTTTTGAGTTTCAAAATCACTGTTTTGTGTAGTTTATGCATGGACAGCGATGTTCATAAACTGTCGCAAAATGTATTAGTAAATCTATTGGCTATTGTCACTATATAATGCAGTGTAGTGGCAGTTTCAAATCACTTCACTAGAGTTTTAAGAACCTACAGATTCGTCGAACTTTCTCTCCTCTTTTTAGCAAGGACTTACAAGTCCGGCTTCCAGGTGTTTGCTGTGCTATATAAGCCCAAATGAAATAGAGTATTCTTAGCCCTGACGAAGTCAAAATACATCTGCTGTTAGGTTGAGTAGATGATAGCTTTCTTCTGATCAGAAATAAAATGAAATAATTCACTTTTAAAAATTCGGTCTTCCTAAATGTAATCGTTTACATCTAAACATTTGATCCCACTAAATGTAATTTTCATATACAATTACTGGGTCCCCCAAAAATTATGTGAAGTAAAAACTTGGGTCATCCTAAATTATTGTAAAATGTGTTTAAGAATAAATTGTCAAAAACAAGTTTACTAAAGAATGTAGGTTCCTATAATTCAGTCATTTATGTTATAAGGTCATAGATACTGTTAACATAATCAATTTTACAGAGCCTGCAGTTCATTTTGGAAATCTGTCCGTTCATCCGGTTGTAAGGTTGTTAACCTGTCCTAGGAAATTCCACATGGCCTGCAGTTCATTTTGGTAGCTTGTCTGTTCACTTGATTATAGGTCATGTCCTGTCTGAAGCTAATATAACAGACAAAGTTTATTGATTCTGTGTGATATGCATAGACCTCACCACCTTTCACCATCTACTGCCCAGGTGTGCTATGCAGACTACATATTTTTTTGTTGAACTTTTTACATTTATTATAAAATAAATTCACATAATATCTTACTCTTCTGTGTTGCATCACATTCTTTATTCAATAGCATCGAGTGCACAATACTGGACATAGTCCAAGGATATTGAATTTTGAGTTATATTCGGGAAATATTGGGGTATAGAGGGGCCAGTTTCGTGACAGTCATAGCTGGTGTGGACCTCTGGGAGGTCACAATAGGGCATTTTAGATCCCGTCCCATTACAAGATAAAACAATTTCCCTTGTAATTTCCAGCAAGTATCAGAGAAGACTGATAATCCCAGTTGGAATAATTTTTGCACAAAAATAATAGTTTTATCCTTTATTAAGAGTCCAAACTTTCAAATACCTTCTACTAAAGTCTCAACTGTTATTGTGACAGCTAAAAACAGAAATAAAACTCAACTGTATTTTTGCAGGGAGGGTGGGGGGGAGGGGGGGGGTCATGGTGGGCAAAAGAAGATACCCAAATGTAACCCCCAAAGATACTTTGGGGAAGATACCATGCTACATACCCTTAAATTATACCCTCGCCCTGCCATCTCCACACTCACTTTTAATGACCTTCTGTTGCTCTTGTTCATTGACATTATGATCAGAGAAACAAGCCCCAAGGTTATCAATGGTATTTTTAAGCAGCATATTTTTCATTTTTTTTCTTTCTGTTCTGACTGCCCTAAACAAAAGTAGTCCAACTTTTGCCCCCTCCAGGGGTTATAAAGTTTTCTATCCATTTCCTCCTTTATGCAATACATGTGACTTCCATGAGGCAATCGATTAATGCTTTCTATATGAACAAATAAAGAGGGAAATGGAATTCTGTTTTTAAAGATGAAGCAACTTGAAAATCTATTGTTTAGTACACGTACCTAATAATTACGAGACCAATAGTTTTTTATATCAATTTATCAAATTTGAGACTTATATCCTTATCTCTTTTGATCACATAGAGTAGCGATGAGCTATATTTTTCTGAATAAGGTGAGCCGTGAGAGGTGAGTCTTTGACATCAAATCTCATCTTGCACTGGTATCAAGAATGTTGGACCATAACAGGGAAATGAGCAAGGGTTGATTTAATTTTAAAAAATTGAATAGTAGTTTTCTAACTTGGATAAATTTGGATTAGCATTTTTATCCCCGCATTTTAAACTAGAGGGGTGTCATTTGTGTGCGAAGCACACTATAGTATATCCCCGCATTCGCATTTGTGATTATCGTCAGGGCCGAATCAAAAATCCAAAACCTTTATGCACATCTACAGACGCTATTGATTAACATGAACACACTTTTAGTGTTTCGAATTGAAACCCCTTGGAGTTTTTCTCCAGAAACCATTCCTCTAATGACAAAAATGGTGCCCCTTGCACCCCTCGGGGCCAAATCAAAAATCCAAAACCTTTATGCACATCTACAGACCCTATTGATTGACATGAACACACTTTTAGTGTTTCAAATTGAAACCCCTAGGAGTTTTTCACTGGAAACCATTCCTCTAACAACAAAAGTGGTGGCCCTTGTGCCCCCCAGGGCCGAATCAAAAATCCAAAACCTTTATGCACATCTACAGACCCTATGAATGAATATGAACACACTTTCAATGTTTCGAATTGAAACCCCTAGGAGTTTTTCTCCGGAAACCATTCTTCTAACGACAAAAATGGTGCCCCTTGCACCCCTCGAAGCCGGATCAAAAATCCAAAACCTTTATGCACATCTACAGACCCAATTCATTAACATGAACACACTTCCAGTGTTTCGAATTGAAACCCTGGGAGTTTTTTTCCGGAAACCATTCCTCCAACGACAAAAATGGTGCCCCTTGCGCCCTCCGAAGCTGAATCAAAAGTACAAAACCTTTATGCACATCTACAGGCCCTATTGATTAACATGAACACACTTTCAGTGTTTCGAATTGAAACCCTTAGGAGTTTTTCTCTGGAAACCATTCCTCTAACGACAAAAATGGTGCCCCTTGCACCCCTTGGGGCTGAATAAAAAATCCAAAACCTTTATGCACATCTACAGATCCTATTAATGAAGATGAACACACTTTCAATGTTTCGAATTGAAACCCCTAGGAGTTTTTCGCCAGAAACCATTCCTCTAACAACAAAAATGGTGCCCCCTGTGCCCCTCGAAGCCGAATAAAAAATCCAAAGCCTTTATGCACATCTACAGACCCTATTAATGAAGATGAACGAACTTTCAGTGTTTCGAATTGAAACCCCGAGGAGTTTTTCGCCGGAAACCACTCCTCTAACGACAAAAATGGAGCCCCTCGCGCCCCTCGAAGACGAATCAAAAATCCAAAACCTTTATGCACATCTACAGACCCTATTGATTAACATGAACACACTTTCAGTGTTTCAAATTGAAACCCCTAGGAGTTTTTCTCCGGAAACCATTCCTCTAACGACAAAAATGGTGCCCCTTGCGCCCCTCGGGGCCGAATCAAATATCCAAAACCTTTATGCACATCTACAGACCATACTAATGAACATGAACACACTTTCAGTGTTTCGAAATGAAACTCCTAGCAGTTTTTTGCCGGAAGCCATTCCTCTAACGACAAAAATGGTGCCCCTTGCGCCCCTCGGGGGCCGAATCAAAAATCCACAATCTTTATGCACATCTACAGACCCTATGAATGAACATGAACACACTTTCAATGTTTCGAAGTGAAACCCCGAGGAGTTTTTCGCCTGAAACCATTCCTCTAATGACAAAACTGGTGCCCCTTGCGCCCCTCGGGGCCGAATCAAAAATCCAAAACCTTTATGCACATCTACAGACCCTATTGATTAACATGAACACACTTTTAGTGTTTCGAATTGAAACCCCTAGGAGTTTTTCTCCGGAAACCATTCCTCTAACGACAAAAATGGTGCCCCTTGCGCCCCTCGGAGCCGAATCAAAAATCCAAAACCTTTATGCACATCTACAGACCCTACTAATGAACATGAACACACTTTCAGAGTTTTGAATTGAAACTCCCAGCAGTTTTTCACCGGAAACCATTCCTCTAATGACAAAAATGGTGCCCCTTGCACCCCTCTGGGCCGATTCAAAAATCCAAAACCTTCATGCACATCTACAGAGCCTATGAATGAACATGAACACACTTTCAATGTTTCGAATTGAAACCCCTAGGAGTTTTTTGCCGGAAACTATTCCTCTAACGACAAAAGTGGTGCCCCTTACGCCCCCGAGGGCTGAATCAAAAATCCAAAACCTTTATGCACATCTACAGACCCTATTGATTAACATGAACACACTTTTAGTGTTTCGAATTGAAACCCCTAGGAGTTTTTCTCCGGAAACCATTCCTCTAACGACAAAAATGGTGCCCCTTGCGCCCCTCGGGGCCGAATCAAAAATCCAAAACCTTTATGCACATCTACAGACCCTGCTAATGAACATGAACACACTTTCAATGTTTCGAATTGAAACCTCTAGGAGTTTTTCGCCGGAAACCATTCCTCTAACGACAAAAGTGGTGCCCCTTACGCCCCCGAGGGCCGAATCAAAAATCCAAAACCTTTATGCACATCTACAGACCCTATGAATGAACATGAACACACTTTCAATGTTTTGAATTGAAACCCCTAGGAGTTTTTCGCCGGAAACCATTCCTGGACGTATGGAGACAACCAATATATCCCTGCAATTTTTCAAATGCGGGGATATTGTCGTGATCTCCGTCCGTACGTCCGTACTTCCGTACGTCCGGTTTTGTAATTCGAAATGCTGTAACTTTCTACAGTTGTTCAATAGGGTCTGTGCAATCCAAAAATACCACTTTTAAAGTTTTGCGCCACCAGGTGGCTTGTGTGGAGCCACTTGAAAAATGCGCTAATTTTTCACTTTTCTTTTGAATAATCCCAACCTATGTAATTCAGAGTTCTATAACTGCACTAGGGTGTTGCTAAATGATCTGTAGTTGTGCACGAAGGTTTCAGATTTTTCAGGTGTCATGTGGCTGTGCCACCATTGCCACTTTCGTGTTTTCTTAGACCGTTTTCGGCGAAAGGCTCCTAGGGTATGTTATTCGAAACGCTAAAACCAAGCTCAAATGTTGCAGTAGGGTCTGTATATGCGCACGAAGGTTTCGGATTTTTCAGGTGCCACGTGGCTGTGCCACCGTTGCCACTTTTGTGTTTTCTTAGACCGTTTCTGGCAAAAGGCTCCTAGGGTATGTAATTCGAAACGCTAAAACCATCCTCAAATGTTGCAGTGGGGTCTGTAGATGCACACGAAGGGTTCAGATTTTTCAGCTGCCACGTGGCTGCGCCACCGTTGCCACTTTTGTGTTTTCTTAGACCGTTTCCGGTGAAAGGCTCCTAGAGTATGTAATTTGAAATGCTAAAACCATGCTGAGATGTTGCAGTAGGGTCTGTAGATGCGCACAAAGGTTTCAGATTTTTCAGCTGCCATGTGGCACGTGGCTGTGCCACCATTGCCACTTTCATGTTTTCTTAGACCGTTTCTGGCAAAAGGCTCCTAGGGTATGTAATTCGAAATCCTAAAACCATGCTCAAATGTTGCAGTAGGGTATGTAGATGCGTACGAAGGTTTCGGATTTTTGGGGTGCCACATGGCTATGCCACCATTGTCACTTTCGTGTTTTCTTAGACCGTTTCCAGCAAATGACTCCTAGGGTATGTAATTCGAAATGCTAAAAGCATGCTCAGATGTTGCAGTAGGGTCTGTAGATGCGCACGAAGGTTTCAAATTTTTTGGGTGCCACATGGCTGTGCCACTGTTGCCACTTTCGTGTTTTCTTAGACTGTTTCCGGTGAAAGGCTCCTAGGGTATGTAATTCAAAATGCTAAAACCATGCTCAAATGTTGCAGTGGGGTCTGTAGATGCGCACGAAGGTTTCGGATTTTCAGCTGCCACATGGCTGTGCCACCGTTGCCACTTTTGTGTTTTCTTAGACCGTTTCGGGCGAAAGGCTCCTAGGCTATGTAATTCGAAACGCTAAAACCATGCTCAAATGTTGCAGTAGGGTCTGTAGATGCGCACAAAGGTTTCAGATTTTTCAGCTGCCATGTGGCTGTGCTACTGTTGCCACTTTCATGTTTTCTTAAACCGTTTCCGGCGAAAAGCTCCTAGAGTATGTAATTCGAAATGCTAAAAGCATGCTGAGATGTTGCAGTAGGGTCTGTAGATTCGCACGAAGATTTCGGTTTTTTGGGTGCCACATGGCTGTGCCGCCGTTGCCACTTTCGTGTTTTCTTAGACCGTTTCTGGCGAAAGGCTCCTAAGGTATGTAATTTGAAATGCTAAAACCATGCTCAAATGTTGCAGTGGGGTCTGTAGATGCGCACGAAGGTTTCGGATTTTTCAGCTGCCACGTGGCTGCACCACCATTGCCATTTTCGTGTTTTCTTAGACCGTTTCCGGCGAAAGGCTCCTAGGGTATGTAATTTGAAATGCTAAAACCATGCTCAAATGTTGCAGTAGGGTATGTAGATGTGGCAGAAGGTTTCGGATTTTTGGGGTGCCACGTGGCTGTGCCACCGTTGCCACTTTCGTGTTTTCTTAGACCGTTTCCAGCGAAAGGCTCCTAGGGTACGTAATTCGAAATGCTAAAACCATGCTCAAATGTTGCAGTAGGGTCTGTAGATGCGCACGAAGGTTTTGGATTTTTCAGGTGTCACGTGGCTGCGCCACTGTTGCCACTTTCATGTTTTGTTAGACCGTTTCTGACGAAAGGCTCCTAGAGTATGTAATTCGAAATGCTAAAAGCATGCTCAGATGTTGCAGTAGGGTCTGTAGATGCGCAGGAAGGTTTCGGATTTTTGGGGTGCCATGTGGCTGTACCACTGTTGCCACTTTCGTGTTTTCTTAAGACCGTTTCCAGCGAAAGGCTCCTAGGGTATGTAATTCGAAATGCTAAAACCATGCTCAAATGTTGCAGTGGGGTCTGTAGATGTGCACAAAGGTATCGGATTTTTAAGCTCCCACGTGGCTGTGCCACCATTGCCACTTTCGTGTTTTCTGAGACCCTTTCCGGTGAAAGGCTCCTATGGTATGTAATTCGAAACGCTAAAACCATGCTCAAATGATTCAGTGGGGTTTGTAGATGCGCACGAAGGTTTCAGATTTTTCAGCTGCCAAGTGGCTGTGCCGTTGCCACTTTCATGTTTTCTTAGACCGTTTCTGGCAAAAGGCTCCTAGGGTATGTAAATCGAAATCCTAAAACCATGCTCAAATGTTGCAGTAGGGTCTGTAGATGCGCACAAAGGTTTCGGATTTTTGGGGTGCCATGTGGCTGTGCCACCATTGCCACTTTCGTGTTTTCTTAGATCGTTTCCGATGAAAGGCTCCTAGGGTATGTAATTCAAAACGCTAAAACCATGCTCAGTTGTTGCAGTGGGGTCTGTAGATGTGCACGAAGGTTTCGGATTTTTCAGCTGCCAAGTGGCTGTGCCGTTGCCACTTTTGCGTTTTCTTAAACCGTTTCCATCAAAAGGCTCCTAGGGTATGTAATTCGAAATCCTAAAACCATGCTCAAATGTTGGAGTAGGGTCTGTAGATGCGCACAAAGGTTTCGGATTTTTGGGGTGCCACGTGGCTGTGCAACCATTGCCACTTTCATGTTTTCTTAGACCGTTTCCGATGAAAGGCTCCTAGAGTTTGTAATTCGAAACGCTAAAACCATCCTCAATTGTTGTAGTGGGGTCTGTAGATGTGCACGAAGGTTTCGGATTTTTCAGCTGCCCTGTGGCTGTGCCACCGTTGCCACTTTCGTGTTTTCTTAGACCCTTTCCGGTGAAAGGCTCCTAGGGTATGTAATTCGAAATGCTAAAACCATGCTTAAATGTTGCAATGGGGTCTGTAGATGTCCAGGAAGGTTTCGGATTTCGGGTGCCACATGGCTGTGCCACCATTGCCACTTTTGTGTTTTCTTAGACCCTTTCCGGCAAAAGGCTCTTAGGGTATGTAATTCAAAATGCTAAAACCATGCTCAAATGTTGCAGTAGCGTATGTAGATGTGCACAAAGATTTCGGATTTTTCAGGTGCCAAGTGGCTGTGCCACCATTGCCACTTTCATGTTTTCTTAGATCGTTTCCGGCGAAAGGCTCCTAGAGTATGTAATTCGAAACGCTAAAACCATGCTGAGATGTTGCAGTAGAGTCTGTAAATACGCAGGAAGGTTTCAGATTTTTTGGGTGCTACGTGGCTGTGTCACTGTTGCCACTTTTGTGTTTTCTTAGACCGTTTCCGTCGAAAGGCTCCTGGGGTATGTAATTCGAAATGCTAAATGCATGCTCAAATGTTGCTGTAGGGTCTGTAGATGCGTACAAAGGTTTCAGATTTTCCAGGTACCACGTGGCGGTGCCACCGTTTTGCTTTCGTGTTTTCTAAGACAGTTTCCGGCGAAAAGCTCCTAGAGTATGTAATTTCAAATGCTAAAACTATGCTCAAATGTTGTAGTAGAGTCTGTAGATGTCCACGAAGGTTCCGGATTTTTGGGGTGCCACGTGGCTGTACCACCGTTGCCACTTTCATGTTTTCTTAGACCGTTTCCGGCGAAAGGCTCCCAGGGTACATGTATGTAATTCGAAACGCTAAAACCATGCTCAATTGTTGCAGTGGAGTCTGTAGGTGCGCACAAAGCTGTGTCACCTGTGCCACTCAATATGATTTTAGTGTGTCATATAATACATTTCATCTTTGTCAAGCATTCATACAAAGTCAAGGATGCAAATGCGGGGATACACTATAGTGTGCTTTGCACACAAGTGACACCATCTAGTCTATTATTTAGATGATTTTTCATTTGAAATTTATTAGCTATAGTTGAAAGTTGAATCGAAAACTGCTATATGAATCCAGTTAAATCGAACCCTGGAAATGAGTCTAAAAAATTTATAGACATCTGTAGGGGCCAATTTTGGACTAAAAGTTGGGTAGGTCTAGTGCATCTTGGGCTTTTGTGTATAGACCTGGAAATAACTTGTGAGTGATCATTCAGGCTGCCTGGGGGGTTACATCGTTTGTAAAATAAGTGAACAGACTAAGGTTACATCAAACTTATACAACAAACTGAATTCCGAATCCTGCACATTTTGCAAAGCAGATCTGACAGTTTTTTTAGGATAAACTTGGCTCACAGAGTAGGATTTGTTCGGTTTCGCATCACGGTTTGCGATGCAATTTTCCTCTAATATGAATCAGTTCCATAAAATTGGATAGCAAAGTGCGATGCACAAGTATTGCAGTAAACAGAAAAGGATTATCCTTCTTTGTTCTCCTGGCATTTAACGCATTCACATAATACAGTACATAGGCACGTCGAAACTACAAGAGATGTTGTTCAAAACAGTCACTCACAAATGTGAACAGCATACAGAAACATGTGATTGCTAGCCAACCAATCAACTGTACTTTGCTTGGAGGTCATCGAGCTGTTCCAAGCAAGCAGTCTATCTAAAATGTTCCGGTTTTACGGTGTAAAAATAAAGTTCTTTAATAATCTGTAACTGGAACATGCAACCTTCTCACCCAAGTGTTCAGGTTTTGATTATCTATATTGTGCCCATTGGTTATAACATTAACACGGAGAAATACCCACTTCGTGTGAAACAAAACTAAAAATATAAAAAAATAGTTGATAAGGCATTTTTGTCTTTATCTTTTAATAGGTATCGGGTCTGTTCACCCTAAATATATGGTTGATAAGGCATTTTTGTCTTTGTCTTTTAATAGGTATCAGGTCTGTTCACCCTAAATATATGTTCGCTCCGGGTTCGTTCGCCCTAAAAGTGGGTTAGTTCGCCCTAGGTATCAGGTTTGTTTACCATAGTATTTTTTTAGGGGTTTAATACACAAAAAATTATTCTTATAATGGGGTCTAAAGGTTTCGTACCACTACAAGTTCATCCCAGTGCACTTTCGTACCACTACTGGTTTGTCCCAGGAGGTTTTGTACCACTACAAATTCGTCCCACCTACTGGCTACTGCCCATGATTACTGTTTGCAAAATTATTAAAAGAAACTACCAATGCCAAACTGAGTGAAGACGGTGTAGGCCTGTAACAAATAGGCACTGGACAGATTAAGGATAATGTTATGTGATGCATACTATGTGTGGTGGGGTGAGGAGGGGAGAGTCTCTGACAAGGATTCTGCACACAATTGGTAAGTCATGGGCTAAACAGTTTGACCCGAATGTCCCCCCTCCCCCCACAACAGCCAAGTGGTGCCTCCACTGGGTACCATTTTTTTTAATTTGGGTGGGAGACTGGCAGGTAAAATCAGCATGATGCCTGCTAGGAGGGGGAAAGTCTGGTATGTTGTTCATCATATAGACAAGGGGACTGATGTCTTTAAAGTTCATGTCCCAGTGAGTGTGACAAAGTGGCATCACCATTATGAATTTTTGGAGAAAGAGGACTGCATCATGATTATTAGGCACCATCATGATTATTAAAATGAGTTACTATCATTAGAATATCCAATCTGCAAGCCAGCCAAAAAGCAACACCTGAGAATGTTCAGCATTTGTTGAAGAAAATATTTTAAAATTTTATCGATGTACACCATCCAGGCTTGCCAGAAATTAGAATCTGCATACCTGTGAAAAGGTCCTGAGAAAAATTTTTTTGTAATCTCCCATTATTGTGTACCCCATCCCCTCGGGTTCCTTTGATCCATGTCAAATTTACAGGAGTGAAACACAGGAACAGTAGAAACTGTCTTGAGAGACCACCCTTTTTGCCATGGAATAGTGGTCTCTCAAAACAGGTGGTCTCTCATGACAGGTCAAGTGGCACTTGTGGGAACTTAATTCTGTGCTACAGTACTGTAGCTATAACTCCCGTAGTTTTGGTAGCTCTGCCACCAATATTATTTGGCACCCTCACTTTTATTTACCAAACCAAAAAACGTGTAACATCACTATTATTTGCCAGAGGAAAGTGTGGATAGTATGACATGTGACATTGTCACTTACATCTTAACAGGATTTTGAAAAAATATGGAATGCTGCTTACATCTTAACATAGTTCAGCAATCTGAACGTAGTGGCTACCCCTAGCCACTCCGTTCAGACCGCTGAACTAATCTAACAGAATTTAGAGAAAAGTCTATTATGACAGAAATTGCATGGCTGATGCAGTAAAAACTGAGAAGACAGAAAAGCATCTCAACACTTTTCTCCTGTAGGTTACCATGTAAACTCTTTATATTCAGGCCTGTGTGTACCATGCCCCCAACCCACAGACTGCACACACTTTCATTGAGCTTACACAATTCTTTAGGTCTAGTTCTGTAAAACTATAAACTCCTTGTCTGCTGCTGTCAAATATTCCAGCCCAGGGCACAAAATCTCTTGCCAGTGGCAATGCCACTGAAATAAGTATAATTTGGGTACAATTAATCACCCCCCCCCCCCCCAGCCCGCCGCACCCCCTCCCAGTAGACTGAATGGACTTTTTGACCAATGATTTCTTGAGTTAAATGTAGATACGTTTTTCAGCTAATCTAATCATGGCTGCTTCATAGCGGCCATGAGTAGATTGGATGAAATATATTTTGAAAACACTCAGCGAGTTAAGAATTAAATAACACTAACAGCTTTACCATCCAACGAACGTACAAGAAAATGATGTCCCATCAGGCCTGACAGCAGAAAAAACTTACTTCAAATTTTAATACTTTGCTGAACGGCAATCAAGCAGCCGGGATCAATTTATCGACCAAAAATCGTTATTTCAGTAACTGGAACTGCAGTAGAATGTGCACGTCTATATCACATGACGCACAGTGGCAATAACTTATAAGTACATCTGTAGACTGTAACCAGCTGTTATTTACAAAATTTAACAATTCAATCCTCAGCCAATTCGTTGCAAATAAAAAGGATGAATTTGCCTTTTTCTGCGATTTAACGATTATTAATTACTGCCACGTAATTGACAGACAAAAGCAATCTCAACTCCACCGCATAGTTGTCTGGGCTATTCTAGTTTCGTCTCGAACAATCGTACGTGCAGCAAATCTCGTCCACCAGATCAAAGGGTAACGTTCCAGTCTGCTTGTCAATGCAGCTTCAGCTGCGGCTGGTCAGAAAACCAGACTGTTTTCATTTCAAAGGTCAAGTTCAAATTTACACGTGCGTTGTGTTTGGGAAATAATCGGAACTGCTCGTCGCAACTCGGATGATTTCGTTTCTCCGTCATTACCTCGTCTGTGTCATTTTAAACTGTTCAGTCTCTTGTCTCTCACATTATACTATTGTCTCAAATAAAATTATTAAAATAGATGCACAGATTTTCTTTTCAAATAGCACAGCAATCCAACATTTACAATGAAGTCACATATAAGGGAAGGTGGGACAAAACGGACCGCTTCAGAGAAAAACATTATTTTGGGTGCGAGAATTAACACTGTATTTATATATATTTATATATATATATATTTATTGTGAGACTGTAATAAAAGTCCATGTTTTATGTAGACAGTAAATGGCTTTGTGTACATGTGAGGAGAGGGGTCGGGTGAGTGCGAGGCCTGCATGATTTGACTGCATGACAGTGTAATTGCATGTGAATGTTTGTACGGATTGCGTGAACATATCTATTTTATTTACTTTCGGGGGAAAAGAGCAGACATATATCCCGATAAAAAATACTATGGTACACCGCGACAATTTAGTTCAATTCATGATAGGGGAGTTATGACAGCCAGTTGTTCTTCACTTTTCCCTTGCCCGTTGCTTACAGTACGGCCGCCATGGACTGGTCACTTTCCATCGGCAGACAATATTTCCACGGACTCATATAATATTAGATTTCAAACACTAATTATAAGTATAATCGTGTACTTCATTAATTAAAATTTTGTTGATTTTTATTAACTGATAACCGCATGCGTGGACATCACTGCCCACGCGTGGATTACTGCCAACCCACGGCGACTGTACCGTAGGTCATATTCCTAACAAGTCCACTAATGGAATTAGCCTTATTTCAAATTATAAGGATAATCAATTAAAGGATTTATGGGAAACATCCGAATCTGCGGTTTACAGGGTGGGGGTGTGGGGGCACATCTTCGAAAGTTTCTGCACAAATGTTATGTAAAATCATACATTGATTTGATTTTTTTAGAGAATGCAAATATTTCACGAAATGTCTATAAAATATCTACAGTATGTAACATCCCCCACCCAATCCACCACGATTGCCACTCGAAAAATGAGGTTTGGGTATTTGTTAGCGGGGGAGGGGGTGTCGGTACCAAAAAAAACCAAAAAAAACAGCCGAATGAGGACAAAAATCAGTTTTCTTAGTATGCCTGTTCTATTCTTCTTAACAAACTAACTGGATAAACAAGATGGCAGATTATAATTATTCACCAGTAAGATAAAACTTCTGCGGCATGATTAAACAAAGCAAAACGTAACCGGTAGAAATGTTTTTTAAAATATAATCTAACTGAAATAATTAACATTCAAAAAATACTTTTCCTGAATTAATTAATGCTGTATTCCACCAGAGTCGTTTCGTATTTCTTTAGGTACGAAACGACTCAGTACGAACTGGTAAAGGAACCATACGACCCAGCACCGTTTACACGATAATTTGCGGAATGGACCAAAGTTGAAGGAAGGCAGACAGATTGTCTTGTTTTTGCTATGTTTTGGATGTTGTTTTATAAGGATAGTGTATCTGTTTACACAACAAACCGGGTTAGCTGTTTGAAGTTATCTCAATTGAAATCACTTTTCTATTACCACGCAACACAGTTTCCAAAACATCGTGTGTGTGTGTGATGATATTAGTATATTTTCAAAAAGAAACCTATTCATCTCTCTATACTTGCTCCAATTGCTTAGAAAACAAATTCCAATAAAACATTTATCCAAATGTATAAATAAACAGACAACTACAGTGTAGTTTAGTTACAATAATATCAATAACAACACTTTTGGCTGGCCACTGTTTTGTCGCGATCCCTGAAGACTCCCCCACCCCTCTTCTCTTCTCCCAACACCCAGAAATGAACTGCTTGGTGATAGCCCGTACCCCATTCTTCCGAATCTCTCAGATAAACATACTAACCCTCTCCTTTGTGCCACTCACTAACCACATATCCTTCATTCTCCCATCCCACTTTCCCATTATACGCTCAGTGAATCTTATTCTGTTCGCCTTTTATTTTGGACATTCTAATATAAAGTGTTCCGGGGTAGCCACTACTTGTGAATTACACATCTGGCACTCCTTTCCACTGTCCTTCCCAATTTTTTCTCCAAGTTCCTGTGACCGTGACCTCAGCTTGAACAGCAATGCTCCACCCCAAAGCAGCCATTTATCATGCAAACCACCCAAAGACCTCTTTGCTTTCACCCGTCTCGCTAATTCCGGTTACAATCTTCCATGACGTTTTCTCTGACGATTGTTTTACCCTGGGTTGCACCTACCTACTTCTTCGAAGTCCGAGATCTCCATTGAATAGTTCTCTGTTGACTCTGTCCACCTGTGTTTGCATTTGAAATCCAAATATTTGGAACATTTCTGTACACATCGGCTGTTGGGGTGATTTAGTAGTTTAAATAATATCTATTCCAATAGAAATACGATATAATACATACAAGTAACTGTTAATAACAAACACAGTAGCTGTATAGATGTTATAATAGAGAAGTATGCACTATAGCAAGACAAACAGAAGTAACCGACAATGTAAATGTAAAGGATTCGGCAGAAAGCTTGGCGCTTATATAGGCTATCTCCCAGAGCATTTGAGAGAATTATAAAATATGTAGGTGGTTACAAATACTGAGTGAAGTATTGTTAAACTAGTCACCAGTGTCGGATAGGAAGTAAGAAGTAAGAGATATAGAATGAAATAAAGAAACAGAAAAAAGCTACAGATGAAAACAACTTGAAAGGAGTGTTTCTTACCAGTAGCAGTCCCAAGAGCGCAGCCTGTATGTCAAACCTGATTAATAAGAACATCATCGTAGACCGACCCAAATCCGCGCGCGGACCGTTCCTACTGCGGACACAAATCGCAGGCATCAAACAGTAACCATGGCAAGGCAGTATTATTGCAGAGGGACCGTCCACGCACCAACATAGGACAGTACGTGACGAGTACATTGTTGCCTGGAAAGCTGTTGTCCAAGGCACGAATAGTGGCCGAATTGTGGATGTATTTGCACTTAACATACGTAGTAGTTTAGTAGCTGACACATTTGTTAACAGGACCGACAATTATAACTGAATAAAATACCGGAATAAAGTAAGTTAGGATCCACAGACGGATCTAATTATTAACTCGCACTTATGGTTACGCATGCACTACAGCTCAGTTGAAACATTTACTCTGTATGATATAATCCTGCACTACTCTGAAGACTAGAACGTTTTCGGTGTTGCTCAGTCGTTCAGACCCAAACAAAATCACAGAGAGATCAAAAGTAAAAGGCGGAGTATTAATTGTTAAATTTCGTGCATCTGCATTGTTTGGGCAGTACAAGAGAAAATGTTCAGTTGTTTCCATGTCACCACACTGACAACGAGATGGTTACCATACAAGTGAGCGTTAATACCAGTACAATGCAGACGTGACCTACACTGAGATAGGCAATGCCCTCCACTGGTTCCCATCACTGAGATAGGCAATGCCCTCCACTGGTTGGTAACATCTGGGAGAAACGAAGACTGGTACAGACTAGTACGGCAAAATGGGACACAGTGGTTTTTATCCGTGCGGATATGATGATTAAGGCTGATGGATGAAATAGATGTTGGTACCCTGTTGGAAAGGTATAGGGGAAAAGCCAATGGTACATCTTGAAAAATTGAATGAGCTTGTGCTTTCGACGCTTTTCCTGCAGTGAATCCCATCGAGTCTCAGAATAGATTTTTACTGGCACTCATTTTAGCAAAATATTATTCTCGCTACAGCTACTTGAATTTTCTCTAGGTTCGCAACGTGCGTTGCTGAACAGTTGCCCCAGACACCGTCGACATATTTTAAGACCGACCTAATAAACGCAAAGTGTATCTTTTCTAGGACTTTACCGTGAAGATTGAGCTTGTGCGCCCCCAGCATGTCTATGCGCGTCCAGGCTTTAGCTCAAACATGGTCGATATGCTCATTCCAAGTACAAGTGTTGTTTAGAATTACTCTCAAATGCTTTTGGCTATTCACATAGGTGATATGTGTTCCACTTAAATATAGAGGAGGTGTGTAGGGGCATTAATTTTACACGAAATTGAAATGGTTTCCGTTTTTTTTTAGGATTAAACTCAACCAACCCTGTTTTTGGCTCAATGTTCAATTGTGGCCAAATCGCGGTTGGTTATAGCAGCAGCCTGGTCAGGATTATCGGCTATGATATAAAGAAATGTATCGTCTGTGAACAGCCGTACACTGCTTAGTAGGTTTTCAGTAATGTCGTTAATATATATTAAAAATAACAGGAGACCTAGAATCGATCCCTGTGGAACGCCGGAGGTTATTGGTCTCCACGGGGATGCCCCAGAAGCTATAAAAACACGCTGATACCGGTTCAAAAGGTAAGATTTTAAAAAGCAAAGCAAGTCACCGGATATTCCTATTCTCTCAAGCTTGTGAATAAGACCAACACACCAAACCTTATCAATTGCCTTACTCTCAGGGAGATTTACCGAATAATTAAAATAACATAGCAACCTGTACCCAACCCCAGTCACGAAACATCCATATCTCGTTCGTTCTAAAGCAGGTCGAAGCAACATTTTGGCTGAAGAATGCGATATATGTTTTAATGTGATAAATGCTTCCACATATGACTGGGGCAGGCTTATAAATGGGACTATATGTCCATACAACTAGCGACTCACTCTTTCCATGGACATATGTAATCCATGCAGACACATTGATACAGTCGAACAGTCAACAACAACAGTAGCTGAAACGGCCTGGCTAGTACCCAAGAGATAAACCGGTACGTACAAGATCTGCTTCATGGCTAACAACGTCCCCATCACCACCAAAAAGGCCTGACAGTAACAAAACACATGGGCATAATTTTGTTATTTAAAAAATTAAGGGCGAAGTTCCCGGCCAACAGTCCGAAAATACAGGGCCGAATGGTCCATCCGAGCAATTAGTGCAGGAGCCGAGCGAAAATGACCCACAGGGCGATAATATAAGTTATCTCGGGCAACATCCAGAGTACATGGAGATTTAATACCTGGATGTCGGTTTTCAACCATGAGGCGGAAGCCGAATGGTTGAAAAGGAGACATCCAGGTATGAAATCTCCATTTACCCTGAATTCTGCCCGACATAACGATTTTGTCCCGCCTCCTAACACATAAATAATGCCGAGATCTGAAATATGATCCCACATAAAGACTCAGGCGACGAAGTTTAACACCCACACTGATCCTCAGGTTTTGAACCAAACAGCGAAACAAACGTCACAGCAAAACTATCAAAAGACCGAGTCTATTTCCGAATCGTTGATTATAAACCAGGTCACACATGGAGAAGTTTTTCACTTTGGTGAAGTTTTAAAACCGATTCAAATTCAGTATCAAAGTCTTTCTCTGACAAATACTCTCCAAAAAGCCGTGCGGCAGTATTATTTGATTGACGGTGGATTTAGGCGTGAGTTCAATCCGTTTGCGAACGATGTCTCCATCGGAGTAACAAGCGAAGCGAGAGATTGACATTTTGTATTCTGCTCAAGCGATATCGAAGATAAACAGACGAGTTGCTCCCCTTGATGTTCTCAGCCCGCAAAGCGCAAAAGTATATTTGCGAACCCGATTCAATCTGTTCAGTTCTCATCGAAAACGACAGCCAACAAGTGCTTCTACTCTTAGGGCTGCAACGATGTTTTTTAATTTGTATTAGTATTCAATACAACACGACAATAAGTTGGATATAACTTAACAGTTCTAATAGGAGTTTCTGCAATCGATGTCACCCAGTCGGGGTCGAAGGTTATTTTTATCACCTGGATATTTCTCGAGTGACAAACTGGGAACAGCGGCGCGCGCTCTTGTCACTCGCATGTTTGAAGATAGCCGATACCATGGCTATTTGTTTCGGTCACGTTGACAAATCAGAAGACGCGATGCATGCTGATACAGGGACAAAATAGTTTAGTCCCCGTTTGTTTTGCCGTTCTGATAAACACAGTGATGCTCCCCAGAATAGTCAAATCTGAGGTGTGAGTCCCACCATGCGCAAGTAGACTTTGAAATTTTGTTACATCTTTGGCCTCTAAATATAGGTTGGTAAACTATTCCAATACCTTACTTTATGATCTTCCGTGGACGCAGGCCCTAATTACCTCTGCCTCCATATCCGCCTCTGTATATTAATTAATCTGCGTGAAACACACAGACTATTGTTTTTGTACGGTTTCTTCTTCACAGGGGGTGTCGCTAGGGGGGGGGGGGGGTTAAAAGTGGGACACGTCCATATCTCAAGCATGGTAGTATGAGCTATGGACATGAGCCAACATCAAATGAATCGAAAACTCAATGGATGTTACAAATATGGCTAAAGGTCACTGATGTCACTCACGGGTCATTGAGTACATTTCTCAGGATTGCAGGAAATCGATTTTGTTTTACCCTTAATGCATCCCCGAAGTTCTTTTATGCATTTCTACAACCCAAAAGTGGGCGGGGTCGAAAATATTGAATATGGGTCACGTTCATATCTCAAGCATGGGATGACATGTGAACTTGGAACCAACACCATTTAAATGAGTCGAGACTCAACGGAGGTTCAAAATATGGGTCAATGTTATTGGGGTCATATAGGAGTTATTCAGTGCTTTTTCAGAATTCCTGGGAATCGCATTTTATGACCCTAAATGCATTCCCAAACTTCATTCATGCATTTTTACTCTCAAAAAGTGGACGGGGCCAAACATGTTGAACGCGGACCACGCTCATATCTCAACCATGATATGATGCATATACCTGCAAGCAACAGAAAATGACTGGATATTCAATGGAGGTTCAAAATATAGGTCAAGGTCAGGGGTAACCCAGTGCCATTGGTCACTGGGTGCATTTTTCAGAATTGCAGGAAATCGCATTTTATGACCCCCAATGCATTACAGAAGTTCATATATGTGTTTTCACTCTCCAAAAAGTGGGCTGGGCCAAAAATATGGAAAGTGGGTCACGCTCATATTTTAAGCAAGGTATGAGATAAGAACCTGGGACCAACACCAAATGAGTCGAGACTCAATGGAGATTGAAAATAAGTGTCAAGGTCACTGAGGTCACCCAGGGTCATGGAGTGCATTTTTTAGAATGCTGGTAATCACATTTTGCCTCCTAATGCATTCCCGAATCTATTACGTGTATTTTTACACCCCAAAGAGGTGTGCGGGGCAAACATGTTGAAAGTTGGTCATGCTCATTTCTCAAGTATGGTATGACGTATGGACCTGGAACCAACATCAAATGAATAGAGATTCAATAGAGGTTCAAAATATGGCTGAAGGTCACTAAGCTCACATAGGAGTCGTTCATTTTTTTCTCAGTATTGCTGGAAATCGCATTTTATGACTCCCAAATGCATTCCCGAATTTCACACGTTGTATTTTTATACCCCAAACAGTGAGCAGGACCAAATATGTTGATAGTGGGCCACGTTCATATCACAAGCATGGACCTACGAGTGCGAGTAACACCAAAATAAGCCGAGACTCAATGAAGGTTCAAAATAGAGGTCAAGGTTAGTAAGGTAGCCCAGGGGTCATTGAGTGCATTTTTCAGAATTGCTGGAGATATCAAATGAGTCGAGACTCAATACAAATCCAAAATATGGATCAGGGTCACTGAGGTCACCCAAGGGTCATTGAGTGCATTTTTAGAATCCTGGAAATCACATTTTTTACCCCATGATGCATTCCCGTTCATACGTGTATTTTTACACCCAAAAAGTAGGCAGGACCAAAAATATTGATAGTTGGTCAGGCTCATATCTCAAGCATGGTATTAACTATGGACTTGAGACCAATGCCACATGAGTCTAAAGTCAATGGAGATTCAAAATATGTGTCAAAGTCACTGAGGTCACTCAAGGGTCATTGAGTGTATTTTTCAGAATTGCTGGAAATTAAATTTATTGTCCCTCAAGGCATGCTCATATCTCAAGCATGGTATGAAGTAAGAACCTGGGGTAAACACCAAATGAGTCGTGACTCAAAGGAGATTTAGAATATGGGTCAGGGCCACTGAGGTTGCCTTGGGATCATGAAGTGCCTCTGGTGAATGCTGAAAATTGCCTTTTTGACCCCCTAATACATTCCCTAAATTCATAGGTTGTATTTGTAAACCTCAAAAAGTTGGCAGGGCCAAATATGTTGAAAGTGAGCCACGCTGATAAGTCAAGCATGATATGATGTTTGACCTGGGAATAACACTAAATGAGTAGAAACTCAAGGAGGGTCAAAATATGGGTCAAGTTCAATGAGGTCACCCAGGGGTCATTGAATGCATTTGTCAGAACTGCTGGAAACCACATTTTATGACCCTGTAATGCATTCTCGAATTTCATTCATGTACTTTTGCACAAAGTGGACTTGACTCAACATTTTAAAAGTGGGATCAGCATCAAATAACTCAATGGAGGTTCAAATTATGGGCCAAGGTCACTGCAGTCACCCAATAATAAATGGGTGCATTCTTCAGAAATGCAGGAAATCGCATTTTTGACCCCTTTAATGCAGTCTCGAAGTTCATACACGTTTTCTCACACTCAAAAAAGTTGGCGGGCCAAAATTTTGAAAGTGGGTCATGCCCATATCTCAAGCATGGTAAGACCATTGGACCTGGGACCAAGACCAAATGGGTCGAAACTCAATGAAGGTTCAACATATTGGTCGAGGTCACCTAGGGGTCATTGATTGCAATTTTCAGAGTTGTTGGAACTCACATTTTTATGACCCTCTAATGTATTCCAGATGTTTATACATGTATTTCTGCATAAAAATGTGGACAGGCCAAACATTTTGAAAGTGGATCACGCGCATATCTTAAGCATGGTAAGTAGTTGGGGGAGCCACTATAGACCCAAGATCTGCTTCACTATAGACCCAAGATACAAAACTTATAGACCCAAGAACTTATAGACCCAAGATACAAAACTTATAGACCCAAGAACTTATAGACCCAACATGTATGCACTGGTGGCACAGTGCATACATGTTGGGTCTATAAGTTCTTGGGTCTATAAGTTTTGTATCTTGGGTCTATAAGTTCTTGGGTCTATAAGTTTTGTATCTTGGGTCTATAGTGAAGCAGATCTTGGGTCTATAGTGGCTCCGCATCATGCATTATGACCAGCTCTTATAGTACATTTTTGCTTATAAGTTTTTCACTGGAGGATAAGGGAACTGGGTTTTTTTTTGTCTTTTTATATAACAAAGACTTGATTGTGTACATGAGAAGATCTCTTTCTAATAGTGTGGGTAGCCCTTATAAGGGCTGTTTTAGTTTTGATGAAGTGCAAGTCACTCAACAGTTAGCAATATTTTTCATGTATCGCCCAAGACCATCGAATCGTACCCGTTTCTTTTTTTTAGGTTTAACAATATCATCAGATGATTCTTCCTCTGGAATAGGTTGTTGAATTACTGTATCTGTTTGTGTGGATGTAGTCACTAACTGATTCTGTGCTTGACGTCCCCTTTTTCTCTTAGGTTTAGGTGTCGGTTCTGCCAACTCATGTGGTACTGTTAAAGGAAGAGATGACACTTTGAATTCTATAGGAACTGTAATCTTATCAGCTGAGAGAACGATCTTTTGGTGAGATGATTTCATGTCTTGTAGAGTCTCCAAGATTTTCTGTAATAATGTTTCATTTTTTTCATCTTGTGAAAAAGTATTATTCACCCTCTTATTTGGTATGGTATCCTTTTGGTTTGGTATTCTCTGCTGTGTCATCAATGAGTTGTCAATACGAATTAAATCGTTAAAATCATCTAGTATATTGTATTCATCCATGATTGAATGCAGAACAGGCGATTGCTTTTTATCAAATGAATTGTCTGGAATGTGTGTTAGATTTTATAGACAATGCGAGGATCGGAAATGCACTGGAGAATGCTCACGCGACATTTTTGATCGAGTGCGGGAAAAGATTGTTGATAACAGACGTTTACTATCACAGCCGTCCGATGTCAACAATCCCTTCCCGCACTCGATCAAAATTGTCGCGTGAGCGTTCTCCAGTGCATTTCCGATCCTCGCATTGTCTATAAAAAGAAGGTGAGTTGAGGATTTGGATACATTTCATCTGACTGAAGAAAAATCATCTTTTGACAGAGAGGAAAAAGACATGGAGCCAACGAAGATCAATTACAGTTCCGTAGAGAGTTATGAGAGAACCAAGAAACAGAGAGCCGATGAAGAATTCGCCTTGGCTTTGAGAAAGTGGTGGTCGGCAACACTTTCGATGGAAGAACAACTTAAGAAGATTGAAGACCACCCTTTCGTCAAAGCCGCCACACGTCCGTTCGGGGAGATCCAGTACAAGAATCGACCTAAACACTGGTTTGATCTCCCCGTACATTTGCAGGAGGAAGCTCTTGTAGGGAAAAGCTATGCATGGGAGCAAGATTGCTTTACAGATGAAGAGATGCTAGCAACAACCATAGGCGTGTGGGAAGGTGAATTCTTCACCAAAGCAGAGATGGCTTTACCAAACAGCTCTCTACGGAACTGAAGATTTTTAAAAACGGCCCTTCTAAGGGCCAACCACACTATTAGAAAGAGATCTTCTCATGTACACAATCAAGTCTTTGTTATATAAAAAGACAAAAAACAGTTCCCTCCCTAGAGTGTGACCCAATGTCTATATTAATTTAAAATCATTTTATATTAGGGGTTATCCATATGGTTTTGGGTTTTGTCATCTCTCCACCCTGTGTATACAACTTCTATAAATGGGGAAATTTTGTGCATGTCTTCTTACGTTTTATTGCGAGCATAAGGAAATTATGCTTACAATAAAACACAAGAACACATGCACAAAATAAAAAATTAGGGATTCGCGTTGTGGTCGAACTCTCTGTGATAGTTGTTTTTTCTATAGTAAGAATAGTATTCATTGTATGTTTAGCAATCAAAATTATTTCTACAGTATAAACTGTATATCAGGTTACACTATAAAAGTTTTTGATAAGTATGCATACAATATTAAAACCTAATACTCACAGTGAAAAAGAGAAGTGACTCTTAACTCTTTTTACTGTTGGGAAATAATAGGGACACGGTGATAAAAAAGGGATTATAGGACTAACCTAACAAATTCGACAAAACTATCACAGAGGTTTTAACAAAAGACAAAACTGTATTTAAAGTTGAATCATTATATTGAAATGAACTCTGAACATATATACACCGAGATCTGAGTTTGCCTATCCATGAGAAAACCTATTTACATCAAGATTCTTTTTTATGCTAGCTTTTTTATTTGATACCCAAGATTGTTTTTTGAAAACAATCTTGGGTATCAAATAAAAAACTGATATCACTCAAGTGATCTGATTTTGAAACAAATATAAAAAATAACTAAAAACCCTATCTCTCTGTTACACAAATGTCTGGCGAAAATTATATAATAGATGATTGACTTTTTAATAAAAAACTTAAAAAACTAAAAGATGTAAAAAATTACCTCTGTGGGATTGTTTTGACACCTGATATTTATTACAGTTATTTCAAATAATGTCTATAAGTTTGCTCAAACCATCGTCGAACATCTCTATCATTCTCTTGGAAATTTCTTGGATCAAATTTGATAGTAAGAACTGTCTCTAAATCATATCCTCTTGCAAGATGATCTAAAGCAAATATACAGTACATTCCACACACAACAGTAAATTCACTTTGTAGTCTCATTGTATTTATTGTCCAGGAATCTGTATTTTTCACTATGAAATTGTATATGTCTCTATCTAATGGTGGTACACCATATGAATCAAAGTAGATAGCAGAATGATTGTCTTTAAAATATATTGCTATCCAATGTTCTCCTGGTTCTTTTGATGAATCTGTGTTCACAATATATGCTTGTCTGTGTTTAGGTTTTCGTTTTGGTAACAAGTCTTTTGAACACACTTTTCCTTTTAAGGATGATAACCTTTGAGAACTGTCAAGTATAGTTTGTAATTGTATGGTTTCCATCTTCTTAGCCTTGAAAAAGGCTGGCACGGAGCCATTAATCAAGATATCCTGTATAATATGACCAGTCTCTTTTAACTAAATCTGCCCACTTTTGAATGTCTTTTTGGCAGTCTATTTCAAAGTCTATATGAGCACAATATTCTAATAAGTTTATTTTTCTTGCTCTCTTGTGTAGATTATATAGTATAGTCACTGGACACACTTTCTGTAAACACTCTGCAATGTTCATATCTATTAATGTTGTTGTGTTGGTTCGATTTTCTTCTTCACAGATATTTTTCATTTTCTGTTGAATGGATTTTGTCAGTTCTATCACTACACATTCTTGAAATAATGTTTGTATTTTTTCTTTACACATCTTGCAATGTTCACACTGACTCATCTTGTTTAATAGTCAAATATCACTTCTCTGAATTTGTTGATTTCTATCTCACTATCAAATTCTGCATAGACAACAACGTTGATCACCTCTGGAAGAGCTTGAGCAAACTGAAGTTCAAACCTAAGATTGCCAGACTTTATTGGGTGAGCCAAGGGCCCACTACTACTCTGATCAAGTGTCAAATCAATACCCCAAAGGGTATACCCTTTTGCATAATCCTGCAAAGATAAATTAAATGATTGATTTTGTCCAAAATAGCACATAGCTTCATACAATGATAAATATGAATTTAGATAAAGTCCACCTTCAAAATTCGGTTCAAAGGGACGTGCTTTAATGGAATGTCCATCTATTGTGATTTCCAACTTATTCAAATCGAAATGTTGAAAATTAAATGGATTACTGCCAATATCTCCATTTATATCTCTATTACTAACTAAACCAAGAATAATTCGTTTTGGCATCTGTTTATGAAACAGATAGTCTTCTATTATTGAACGAAGACCACTTCCAATAGTAAAAGTTTTAATTTCGCTACGTCTTATGGGCATTTTATAATTTGTTCGATCTATTTGTGCATTAAGATCATTCGCAAATTTTGGAAATAAATCCAATGCCGGTATTCTGAATATGGCTTTTTGAATTTCTATTTTTCCATGTTCACTACCAATCAAACAAAATTTAGTTGGAGCACGATGCAATTTAATTCTCATCTCAACTCCATTTGGTAAATACTTATCTTGCACAAACAGATCTAAATGCAGTTTTCCTCTTAGTTGTACATTTTTGCTACCACCAATTATTTTAGCTCGCTCAGCCAAACCTTTGTTCGACGAAGCTTTACTTGTTTCTGTGAGGTGTCCAGGAGTATCTCTATACCACAACTCACTAGCAGCTAGATGTATTTTTTTCACATCTTTTGAATAACTAAGAAAATTCTCAAAATATGCTCTATAAGGATAAAGATCTGTATTGGTGGTGATAAGATTGCCATTCAGTGTAACATCAATTTTACTGAACATGCTATGAAAAAAATTATTGATAGGAGCAATTTGTGTATCTCCACCCAAAACACTCCCATCTTGTTTTGTAATTTTAAATTGAACTTCAAGTGTAGATGCTGCAAGATCTAACCACTTGGTTGTTTGTCTTGGAATTAAAAATTCTATTGGTGAAGAATTATTTAAAGATGCAATAGGAAATTGTTCAATTTCACCAATATTTTCTATACCACTTGATGTTGGTGATACATTATCTGGATCAAAACTACTACCAAAATGTTCGCAAGATCCATGTAACATCATGATTTTTTTCAATCAAATATATCAAGTGGTCTTGATTTTCGTTTTGAATAAGCTTGTCTTTGACGTGTCTTACCTCTACGAGAACGAACCACAGACTGACGTTTTCGTTCTTGTTTTTGTCTTTTTATACCTAAAGCAGATTCACCAACTGATTTCAAAAGATCTTTTCCATGAGTTAATAAAATGTCTTTAGGTGCTTTACGTTTTTTTATCAATTCATTTGCTATTTCTAAACCATGTCTTAATCCATCTCTCTTTAAGGTTTGAAATGCATTTTTTGCAATTGGTTTTATAAATGGTGCAGCTGTTCTTATTGCTGTGCGAAAAATAGACCCTAATCCATATCCATATTGCCGTGGTACACCTTGATACACCGGCATCATTTTTTACAAATTTAATTTATGTCTCTGTCTAAAATGCAACTTGACAACTGTCTTGCCACTTGCAAACTGAATGGGTTTACCAGTGTTCCCATTTATATTTATACTAATCTGATCAAAATAAGATTTTGATACTGGTACATAATGTACATTATCAAATTCTATATGAGTATGTAGAGACTCTTTATGTGATTCAAATGGAATCACACGTAAAATAGGTGCTTCAATGTCACCTAAAAATGTATAATCTGCTATGTCAGAATAAATAAAGATTTGATTGAAATCCACATTTAAGTCCACATTATATTTAAATGCACCTTTTGATGTGTTGGGAAAAATGACAGGAAAAATATTGTCTTTACATCCCATTTTTTGTAATAAACTTTCTGACATTTCAATACCCACTTTCCCAATACTATTTCCTACTATTTTTACACGCCCTTGGAGAGTTGAAAATCCAACATGAAATAATACATCAAATGATTTAAATATGTCTCCAAGTTTTTCTTGAATTTCTGTTTGCATTGCATCTATGACATGAGCGCCATTTGAATATGCACCTGATAAAATATTTAATTCAACAACAGCAACACCTTTGTGTAATGTATGTTTCAAATTCGTTTTATTAATACGATTTGATATTTTGCTATCTGTCACAATGATTTTAAAAACAGATTCTTCATCTGTAATATTTTTTGCTTCTGAAGGTAAAATTACTTCAACTAATCCCACTTCCCAATGTTCTTTATCAACATGAATGGGTTTAGATAATTGTGTTTGAAAACAACATTGGCTATTACTTGGAAACATATCCATAGAACTATCACTCAGAAGTGTTACGTAAAATGAATTCATTTTTCTTATCTTGTGGTTGTTTCAAATATTTTAAACCTGGACGTGGAAGAATATATCCTAATGAACTACTTAATAACACTAACCACAATTCTTTACCAGGGCTTTGTAAACTCAAATGTGCAATGGCAGTAATTATAATACCATAAATGATAATAATCTGTGTGAAATAAGTGACTTGATTTTTTGCAACACGATTTCCACAAATTTTAAATTGTTGACTTTGTTGACTTTGTACATCAACACTTGTGGTTTCATTAGGTAATGAAGTTTCATTTAATGACATATTCTTTTTATATCAAATCTGATTCTGCTATCCAACTATCAAATTTCTTTGGATAACCTTCCCAATGTACTTTAAGTTCTTTGATAATTTTCTTTCCCACACGTCTTGACCGTCTATTAAGAATTGATTCAATTATATATTTTTTATCATCTTTTATACTTTGAATTTCTTGTGGATAAAATGTCCCTTGTATATTTTCACCACCCATATCTTCAAGTTTATAAGTGGGTGGTATTGTATGTTTTACATGAGTAATTTTAAATAACTCTTTTGTCCAATTTGGTAAATACCCTTTTTCAAATGTACGTTTGGTTTTATTAATACGTACTATATCACCAACTTTAAATTGTATTTTTTTCTTTTTAGACTTTTTTTTACCATACAAATGTTGAGATACTTGTACTTCATTTTCTAATGATACTGACGCAGGAGTTCTCTGAATACTTTGATGAAAACTATGATTATATCCATCAACTAAATTTTCCAACACATCAATGTACCTTAATGTACGTTTGTGTGTAAAATATTTCCACATTCGTGTTTTCAATGTACGTTGAAAACGTTCAACAATACTAGCTTTGGTTTCAGGATTTTCTGTTGTGAAGAAATGAATGTTTTGTTTCTTTAAAAATTTTTGCACGTCTTTATTTTTAAATTCAGAACCTTTATCAGATTGTAATGATAATGGTTTACGTCCAGAAGTTTTCAAAATACTCTGAAAAGATTTTGTTAAGGTCTCTCCTGATTTATTGTGAATGGGTATTACCCATGCATATTTGGAAAATACATCAATAACACAAACTAAATAACGAAATTGGTCATTGTAAGATTGTAAACTTTGTAAGTCTGCTAAATCAATCTGCCATTGATGATCAATACCACCCACTATAGTCTTACGTCTTGAAAATTTTTTACGGATGGGTTTATGTAAAGTATAAGTTCTTTCTCCTTTCAACCATTTTTTCACTTGATCAATTGTGATGGAATTATCTTTACTATGAGCTGCTTTGTACAATTTTTGTATACCACCATAACCAGCAGGATGTTTTGTATTGTAATATATTTCAGTTAATAAATCATTCAATAAGCTTCCCATTTTTCAGATAATCTACGTTTTGTCAATTTACGCTTTAGTGCTGACTTTGGTGTGTCTTCACTCCACTGCACTCTATGACCTCGACGAACTTTACGTTTTGGAGGAGGTGATTGAGGACTTTCAGACCAACTATCTTCTGGAGAACTTTGATATTTACTGGGTTTGGGTATAGGTTGTCTATTCATCCATAACCAACGTTCACGATTACCAACAAAATCTTGAGGGATATTTATATCTTTTAATCCACGACTAAACATTTCCCATCCACTCGGTTTAAAACCTTTTCGGTGTCTAAGAACATCATTGACTAAATCTATGATATTTGAACCTTTTATGACTTCTCCATCGTAACTTAATACACCCTGATCATCCCAACTCATGTGTGGATGAGAAGATAAAGCAGATAATAATGAAGTTGCTTTACGTCTCATTGTAACAGGGACACTTTCTATAATACGATCTCGTAAAAATAATGATTTTTCTCCTGACTCAGGCAATGGAACCAATGTTGGTTGTAATGCTTTCTTATGTGACATTTGAAATTTTTGTAAAGTTTCCCCATACTTTTGTTCTTTCTCACTTTCAGACAACACTGAATTTCCTAACACAGATGATAAATCATTTTGAAGTTGTGCAGTATTTGTAACTTGTGGGTTAGGGGGTAATCTTGGTCTTTGAGCTTTTTCATTTCTAAAACGTTGCATATCTTCTAACATTTGATAAGGTACAATAGCCATCTTTTTCATATTTTATCGACTAATTTATTTGCAAGATTTGTTGCAACTCCTATAGCAGGTCCAAGTAAACCAAGTAATGGTAAAAAACCACCTTTTTGATTTAAAATTTGTTTTTTCTTTTTAAGAGTTATTGATTTACTAGCGAGTGCTCGTAGTTGTTGACGCTTTGGATGTAATTTTTGTTTCTGACTTTTTGTTAGATGTATGTTGCCTTTTAAAAGACTATGACAGCATTCTGACACACAATTAATTAATTCTTTAGGTGCATTTTTCATAATTTGTTTTTGAAATGCTGGAGGAGTTTGACTTAAACCTATTAACATACCACCATATTTTTTAACTAAAGGAATTTTTTGTTTCTTATTTTGTCTCACCATCTTGATCTTATAGAATCTAATGATTAAATGAAACAAATATAAAAATGTAATGCTATTTATACATGTGCAAACTTTATATTATTTAAAGTAAGACCTTATCCCTTTAACAGGTTTAGGTGTATTTAAAGCTGTAAAACGTGCCATTGTGGGAATCTTTTCTTTTAATGGTACATGTTGTGTATTTTGTACAGAATACATTGGTTCATGATTTTTAACACCATCTTTTGTTATTGACACTACACGTGTTAACGTAAGTGGTGATACTTTTCTTTGTCTTTGAAGATTTTTCACAAGTAATGCTTTTGTTTTTGTAGATGGAGATCTATGAGGGGCAATTTCAAAATTTGTGTACATATATTTTGGTCCTACCTTTCGTTGATTTTTTATCTCTCTAGAACTTGATGAATTATTTAATCTTTTCTTAGGGGATTTTCGTTTCCTTTTAGGTGACTTTTGTTTCTTACTCTTTGTTTTTTTGAATGGTGAATAGAATGATCTACTTGTCTTATGACCATCCCATCGAATTAAATTACGAATGATAACACCACCAAAAAATCCACCACCTCCTGGTTTTAAAATAATGTTTCGTTTTGTTGCAAGATCAACTCTGGGATTTGCAAGTTGTTCAAGATCTTGTTTATGTTTATCCATGTAGGTTAAAGTTTGTTTTGGCAATTTAATTTTCTTATTAAGTATGATTCTACTTGCTAATGTAAACCATTTTAAAATTTTCTTAAAACCTTTCTTAAGTAATTTTTGTCTTGCAAATGGACTTGTTTCTTGACCAAGTTGTTCCAAAGATTGTATGAATGATACCATGATGATGTGTAGTCGTTGACAAACTTTGACTAACTAACATCAACTCATTAGAACATGGGGAATTTATAGTTTTGTATAAATGATGGGACCACGTTCATTTTGTGTTACCCAAGGATGAAAAATATCAGTTCTTAATCTCAATGAGTCAGGAGTTCTAGGATGAAAATCAATTAATAAATAACCATGATCAATACTTGTTGCATCTTGATAACATGCATTTAAATGTGGTAATTGAACTTGATTTGCCAATACTTTAATTTGCCCTTTATCTCTGGTATTTTGAAATAAAATCATATAATGTGCATTTAAACTTATGGTATGACTAGATTTAGATTGTTGAAACATATTTTGTGTAATGTAAATGACACTTGCATTTCTATGATGTCCTTTTCGTGTGAACCATAATTTAATTTTTTCTTCATCTTTATCTCCTAACATATCATCAAAAACTACAAGATGGGGAATAGTGGCATCACTGACAATTTCATATTCATCATCAGGGATACCTTCTATGAATTTAATATCTTCACTTTCTTTAAGTAAAGTATATGTATTTTGCCATTCTTTATAACACCAAATGATTTTTTGTGGGGGAATTTGAAATAAGTCATGTTTCATATCAATAAGCTTTTTGACAAATTCTGTTTTTCCTGAACCACTAGGTCCCGAAATAAAGATATTACAGGGGTGTTGAAATAATAAACATTCACTCGATGCCATAATTGTATTTGTGTGAATAAGAGTTGTCAAATCATTCACTTATATACTTTCTGATTCCATACCTTCTTCATGTCTTTTAGTAGGTATTCGTTTTAAGGGTGCTTTTAACTCAAATACAGTTTCTGAAGAATCTATTCTTCTATCTATTTGTGGTACACATTGTCCATACAAGTAATTAATGATTTCTTTATCATAAATTATATTACCCCACACAACTCTTGTCCAAATATTTTCTATATTATCTTTGTAAAAGGCATTCATGATTTGTAATGCATTACAAAATTCCCCATACATTTCATCTTTTCCCAATTGATTATGAATAAACTCTTTTGTTATTGTTAGATAACCAGGAGTGATCAATTGAAATGCATATAATAATGCCTTACGTGAAATCTTGTTGTCTAAGATACATCTTACTGGTTCCATGGTTGAAATCAAAGTGATGTTTCTTTTGTCTCTTCTGATGTATTTTGTCCATCAGGTACTATATTACCTGATGCACAAAATACATCAGGACGGTCAGGAAAATCATTTCCTGCATTATCTGAAAACATTTTATCAAACTTAGTTTTGAATTGTCCTGCAGCTTGTCTTGCAATTATGGTACTAAATGATGTACTTTGATCATTTAGCACCATGAGTGCAAATAAAGACTTAGAATCTGGAAAATCATCTAAACACTTGTCATATTTTTTCATTGTTGAAAATATTTGATTTAAAGTGAATCCATAATCCATCACTGATAATATTTTATCTGGGGGTGTTTGCATACTTGTTGGTGGATTGTATAATTGACAATTTCTTATCAGTTGAATATAAGAACAATTTGGTGACCACTTAACATGTTCTTGCAAAGGAATATCTTTTTCTTCCCAATTCATTAAACCTTGTCCACATACAAAACATTTTACTTTACCATCTCCTATATAGAAAAATCCAGCTTTAGCTAAGTCTTCTTTCTTGGATTTTAAAATAGGGTTTGTAGTCATACTAAAACTTGAAAGTCTTCTTAACTCTGACAAGTATATAGGATAAGTAGGATTGAGTGGTAGTGACATCTTGCCTGCTCAGTGTTCAAAGTTGAAATGAGAAATCTGAAGGGTTCTTCTTTTATACCTTAGCCCCATAAGGTTTTGTGTCATATTTATCCACTACAAAATGGTTTGTGTACACAGATCTGAATGTTTTGGTTTGTAATTCAATTGTGACATGTCTGTTCTTGTTCAAACTTGAAATGAGAATTCTAAAGAGTAATTTTTATACCTTAAACCCATAAGGTCTTGTGTCATATTTATCCACTACAAAACGTTTTGTGTACACAGATCTGAATGTTTTGGTTTGTCTTTCACTTGTGACTTGTCCGTTCTTGTTGCGTTTAATTCTATGTGTGTATTCAATGTTCATTTTGTAATTGTGTCTGTCTTGTACACATTCCACCATGGATTCAAAATTGACTTTCTGTGATGTATTGTAGTCTAATGTGATTCCTTTAACTTTACATGAAGTGTGTATTTGACTATCTTTAATGTATTTGTAACCATAATTTTTTGGACCTAAACCTACATATTCAATAATTTTTGCATCTGGATGTTCATCTGTCCATTGACCTAACCTACTGTTTATAATTTGTGGATTCCAAAGTGTGGGGTTATGGATGTAAATACAACTGTCTGTGTCAAAGTATAATACCCGTCTACCCAAACGTCCTATTACTTTATATAATTCCATTCATGCATAAGCTGTGACAAAAGAGGCAACTGCAACATTAGCTGATTTGTGAGGTTCATAAACATCTGTAGATTTTGTGTAATTGACTAAAATACATTTATCATGATCAAACAATTCAACATTTTTAATAATGATGTCTTTATCTTGTATCAGGTCAAAATATTTGGATGGGTCTTGTATGTATTCTGTTTTTGTTTTTAAATTGTTTTGTGCACTTTTCCCCCATAAACAGTTTAACATGGTTTTAGCAAATGATCTTTGTCCTGGATTTTTTTCAATATTTTCCAAACGTATGTTTTCAATTTGTGCATAGTCTTTCTTAAATGTATCTTTGTCTGTTTCTGTTTTCACCCAATCTGGATATCCACTGGCTTCTTGTTTCATTTTTAAATATTTGTTCACATAATGTTTGTAAATTTCTGAAGACCATTCTTCCCAATGCCAAATCTGATAAGTGTCAAGTAATGTGTATCCCATTCCCAATGCTTTAAAAAGTTCAACAGATGTCCATGTACCTGTAATACTGCGTTGATCTGGTGTGTGTTCACATTTGTCTAATTCTTGTTCTGCACATGTACTGCAAAGTGTAAAAAACATTTTTTTGTTGCAATGAATTGGTAATACTGGCATGTGTAGAGATTGTGGTGGTAAAACTTTACATTTGATAAGTCCCCTGTACTGTCTTATAGCATCCATGTTTATGTTTTCTTTTGTGAGTATATTTGGATGGCCTACTGGATATTCTCTGTGTTTATTGACATAAGGATAGAGTGAACAGATATCTATGTATTTTATTTCATTATCTGTGTTTTGGTCTATTTTATGATGTAATTTAAAGGCATTTGTTCTCCCACCAAATAATGCTTCACGTGGTTTAATAGGATCCATGTTTGGAAAAAATGAATTTAATGTTGATTTTACTTCAGGGTTTGATTTGCAAAAATCATCAAGTTCATGTTCCCATGTTATTCTCATGTTATACCCTAATGATTTTAAATGGTGTATGCGTTCCTGTGTTTTGTTGTATAGAGTTTGGTAATTTAGCAAATTGACTGGATTTTTCTCATGTCTGTTGTCTTTCTAACATGTTATGCACCCATGCCACATACATCCATAAAATTCAAAGATTGTATTTGTGTCTTTGTGAAACCCATCAACATAATATCCCCCTATTTTAACCTCCCCACCATTAAGTGCATGTTGAATATGTATGTTTTCTTCCTGTGCAAGTGTCTGTAAAAATCTAATGGCTTTAATGGAGTATTTGACTTTAGCAGGGTAACCTATGTCTGAAATGATTGCCATTTTGTTTTCTGGAAGTGAATTTTTTCTCCAAGCTTTTGTACATGCATCAGCTAAGGTAAATGCTTCTCTCAAAGGATCTATGCCATCACTATCTATAAATTTTTGTCTGAATTCCCCACACCCCCTACGTAAGATATCTACATCTGATTTACAGTATAATTCCATTTCTTTTTGAAAATCAAAACTGGCATTACTAGTAATTTTTTGTTTGTACCACTTGATAAAATCTTCCCTATCTGATGGAGACATTGAATCTGGCATATACAATGTTGAATCTAAATAAGGACCAATATAATTTTGATAAGCTTGTGTGTTTGCCAAATGGGGGAAATAACCTTTTGCTAATTCTGTCAAGCCAAATGTTTTGGGAAATTGTGCCAATCTCATTGAAAGAAAATTTAAAGAATCTATAAGTCTAATACTACAAGCTTTAAGTGAAAGAATTTTGTTCCCATTCATAATTACATCAGGAGTTGTTGTACCAGTTTCAATGAGGTGTCTTAAAATAAATTGTCCATCAAAACCTCTTAAATTGTGAGCAATAGCTGTTGTCCCTTTATGTTCCTTACTGAAAAGCCAATCACAAAAATCTGATAAAGTAGATTCCCCTTTAAATATTGATTGCCTATATCCAAATTTGTCACAGGAAATACATTCTTGATCTATAGATTTGCAAATACATTCCCCACATGCACGATGAGCAACACAGAAATTTGGGATATGAACTCCTGAGTCTTGTGTGGTTTCAAAATCAAAAAATACAAATGGAATGTTTGGTAATTTTTCATCCTCGGGTGAAGTGTATTTTGGAATAAAACATTGGTGATCAGAATTAACTATTTGTTGACAATATTTGCATTTTTTGAATCCTTCACAGATGTGCTTTCCTTTTGTTGGATATATTAGTGAATTGCATGTTTTACATTTTTGAACTAATTGACAAATTGTTTTTTCTTCTTTTCCCTTTCTAGTGATATGGTTATTATAGCATGATAAACTTCTAAATTGTCTATTGCAACTGTAACAGGTAGTGGGATGTTCAGGAATACATTTTGTTGGAGCATAGCAAATACAACCAAAAGGGCACATGTGACGTTCTCTCTGTTGGACCCCTTTACTGCAAAGTTCACAATAGTAGTGACATCCTAAAAACCCTTTAATTGTTGTGATAGTATCAAAATGCTGGTCATGGTGGTAAATATGAATAACTTTACTATCAGTGGTGGTAACTGGAGGTTTGAATAAAAATTCACTTTTTGCATACTGTGGATGAATTTTGATGACATACTCTGGGTAAAGCAGGTCTTGTATTTTATAATATTCTTCATATCCACAAGGAATATTATAATCAAGACCTGCTTTGTCCATCAATGCCTTAGCTTCCAACTCTTGTGTTGGTCTATCAGAACGTTTAATATTTTTCCATTTCTTTTGCCAAAGTTCAGAATTATCTCTATCAACATGACACTTTCCCACTACAATGGCCCGTGCGAGACACATTGAATCATTAACATTTTTAATTTCAATAATACTTTTCTTGTTTCCCACCATTTTATCAACAGATGAAAATGAAATTGGTGCATGTCGCCCAGACCCTTGTGGTAGAGAAGTGTGTGTTATTTCTAAAGATAATTGCCCATCATGGATAGTAAAGTTATCATTTGATTGTACAACTTTTTCTATTTCATCTAATATGGTGTTACCAGTGATACCTGAAGCCTTAGTAAATGGAATAAATATACCTATTTCTAATCCTGGGTGGTTAACGGATATTCTCATCGGATCATTGTCTTCTACTCCACATTCTTCTTTAATATCATCTACCAAACTGTCAAAGACTTTTCCAAGGGTGTCAAATGGATTCTTTTGATTAAATTGTTTAAAGGTTATTCTGCATACATGGGATTTGGAACGGAATTTTCTTGATGTTTTTTGTAGAAGTGGGTGAATGGTGTATAAGTCTCTTGCTGATTCTACTCTCTGTTTCTTGTAATCTACTTCACTCTCTGTCTCACTATATTCTTCAATGGCTCTCTTCATCTTTTCTTCTATCGTCTTCTAGCTTTTAAAATATGTATTGTCTTCTTGAAGTCAAAAACCCAAGTGTGAAACATCCTAAGATTCTTCCTCCTTTTATACTTTTTTAATGTACATTTAATTGTACATTTAAATGTACATTTAATACCCACTGAATTATACTGTTAATAAATGTTTCTTATACACATTTGAAAAGTCATAAAATGTAATCCATTCACTGTATGGGAAATATTCCTATGGTAAATATTTTATTTGTTAAGTGTATCTTTCAGTCAATATTTAACAACAGCAATATAGTATCCAGAGATTATTGAGTGCAAAAGATAGCATAACTGTTTGTAACCAAATGAATGTATATTTAAACCAATGTGTGCAAATGCACGTTATGGATCATTTAAGTGTACAATTAAATGTACATTAAAAAAGTATAAAAGGAGGAAGAATCTTAGGATGTTTCACACTTGGGTTTTTGACTTCAAGAAGACAAGACATATTTTTGAAACGCTCCAAAAGTTAAAGATGGATAGAGTTACAGATCCAAGATTAGAAAAAGTAAGTGATGCTAAAAGTATTTACTATAAACTATCTAAATGGGGAGAAGTTAGAAGACTTGTGAATGAACTTTATAATTTGATATCAACACCTATTTGTTCCATTTGTCATCAGAAAGGACATTGGGCGAATACATGTTCAGACAAAGGGCCATGTTTTTATTGCAATGAGAGAGGACATTGGATTAATGAATGTAGATTGAGAAAGCTATCGAATAACTCTGTGTCTCAACCAAGATGGGGTTCACCAGCTGTTGATCAACGAGGACCGGTAAAAGTTTATCCATGGTCAGAATACATAAAGCATACAGAAGATAAATTACCGATTACAGGTTTCAACTTACAACTTGATGAAAAAGACATTGACAACCACACTTTACATGGGATGAGCATAATACCAATACCACCACCTCCCCATACAAATGAGAAAGTTGACTTAACAGAACCTGTGTTACCAGAGTTTGATGATAATGATGATACATTATTATATAATATGGATATACCCAAAGAAACAAAAATGGAAATCGATGATGAGTTAGAAGTATTATTTCCAGAGAAAGAGGAACCACCAAAGAAAGTTACAAGAAAACGAAAAGCTAAAGACAATAATTCTAAAATGGAAAAACTTGCCAAGAAACATTGAAAACAGTTTTTGAAAGTGACATTTTCATAAAAGACATTTACAAATCTGTAAATATTCATGGAATAAAAAATTTCGGATTTTGAAAAAAGGTAATATTATTTTGTTGTTATTTAAACAGGGGAAAATATTTTCCAACTCAAGATTTTTTAAAAATAAAAAACATTTTTCATAACATTATTTTGCAAGCACAAAAAATATTTTTTTTGTGTTTGTAAATGAATGTTATGAAAAAGTTTTTTTCATAACATTCATTTGCAAACACGAAAATATTTTTCTTATAAAATAAAAAACTTGCAAGACAGAAAATAATTTGCAAACAGAAAAAATATTTTTTGTGTTTGTAAAATGAATGTTATGAAAAAGTTTTTTTTTCATAACATTCATTTTACAAACACAAAAAATATTTTTCTTATAAAATAAAAAAACTTGCAAGACAAAAAATAATTTGCAAACAGAAAAAATATTTTTTGTGTTTGTAAAATGAAAGTTTTTTCATAACATTCATTTTACAAACACAAAAAATATTTTTCTTATAAAATAAAAAACTTGCAAGACAGAAAAATAATTTGCAAACACAAAAATATTTTTATGTTTGCAAATTATTTTTGTTTTTTACCTAAATGTTTTCACACAAAAACATTTAGGTAAAAACAAAAATAATTTGCAAACACAAAAAATATGCCATGACAGGGAAATCTAGTGTGGGAGCTATGAGGTTAACCTCTTTTGAATTGAGTAATGAAATTACAATTGAACAAAAAAAGTTCAATTCATTCCATTGTGGTAGCACTGAAATGTGCCACTCAAGTGTGTAAACGTGATATCTCTTTTTAAGAATATGGTGGCCCTTATAAGGGCCGTTTTTACTAAACAAAAAATGTTTAGTTTACCAACTTTATTCCATTTCTCTTTGTGGCTCTCTTGACATCCTTTTGATTGACGAGATGTTGTGATCCTCTTCCCCTAATTGTTGCATAATGATAGGTATCTCTTATCAATTTTCGAACAAAACAGTGTAAGGCTTCTTCAGCTTCATCAAGTGACAATGGTGAGATATTATTCACCCCAGCTTTTCTTGCCAATCTTCGCAAATTACTCCTTGGAATAGTATTACGCTCCTCTCTCTCCATCTTCACCTCTTCTGGTGGAATAGTATTGCAGTCCTCTCTCTCCTTCTTCACTTCTCGTGGCCCACATTCACCTTCTAGTGATGGAATCTTTACCTCGATGGATAGCTCAATTCTCATGATTGATGATAAGAAAAATGACGTTATGATATCTCCAGCAGTGTTTTTATAGACAATGCCAGGATCGAAAATGCACTGAAGAACCCTCACGCGACAATTTTATCGAGTGCAGGAAAAAATTGTTGATAACAGACGTTTACTATCACAGCCGTCCGACGTCAACAATTTTTCCCCGCACTCGATAAAATTGTCGCGTGAGCGTTCTTCAGTGCATTTCCGATCCTCGCATTGTCTATAAAATCTAACACGCATTCCAAACAATTCATTTTGAGACAACATGAAGTTCTCGCTAGAGATGAATGAATACAGAATGTGGAGGTCCGGGGAAATGTCTGACGCTGATTGGAATCGCCGATTAGAAGAAGAATCCATCAGAGTAGAGAGAGAGAAAGCACGGAGACGCCAATTAGCTGAAGATATTTTCGGTCATATGAGGAGAAGTGGTGGACCTCAGAAATACACTCGACAGTGGGGTCAGCAGCTTATTGATGAGTTGGAGCGAAAGGCAGGGATAAGACAGTTCTTAGCTGTCCGCGGTTATGAACTGGAGAAATACCAGGTGAAGAAAGTTGACTTGTATCCTGATCTTAATTGGCAGCCAGAAAGACGATATAAAAAATGTGAAGTTAAATCCAATAACCTGTATCCAGATTTAAGTGAATTCTCATGAGGATTCCTACAAAATCTGGATACAAGTTATTGAATTTTATCTTGACAAAAAAATCAGGATACAACTTAAACTCATTCATCCTATTTCTTATTATCTCTGTTTGTCATTCTAACCTATCAATAATTTGTTACTCTCACAAATGAGTGTGATTTCAAAATGTGCCTTCGTGGCAGCCCTTCTAAGGGCTACCCACACTATTAGAAAGAGATCTTCTCATGTACACAATCAAGTCTTTGTTATATAAAAAAGACAAAACCAGTTCCCTTATCCTCCAGTGATAAACTTATAAGCAAAAATGTACTATAAGAGCTGGTCATAATGCATGATGCGGAGCCACTATAGACCCAAGATCTGCTTCACTATAGACCCAAGATACAAAACTTATAGACCCAAGAACTTATAGACCCAAGATACAAAACTTATAGACCCAAGAACTTATAGACCCAACATGTATGCACTGTGCCACCAGTGCATACATGTTGGGTCTATAAGTTCTTGGGTCTATAAGTTTTGTATCTTGGGTCTATAAGTTCTTGGGTCTATAAGTTTTGTATCTTGGTTCTATAGTGAAGCAGATCTTGGGTCTATAGTGGCTCCCCCAACTACTATGGTATGACACGGGACCATCCCCAAATGAGTCGAAAACTCAATGGATGTTCCAAATTTGGGCCAAGGCCACTGAGGTTAGCCACGGGTGATTGAGTGCATTTTCAGAATTGTTGAAAATCTCATTTATGCCACCCCACCATGCATCCCCAAAGTTCATGCATGTATTTCATCACTTACAAAAGTGGGTGGAGCTAAAATATCCATCTCTGATTTTTTTATAGAACGCGTTGAATGTTGTATGTTATTTCCGGTGTGCACAGAAATTATTTTGGGTTTCTTGAAACACTTTATCTGATTCCCGTATGAAAATCTTTAAATGCTGTTTACGAAAACCCATTTTTGATTTCTTTAACCCTCTGAACACGAGAGGCCTTTTTCTGGCCCAGGAACATGATACTTCATAATTTCATTACGCACGATGCTTTCAAGTGATTGTGTGGGGGCAGACCATTCAATATTAATTGGCCTAACCCTCGAATAATGAATTTGGGCTCTTCCAATTACTGCTACTGAACTGACATGGACAATCATTAGTTCAAAGGGTTAAAGATATTTTAGTCGTGAAAATAAGTCTCCATAACTTCTCTTTCTGTGTGTGGTTTATTACTGACGCTTTCACAATTTTCACACAAACTCGAATACATTGAGCACAGTAAATTCTGTTTCTTGTGTTGCCTGTTTGGCTTCGCCGCCGAGGCGAATGTTGATGGTTTTAAGTTCTGTTGTTTTATTAGTCTGTGTGAAACACACAGACTATTGTTTTTGCACGGTTTCTTTTCTTCTTCTTCTTCTTCTTCTTCTTCTTCTTCTTCTTCTTCTCCCATATCTCAGGCGTGGCATGACATATGGACCTGGGACCAACACCACATGAGTCAACACTCGATGGAGGTTCAAAATGTGGGTCAAGGTCACGGAGGTCAACTAGGGGTCATTGAGTGCATTTTTCAGAATTGCTGGAAATCACATTTTTTGATCCCCTAAACTATTTCTGACGTACACACATGCATTTTGACGTAAAAAAAAGTGGGCGTGGCCAAAATTTTTGAAAGTGGGTCACGTCCATATCTCAGGCGTGGTATGACGTATGGACCTGGGACCAACACCGAATGAGTCGACACTTGGTGGAGATTCAAAATATGGGTCAAGGTCACAGAGGTCACCTAGGAGTCATTGAGTACATTTTTTTAGAATTGCTGGAAATCACATTTTTTGACCCCCTAAAGTATTCCTGACATACACACATGCATTTTGACATAAAAAAGTGGGCGTGCCCAAAAAATTGTTGAAAGTGGGCCACGCCCATACCTCAGGCGTGGGATGACGTATGGACCTGGGACCAACACCAAATGAGTCGACACTTGATGGAGATTCAAAATATGGGTCAAGGTCACGGAGGTCACCTAGGGGTCATTGAGTGCACTTTTCAAAATTGCTGGAAATCACATTTTTTGACCCCCTAAAGTATTCCTGACGTACACACATGCATTTTTACGTAAAAAAAGAGGGCGTGGCCAAAATTTTTGAAAGTGGGTCACGCCCATATCTCAGGCGTGGTATTACCTACAGACCTGGGACCAACACCAAATGAGTTGATACTCGATGGAGGTTCAAAATATGGATCAAGGTCACGGAGGTCAACTAGGGGTCATTGAGTGCATTTTTCAGAATTGCTGGAAATCACATTTTTTGATCCCCTAAAGTATTCCTGACGTACACACATGCATTTCGACATAAAAAAAAATGTGGGCATGGACAAAATTTTTGAAAGTGGGTCACGCCCATATCTCAGGCATGGTATGATGTAGGGACCTGGGACCAACACCAAATGAGTCGACACTTGATGGAGACTCAAAATATGGTCAAGGTCACGGAGGACACCTAGGGGTCATTGAGTGCATTTTTCAGAATTGCTGGGAATCACATTTTTTGATCCCCGAAAGTATTCCTGACGTACACACATGGATTTTGACGTAAGAAAGTGGGCGTGGCCAAAACTTTTGAAAGTGGGTCATGCCCATATCTCAAGCGTGGTATGACCTACAGACCTGGGACCAACACCAAATGAGTCGACACTCTTTGGAGGTCAAAATATGGGTCAAGGTCACAGAGGTCAACTAGGGGTCATTGAGTGCATTTTTCATAATTGCTGGAAATCACATTTTTTGCCCCCAAAGCATTCCTGAGATTCATACATGCATTTTTATGTTAATAAAGTCGGCGTGGCCAAAAAGTCACGCTCATATCTGAAGCATGGAATGATGAATGGACCTGGGACTAACACCAAATGAGTCGACACTTGATGGAGATTCAAAATATGAGTCAGGGTCAAGGAGGTCACCTAGGGGTCATTAAGTGCATTTTTCATAATTGCTGGAAATCACATTTTTTTACCCCCAAAGCATTCCTGAGGTCCATACATGCATTTTTAGGTTAAAAAAGTGGGCGTAGCCAACATTTTTGAAAGTGGGTCATGCTCATATCTCAATCGTGGTATGATGAATGGACTTGGCTAACACAAATGAGTCGACACTTGATGGAAATTCAAAATATGGGTCAAGGTCACGGAGGTCACCTAGGGTGCCGCCCGAAAGAGGTCACCAAAGTCATCAAGTGTGTATTATTCAGAAATACTGGGGAATGAATTTTATTACACCTTAATGCATTTCTAAAGTTTATGAACGTATTTCATTACTCGATTTAGTGGGCAGAGCCAAAAATGTCCATTTCTGATTCGAGTATCGAACCCTTTGAATGCTGGTCACATATATGCCTTTTCTGGTTTCTTATAAATAATTGTTCTGATTCCAGTATGAATATCTGTAAATACTGTTAACGAAAACCCATTTCTGATTTGTTTAAAAATATTTTACTCCTGAAAATAAGCCTCCATAAATTCTCTTTCTGTATAGTTTATTCCTGATACTTTAACCCTTTTCACACAAACTTGTATTTACTGGGTGCAGTAAATTCTGTTTCTCTAGTTGGGATCGTGTTCGCTTTTATAGATTAGAAATTCTTTACTTTTTTCTTTTCTTTCTTTTTTTTGTTTTGTTTTGTTTTGTTTGTTTGTTTTATGATTCCCATCTTCTTGGCTGAAATACTGTTCTTACGGGGTGGAATGTTTTCTTTGGTCTTTTGAGTTGATGCAATCGCTTAAGTTTTTGCAGACTGCTTCTAGTTTGTCCGCCGATAAGGGTGACGTCTTATTGAAGTTTCTTTCTCAAACCAGACCCAGTAAATTTTGGCTAGGTTTCTTCTAGGAATGTGTCATATTTTGCGAGGCCTTTATCACAAGTGAGGGTGGTATTAGTACACAGGTAGTTGCCACCGAGATCGTCATACCCGACTGAGAAGTCACTACTACAGTTTATTAGGGATTTGGGAGCGCAGTGGCTCAGTGGTTACGGCATTGGACTTCAAACCTAAAGGTCTACGGTTCGATCCCTGCCAGGGGCAACTGCGCTGTGACCTTGGGCAAGGCACTCAATCCCGATTGCCCACGTGGGTACACGGTGGTGTTGTGTACTAAGGCATACTGCACTGTCAGGGACACCTGAGGCCCCGTAAGCCCTGGGCTGACGTGGGGTTATTTAGTCCCGCTGATGAAGTTGCGGGAAAATTAGACCAACGTGGAGGGTCGGAATCCAAGTGTCGCGAAGTCGGCGCAGGGAGCTGAGTTAGACCGTGATTCCTTCTCTGCCAAATTGGCCTGAAATAGGTTCGATTTCCGTTAGGTGTGATTCTTAATCACTTCAGGCTGTGTAATGGAAAGAATGACTTAAAGTAACAACGATTCTTTTATTTACACATAAAGATAAAGCCGTTTCAATATTTCAACAATCAACAATTCGATTCTTTTCACAGAAATTTAGTTGCTAGGGTTAAATAATTCTCAACAATCATATAGTCATTCTATAGCCCTGTACTGGCACTATAGTCTACACACTGAAAATGTAACTACCGTGAGCTCGCCATAAGAGCTTCACAGATCTGAAATGTTACTACTGTGAGCTCGCCATAAGAGCTTCACCCGCTTAAGCCCAAATGTCAATGTCTGCGCGTAACTGTACTTCTGGCTGTCGGAGGGTTCCGACAAGCAATGTTTGTCATCTATAAAGCCACCGTACTTCTGATTTGGGTCAGATATTGTCTACTCGTACCTTATGTGCCTTTTGAAAGTCCTCCGTGAAAGTCCTATTGAAATATTCACTGTTCCTGGTTGAATTCACGATTCACAAATGCCCCCTTTTGTGCTAGGGCGAAATTGTCACTCACACCGATCTCCAGTCGGTATTACGATGCTTCGACAGCAAAACAAACTACTCAGAACGCAATCAGTCTGACGCTTTAAAGGGTTAATACGCACAATACAATTAACCTACACTTCTGACTATTGCAGGCTGATACCTGCTACTCGACAATCTAAACTTTAACGTTCCACCTGGGTTTTCCTTCTCAACGAATTTGGCACTGAAGCCGCCTATCCACTTTAAGCTAAATCAATCGTGGAATGCCCTCTCTGGCGATTCCAGCCGTTTCAAGGTCCTGTGATCGAAGGTACCCCTATGCCAGGAAACAGAGTCCGCCTGTCCTGGATTTCACCAACGTGTGTGTGACCCCAAGTGTGTGTCTAATGCTTTGCTCTTCAAGGAATATATACTTTTTACCCTAAAGTGTCAGGTGGATAGACGCTCATCTGTCCATCTGTCAAAACGGTGGGAGATGACGTATATCGAGGCAGAATCAATACGAATCATCTCGCGCGTGACTTAACGGTGGTTTCACTTGTCGAGAAAACCAATTCGTTCCTGCCATCTCATTGCAAAACTAAGGATCAGGTGACGACATAACAGACATTTCTATCGTTTAGAATCTCGTTTCTCAATTGGCCGTGACGATATCCTGCCACCAACCGATCACGTCTCGTAAGACTCGCGACTACTGTATAACTTAAATGAGATTAGACCTTATCTAACATACCGTTTCTCCCCTGGGTCCCTGCGCTGAAGCTGGATATACACCACGTGTGTTTTTTCCATGTCCAGCTTCACAGAGAAGTGCAATTCACGTAGGTTTTTCGCCTTGATGCGGAATATCTTTTGAACTTACAATATCTTTATATATGAGGCTCCTTGCCCCTATATTTAGGCTGGCTTTGCCCTGACATGCACGTCGATGGTTCATTTGTCTTCAACCGATGTTAACACTGCTTGTGTGGAGTTAGTACGTTGGGAAGTCTAACAGTTGTTCGCCGTTGCTCGGTTCCCCCACCTGTAAAACTGGCTGTCTAAAGTGTCGTTAAGCCCAATAATAAAACAATAAATATCAGAGATTTGCCGATGATGATGAGGTTGAGGATATCGGAGCGGCAGAGGGGTTTGCTGCTTATATATGCAACCGATTGGTCGTCGTTAACTGCGTGAAGGTCGCAATTTTAAATTATGTTGAATAGGGCGTAGACTTCCGTTGATCGTCGTGCAATTGCAGCCGAGGAATTAGTGTTTGGTGTAAACATCTCAAGGTAAATACTCTGTTTGTATTTTTCTTTGAAGACCCAGAGACTTTTACATTTACTATTTCGCTGGAATCGTTGTACGAGACTATATGTAGCGATGCTCTTGTTGTCTGCCGTAAATTCAACTGCTACCCCTTCGGCATCGAGGTGGTCTGTGGGTACGAACTTGAATCTTAAATTCTGTTTAATAAGAATGACCATGCCTCGTGTTGTCGGATAGGGTAGTACCTCCTGGGTGCTATCCGTTTATCGCGAAATGTTTTGATGTAGTAACCACGTCTCGCTAATGACGCCTACGTGAATACCAGGGACAAATCGGTCATCTGTGTTTTCTTGCAGTTAACGCCGCGCGCGTTCCACTGCGATGGTTTTAACTTATTCATAATTGTTTGTGGGCTAGTTTCAGAGTTTCTCTATAATGAATTTGGTGGTCAAGTTTTTTCGATTGCAGCTTCTAATGATGACTACGAAATTTGGGTTCCAAAGAAGTGAGAGGCGGTTTTGCTGACGTCTTTTCAGATGCAATGTCGATTCTCAATTTCATAAAGCTTTCTCTTGTAAGTTTTGTTTCAAACATGTCAAAACGTCTCTACCGCCGTTTTAGCACACTTTTTAGCAGGTATTTATTTTTTAAGGGGCCATTCGGTTCCCCTCGATCTATGCCGATTCTCGTCATTTGATCTTCGGTTCCCTCAATTTATATTCCCATTCTCGTAATCTGAAGGCAGTGATAATACAAAATCACCCCGAAATACCTCAAACGGTGTAAATGTACACCTTTTATTCTTATTATTATTAATTTTCCCTATAATAAATGAATACAAAAATGTTCGTCTTGGTGGGATTCGTCTCGTTGGGGTAGTCTTGTTGGGATATTTTACCCATTCGTCTTGCTGAGACGACACCTGATATGCACAATTGTTTGCTGAAAAAAACCCTTCCCACTCAGTTTGAAAAGGAAATACGATCCTTGTAAAATAAGCGTGCTCTTAAAAATAGTCTAAATTCATTAAACTTTCTTCAAGCTCTCCTTCATTGGCAGAGGCGGACTGGCCGTATGGTCCACTCGGAAAATTCACGGTGGGTTCCTTTTGGGTTCCCCCTGGGAGTCCTCAAAATTCATAAAGCTCACCAACTGTTGGTGCGTGAAAGTTCGTGACAATGGCCAAAAGGCGAAATGGATCATGATTGCGTAGACTGCCAGTATATTGCACCTTATAACGGAATATCAGAACGGACTGGCTGTATGATCCACCGGGAAAATTGCCGACGTCACCCCTATTTGGTTGCCCTGTGGACCCCCAAAATTGATGCAGCCCAACCCCTGTTGGTGCGTGAAATTTCGTGAAAAATGACCAAAAGGCGAAATGGATCTGATTGCGTAGACTGCCGGTATATCGAAACGTTCTCTATGTGGACTGTCATTGACAGTTCAGATAATGGACATTTCCATATACCAGCAGTCTAGTCTGCCGTTGATCGCTCAGATGAAAGGAAACAGCGTTCCTTCAATTTCAAAAATCAAAATTGTCTCCCGATTACGTCGAACTATGGTCTTCCCGATGCCCCCCCCCCCCCCCCCCCCTCGGTACAACCATTTTCCGAATGATCGGTGAAGAAAAATGTCACAATGTTGGATGCGAATGTTCCCAATGGTGAATGCGAATATTCGCAATGCAGAATGCGAATATTCGCAATGTTAAATGCGAATATTCACAATGCATTGTGAATAATTGCAATATATTGCAAATATTCGCTATGTTGAATGCGAATATTCGCAATGCATTGTGAATATTTGCAATGCATTGCGAATATTCACAATGCTCGACCGCCCCCCCCCCCCCCCCCCAACTACATATGATGGCCCAAATGGGCTTCCGTAGTTAAATACGTTTTTATAATCACCTCTTTCTTAAAGCGGCCCATCCACAGTCAATATAATTGTCAATATTATTGACTCAATATTATTGACAATATAATGTTTGCCCTCAACTGCACTATCATTTTGATCAATATTTCTTTCATTTCTGATTCGACAATCATAGGATTGATTGATCAATCTTTGATTGATTTTGCCATGTTGATGGCTCTGTGTTTTTGACAAGAATGAAATATTGATCAATACAATTGATGTGACAAAAATGCACATCAATATTATTGACAATACGTCAATAAATATTTGAGCTCTCTGATATTCTTCAATACATTGATCAAGTCTTCAATATCGCCCATTCATGATCAATAAGATTGTCAATATAAATTATTGACAATTATATTGACAATCATATTGAGTGTGGATGGCCCGCTTAAGCCGCTGACATTATCCACAAAACGCTAGATTACAGTACCAGTCGAAATAACATTAACATTTTCTTTTCGTTATCTATAAAACATTCAAGTCGGTATTACGACTGAATTAACATTACATTATAATTATTATAATTAGTGAAGAACAAGTCCCTTTTTAAATCGCTTTTCTTTCTTCCGGATATAGAACAAAAACAAAATGGTGATTGTTTTATACAATCTCCATGTTATGAAGGCACGAATGGAGAGCAACCGAGGAGCTTAAATTGATCGATGTTAAAAAGGGGTCAAAAGTACAGAACTGTTTTCAAGAAATGGGGGAAAGGCAGAAAAGGAAAAAGAACTTGATTTTGACAAACATTCGGGAAAGCACGAAAGATAGAGTTGATGATAGGAGAAAAGATGACAATGAGAAAATCGCAAACTTAGTTACAAATCTTGATAGCAGGGCAGAAAATGGAATTAAAAGCTCCTTCAGAATTGGAAAAAAAATCAACAAACCTAGACCAGTTAAAGTCATGTTTCACTCAGAGGAATGTAGAGACTCAGTTCTTAAAAGTGCAATAAGACACAATAAACTACACAAAACTGATGGGAACAGCATTTATTTTTAACCCAGACTATACACCAGAAGAAAGTGCAAAAGAAAAAGAACTCAGACAAAAGCTACGTGACACAAGAACGAAATTTCCTAACGACAACTTTGTCATAAGAAATGACTCGATTGTTAAGATCGAGTCAAGTGGAACCAGGGAAGAGAAGAAGTGACAATCCAAGAAGCATACTGTACATATTGTAAATAACTGTTCACAGTCATTTGAAGCACTATGTGTATATACAAATGCCGATAACTTAATACATGGGCATACGGGGCTTTTGTGATATGGGGGGGGGGGGGCATAAAACCTTTTCATTTGCCCAAAATCCTGTATGGCCGCACCCCAACCCCTCCCCCCCCCCCTCTCTCTCTCTCTCTGTCGTTCCTTGTCCGGATTTTTAAATCTGGTTTCCCGAATCCAGGGGGGCAGCTGCCCCCTGGCTCGTACGCCCATAACTTAATGAATAAAAGATGAATTTGAATTTTTCATACAGCAAAATAAACCTGCAGTGATCTGTGTCACAGAAATTTATCCAAAAAATCTCAAAACACACAACCAATTAAAAATAGTGAATTACAGCTGACTATGACTTTTTCACAAATCCTCGTCGAGGAGTAATAATCGACACACATAAGTTTCTAAAAGCACAAACTTGTGACTCCTTTAACGGCCTTTATCTAACGTAGAAAGCAGACGACACTTGCAAAAATAATTCTTGAATAACTAATTTTTTTTCATTTTTTGTCTCAAAAACATAGGTTATAACCCCTCGTTGGAACGAGCTCGACGAGCTCGTTCCAACGAAGGGTCATAACCTATGTTTTTGAGACAAAAAATGAAAAAAATAATGAAAATTAATTGGCGATTTTTGAGAATAGCGCTGGCCGGTTTTGGCCGCTACGTTGGGTAAAGGGTTAACAAAATCGAATTTACCGAATCATTTTGGTGCACTTGGATAAATCACCAGTACGAAGAAATTCTAATTGGCTGTGTATACCGTAGTCCCAACTCTGGTGACGAAAACAATGAACATTTATTGTTACTCATAAATAATATAGAAAAGGAAAAATCTAACTATACTCTTGTAACAGGAGATTTTAACCTACGAAATATTGACTGGTCTTCTGGGAAAACCAGACATAAATATGAAGAGGAGTTCATAGACTGGATAAACAACAATTACTTACAACAACTCGTGTCAAATCCAACGAGGCATAGAAGTAACCAGGCAATGAATATACTAGATCTGGTGCTCACTAATAATCCCATTATTGTCACAGACATATTACACAAACCGCCACTTGGAAAAAAGTGACCACAACATACTAACAATCCCACTTCATCAAGCCAGTATATGTGTTGAAACTCCAAATACATGACCTAAACAGATGTTCAATAAAGGAAATTATGAGCGGATGCGACAGGACCTCAATGAGATGGATTGTGGGTTCATGAATGACATGCCAGTCAACGATACATGGACTTCCACGCGTGATAAACTAATGGAGCTGATAAACTGCCATGTCCCTCTACAAAATTTCTCAAACGATAAAAAGAAAAACATTTGAGTGAATGGTGAGACCATACGTTCCCTGAAGGCAGATTTTTATCTGTACAAATTGGCTAAAACTGTAAAAACTAACAAAGTTAGAATGGCTAAAAGGCAGTTCGAACAGAAAATAGCTAACAAATGTACTATAAATCCCAAAGCTTTCTGGAATTACTCAAAAAGTAAAACACAGATGAAAGAAGCAATTGGAAACCTACGTATCACACGGACTGGTGATATTGCATCGACAGATTTCGACAAAAGCGAAGTGTTAAATAACATTTTTTCCGATGTGTTCACAAATGAGAACTTGAAAGAGATTCCCAATCTACACTCTAAAATTGAGAATAACAAATTAGTTGACATTGTTATAACACCACAGGTAGTGGAAAAGAAACTAAGATCTCTAAACCCCAACAAATCACAGGGCCCTGATTCCATACCTGCAAGGGTACTAGTAGAACTAGCTCACGAATCTCAATAACCCTGTATCTACTCTTTAACAAATCACTGAAAGAAGGTACCATCCCAGACACTTGGAAAAAGGCAAACGTTACATGTATTTTTAAAAGGGAGCAAAATCTGAACCCGGAAATTACAGGTCTGTTATCCTAACATGCATCCTATGCAAAGTTCTAGAATTACTTTGTCAGAGACGTCATCATGAACTTTATGGAGTCAAATAATCTCTTTTGTGACTACCAACATGGATTCAGAAGTAAGAGATCCTGCAAACCGCATCTTCTCGAATTTTCGGAACTTGTTACAGCCCAATTGGACAACAATGAACCTGTGGATGTTGTATATCTTGACTTCAGAAAAACCTTGGACATCGTTCCACATACCCGTCTCCTGAATAAGATGCATGCTTATGGCATATATCGAAAAATAACAGCATGGGTGGAACGTTTCTTATCCTGTCATAAACAAAGAGTCATAGTTAAAAGTGGCTCCTCAGAATGGAAAGACATTACAAGTGGTGTTCCCAAAGGTAGCTTCATTGGTCCACTTCTTTTCTTAATCTTCACCAGTGACCTCCCCGATAACAATGACTGTTCATGCAAGATTTTTGAAGATGATACCAAGTTATTTGGAAAGCCATTAACAGCAAATCTACAAAACAACATTAATTAAGTCTGCATCTGGTCAAACTTATGCCAACTTCACTTTAACTCGGCATCTATTCATGTGAACTGCACCTGGGGAAAAACAACTCAAAGAAGACCTGCTACATGACGAACAGTGCCGACAAGCCACCTGTTTGTCCAACCAACAGTGAAAAAGACCTGGGTGTGCATATTTACAGTAACATCGTATTTGATACACATATAAATTCAACCATCAATAAAGCCAACTCAGCTACGAGTACTGGGAGTAATAAAAAGAACATTTACTTTCATTGATCCAAAAATATTCTTAACACTCTATAAAACACTGATCGGACCAATTCTTGAATACGGCAATTCTGCGTGGGTGCCCCATCTAAAACTGCAATCCACAAAAATAGAAAAAGTAAAAAAAATACGGGCAACATGATTAGTCAATTCTATCAGAACATTGGAATTTGAAGACAGTCTTAGACAGACTAAAGGAATTAAACCTCGTGTCACTAAAATACGGACCAATGAGAGGAGATTTACTTGAAACTTTCAAATTGATTACACTACTCTATAATGTACATGCACGTGCCTTTTTTGCCTTAATAGACAATCAACCTACTCGAGGCCACAAGTTTGAAGTTAAACATACACACTGCAAGATCATGCAAGAATACTTTTTCTCAAACAGAGTTGTCTCTACTTGCAATGAACTTCCATCCTGTATCATAGAGTTAGAACTGGACATTTTCAAAACAGAACTAGACCGTCACTACCTAGAAATCCACTACAAGACTGATTAAAAAAGAGTTCCCTGTTAATTCAGTGCGGTTGCCACTACAATGTGTATCCATATTTTGGTAAAGTATAAGACGATTGTCATGTCGAATATTGGATCACCTGAGCGGGGAAGCGGTTATAGCTGCAAATTACAGACAACGCACCAAAGACAACTCGGACCACTTTTGAAGACAACTCGGACCACTTTTGAAGACAACTCGGACCACTTTTGAAGACAACTCAGACCACTTCTGAAGACAACTCAGACCAACTTTGAAAACAGCTCGGCCCAACTTTGAAGACAGCTCGGACCAACTTTGAAGACAACTCGGATCGACTTCAAAGATAAGTCGGAGGAATTTCACAAACATGTCGAGTCACTTTTGAAGACAGCTTGGGTTGTCTGTGAAGTTATTTTGTCAAACAGACACACATTTGCTGGCTGCCTTTAATTATGTACAGGAAACATGGATCGACAATGAAGTGTGGCCCATTGACGATGAAAACGAAAATGTTTTTATCAAAAATTATTACATTTTAATGGAACTAAAACTCAATGAATGGTCTGAATCCACCCACCTGATAGAAGAATTAGAAGTTATTATTTTTTTTTCTTCTTGGAAACCATAGCCTATGACTCGCCATTGGAACGAGCTCCACGAGCTTGTTCCAAAGCGGTTTTATAGGCGATGGTTTGCAAGAAAAAACAATTATTTTTCAGACAGACCCCCCCCCCCACCACCACCACCACCCCCGTTTTCTAAGTTGGTATTATATGATTAGAACTGTAATCTTACTTTGTACGTGTTAAAATCTTGTTGTGTTTTATTATTACTTTAGTTACGATGTAACATGAAATGCATTTGATGAGTTTACCTCAAATAAATTGTATCTGTAATTCGGTGTTGTTGGTTTTTTTTATAATCTACTTAGCTGTGACTTTGTCCATAACTGTGTTCCGAAATGTTGGTCCGAGTTGTCTTCAGATAACTCGGCCCAACTTTGAAGACAACTCGGCCTTACTTTGAAGACAACTCGGACCAACTTTGAAGACAACTCGGACCAATTTTGACCTCCAAATTTGGTCCGAGTTGTCTTCAAAGTTGGTCTGAGTTGTCTGCAAAAGTTGTCCGAGTTGTCTTCAAGGTTGGTCCGAGTTGTCTTCAATGTTGAGCCGAGTTGTCTTCAAAAGTGGTCCGAGTTGTCTTCAAAGTTGGTCCGAGTTGTCTTCAACTTTGGTCCGAGTTGTCTTCAAAAATGGTCCGAGTTGTCTTGGTCCGAGTTGTCTTTGGTCTAGGTTGTCCTGCCCCATAGCTGTATCCTTGCAGGGTGGTACTCATTACCTCCAATGACATAAAACTACTACTTGTACTACTAAATAGTTCACTACACACCAGGACTCACGAAAACACATCACATACGAAAGTACCATGACTGAACAGTCGAAGATTCAGAGATATTGATGACCGCGATCTCAACTTCACGAATGAGCAATTGTTCTAACAAATATCATGTACCGGATCCAAAGGTCAAGAAAAGACTTATAATCCGAGAACGGTTGCAAATTCTAATAACCTTCAATCAACTTTGAATATAATAATAATGAACTTCAGTACCGCCGTAAGTACTTTTGTAAAAACAATAATGGGGGCATAAGACTTTTTTTAATAAATCAGGCTTTTTTTAATAAGCGCCGTCCTATCCCAAAATGTGAGCCGTTCTGTCTCGAAACCTGGGCCATTCTATCTCAAAATCTGAGCGGTTTTGACCAAAATCAGCCTGGGCCGTTCGTCCATGGACTGTTTCGTCCAGCATTCGAACGAGATGTCAATCGGTTGAGATCGGATTCGTTCGTGCTCAGAAATATTTGAACGACTTCCCAACAATGGACCAATGAAAAGGCTTGTTTCTTCACTCCGCCAAATTTAAAGTTTGTGTTGTTGTGATAAGAAATGGCGGAAGAAGGAACGATGGAAGTTATAAAAGAAGACGGTGAATTGCATTCTATTCTTACATATTTTCAAAGAAACATTTTTTTCTTTTTTTACTCATGCATTAAGATGCAAATTTTTTTCAATCCACATAATGTTGTGGCGTGCAATGTCAGTGTCACTATGAGTTGAAGAGGTCTTCCGATGTTTGAGTGACTGAAAAATGAATAATAATATGAAATTAAAAATAGGGTATCCAGTAACTTCGACCCAATTTCGGTAATTTCGACCCACTATTTTCCCAGACTCAGACACCCTCCCACTTAGTCCAAACTTGGACCCACAGGCACAGTCCGTAATATATTTTTTGGCGTTGGTACGGCGGTAGTCTTTGTAAGACTGTGACCCGGGGCCCTCCTGGCCCTCACAGTCTTTGAGAGACCCGTTCAAATCTAGTCTGGCTAAAAATGAAAGAAACTGACCGCATTTGGGTCGACTCAGTTCACGCTTCATATCGAAGACACAAATCACATAATCAACATTCTACTTGTCGTACTCAGCCCAAATATAATTTATTTACGTGTCTGCATCATTTTTTAACGCAAACACAGCATCAAATTCAAGAAATGTTGAAAAATATCCGACTTCAACACGTCAAAAAACACCGATTTCAAAGATATACAAATTGTACTACACATGCGCACAGTATCTGTGCGCATGCGTAGTACAATTTGTTTATCTTTGAAACATGATGTTATTTTACGTGTTGAAGTCGGATATTTTTCAACATTTCTTGAATTTGATGCTGTGTTTGCGTTAAAAAATGATGCAGACACGTAAATAAATTATATTTGGGCGGAGTACGACAAGTAGAATGTTGATTATGTGATTTGTGTCTTCGATATGAAGCGTGAACTGAGTCGACCCAAATGCGGTCAGTTTCTTTCATTTTTAGTCAGACTAGATTTGAACGGGTCTCTCAAAGACTGTGAGGGCCAGGAGGGCCCCGGGTTAACAGTCTTACAAAGACTAGTACGGCGGGAGCAGGAGAAGTCGGCCCATTGCGAACTCGGCCCCGGAGAAGTCGGCCCCTAGGAGAAGTCGGCCCAGACAATTTCGGAGAAGTCGGCCCATGAGAGAAGTCGGCCCCACAAACTACAGGAGAAGTCGGCCCCTAGGAGAAGTCGGCCCAGACAATTTCAGAGAAGTCGGCCCATGAGAGAAGTTGGCCCCACAAACTACAGGAGAAGTCGGCCCCTATGAGAAGTCGGCCCAGACAATTTGAGAGAAGTCGGCCCACGAGAGAAGTCGCCCCCATGAAGTACAAGAGAACTCTGCCCCTAGGAAGTCGACCCAGACAATTTGGGAGAAGTCGGCCCCACAAACTAAAGGTTAACATCCGATGGTTTAGGGCAAAAAGTCTGATCACAGGGACCCGGTATCAGTCATTTGATGAAATAAAATAGTGACATATATACTTCACAATTTGAGATGTATGAAAAAAAGCAGTCTTGTTTTTTATCATTGAAAATATCAGTACTTAACTTTAATTCCTTGAACGCCCACAGGGCTTTCCAGGAACTGATGTTACGTAGTGGTATTATCAGTGATAAAAAGACGTCATTTTACTGCAAAGAGAACTAATTTACAGCAATTACAATACACTGATCTATTTCCGTATTTCGCCGTAATGACGATTCAAAACTTCACTATTTGAGAGGTATGAAAAAAAGCAGTCTTGTTTTTTTATCATTGAAAATACCAGTACTTAACATTAATTCCTAGAACGCCCACAGGGCTTTCTAGGAACTGATGTTACGTAGTGGTATTATCAATGATAAAAAGACATTATTTTACTGCAAACAGAACTAATTTACAGCAATTACAATACACTGACCTACACTGATGTATAAAAAATCACTCTTTACCTATTTACAGAGTAGTAGGAGCAGTTAAGTTGGCCACCCTTTTTAAAAGTTGACTAGTTGTTAGTTCGTCGTGACGGTAAAGTCGCCAGAGTTGAAAGAGCTTGCCCTCCATAAGTTGTTTTTGTTTCCTTTGAATCCGTCTAAGTTTCTCTTCTTGGACAAGCTGACACTGAATGGGGACAAGTGAAGCTTCCTTATGTAACAATGATATAAGTTTGTAAAATGATAGATTGCCTTGATGGGCTCTGACATTCAGGCGGTGCCAACCTTCGACATCATTGTTTGTACGAATGGCCTTCTTATAAACACACCAGTCGGACGAAGACCAGGGACTCTCAGAGAGCCATGTATTTTGGATGTATTCAGTTAGTGGTCTCAATTGGTCTGTAGTGCAACATTGTATTTGATGAAACGTAGGCTCTATATATTCATTTGGTATATATGGAAGGGCAAACAGGTTTTTTATGTATTCATGAACTGGTCCACTAGAACGATAGGCCACCGCTAGGCCTAGGTCCTGGACTTTTCTCCAAAGTGCCTGACCCCAATGAAAGCTGCACCCGTGTATAATTACATCTGCGAATACTTCGTATGCCGCACGCCATATGTCCCGCTCAAAGTCTGTTGTGATCTTTTTAAACTGATTGTCAGGAATGAGTTCATTGATGCGTTCGAAAATGGCTTTGTAATCTTTGGTACGGCGGCGTGACATTAATGCAAAAGCAAGGGGTACTTGTTTGGCGTATTCGCTGTTTTCGTCGCCGACAAATGCATGCCAGCTAAACAGCTGGTAAAATGGTGGGCGAACTACCTTGAAGGTAGCATCACAGTAGATTGATGTAGCATTACTCAAAAGTTGTAATTGATCTGGCGTCGAGAACAGAATATGCCGAGCTCCGTCTAAACTGATATCAGCTTGAAGAAAATTGCTCGGTAACCAATCAATTGCTAAGTCAAATGCTATATCTTTCAGTTCAGTAGGACGGCCTGTTTGGCGTTGATAGTTGCTGCTACGGGCTAGATTCAACGGTTTCGGTCGACTAGTTGTTGGTTTCTCAAGTTGAATGTCTGTCGCAAACACATCCTCGACTAGTGAAGTTGCAGAACGAAATATATCACCCTTAACAAGATGGTGAACTTTCTTGACAATTTTAATTTTTGAAGCCAACCCAGGTTGACCTGGATGGTTGTGGCTTTGTGGCCCAGGTGTAAAGTTCTCCCTAAGTTCTTTCACAGTAGCTTTACATGTATTGTTCTTATTTCTGACAGAGCAGCGCCATATTGGACGGCCTGATTTCTTAGTGTATGAGTAGCCGTGACTGTCTATTAAAAGTTTGCCTGACCGTTGTGAACCGTTGGAAATAATTTCCTATTGTATAATATCTGGCTGACTTAGCAATCCTTTTTATAAGGGTGGGCCGACTTCTCTCATGGGCCGACTTTGTTTTGGGCCGAGTTCTCCTATGGGTGACTTTGTTTGGGGCCGACTTCTCTCATGGGCCGACTTCTCTTGTGGGCCGACTTTGTTTTGGGCCGAGTTCTCCTATGGGCCGACTTCGTTTGGGGCCGACTTCTCTTATGGGCCGGCTTCTCTTGTGGGCCGACTTCTCCTGCATTCGGTACGGCCTGGGCTGTAGGCCGTAGCCAGTGTAGCTGTAGGTCCAACGCTCTCGATCTCCGTGGTGTACTATATGACCAGTAAACGATTTACTTGCTGGTCTATCTCGCCTCGTGAGAACAATATGGCATATCCTGAAGCTTTATGTTAGTATGTGATCGAAAAAAGAATATTTACTGAGCAATTATATCTATATAAAAACGTGTCGATCGCTTGATAAATTCTAAAACGTATTTTCACTCAAATTCGTCAGCTGATCAACAATGGAGATTGCCATGTTTTATGCGTCCGGTGTTCCATTAGTCAAACACTCCCGAAGATTTCAATTTAAACATGGCGACATCCGTTGTTGATCAGCTGACGAATTTTGAGTGATAATACATCGTTTTAGAATTTATCAAGGGATCGACACGTTTTTATATAGATATAATTGCTCCGTAAATATTCGTTTTTCGATCACATACTAACACAAAGCTTCAGGATATGCCATATTGTTCTCACTAGGCGAGATAGACCAGCAAGTAAATCGTTTACTGGTCATATAGTACACCACGGAGATCGAGAGCGTTGGACCTACAGGCCGTACCAACGCCAAAAATTATATTACGGACTGTGGGTCCAAGTTTGGACTATCTCCCACTTATTTCAGCGATCCGAACGTAGTGGCAACCCCTCTACTCTACTCTAGTGATCCGAATAATAGTAGGGGTCGGAATAATAGTAGGGGGTGGAAAAATTTCGGAATTTTAATAATAGTAGGGGGTTTGAATAATAGTAGGGGGTGGAAAAATTTCGGAATTTTAATAATAGTAATGGGTTTGAATAATAGTAGGGGGTGGAAAATGCAGGCATGAGAGTGGCAATCAATGAAATTTGCTGAAATTAGTGTTGGAAGCTTCCCTGTTGAGATCCCAGGAAGTGGAGTAGTGCTTGTTCACTTTTGCAAACATGCCCTGTTTTGCTGGTAGAATAGGACCCAGTAACCAATGCTTGGGGTAGAAGTCCTCCAAAATGGGCGACATGGGTATAAATGATTGGCTAAACTTGAGTTTATATCCGTGTTTCGGTCATGATTAGCTTTTTTTTGCAAATACTGGTATGACCTTAAACACCAATAAATAAAATGTTGGGAAACGGCAGGTTATGAAATTTTCTCTCTGTATCGGTTTCTACTCTTTTTTTTTTTTTTACAAAAAGAGTGGATTCCGGTATCGGTTTCGGTTATTATTCCTGAACCACATTTTTGTCCGAAATATATATTTTACCCTCTATTTTTTGGGACACGCGGGACCAGTGGGGCGAACCCCCCAGAATTTAAATACGACAGCCATCGAGTAGATTTGAATCACAGATATATTAACCAGGTGAGTGTCGCTGTTCTGCATTTTTGAAAGAATAGAATATTTAATACAAACTGATTTTGTCGTGTTTTTGTATTGTTGATATCCGTCCAATTCCCACATGAAAACTGAGAATTTTCAAAGATTGAACATAAAAAACAAAAAAACAAACACTTTCACGAGCGAGCACATGTTTGTCAACAATTATGGGGAAGCCCCAACAATCCCAGAATACTGTACGCAGACACTTCCGATCCGAGCTTTGTACCGCTTCAAGACTGAGTGTGCCAACATTACGGACACCACAACTTCAGACTCCGATTGTGTGTGTGTGTATTGGGGGGGGGGGGGGGGGGGGGGGGGGAGGGGGACGGTCTGTTAAGTCATCATTACTTTCAAAGTAGTTGGGCAGACTGAGAATAGGCTCCCTTTTTCTTTTAACAGAATGTCTCACTCCTTTTGATGGGGGGTGCTCGTATACAACCCTCACAGTGGAAGCACGTGTTCGAAATTTATGAAGACAATCGCCCGGTATAAAATGGAACTGACCGCTTGGAGGGATGCAAGGTTTATTCTATTTCGTCAACATTTGCGCTTTTGAACCAAGTGTTAGTCTATTTTCTTGAGAAATTTAGCCAACTTTATGATGCGATTTTCATTAGAGAGTTCATGTTTTGCAATTGACATTTCATCGTAAATTAAATCGAACATTTGAAAATGCAAAATTTAATAATCGTAGGGGTTCAAATAAGGATCGTACGGGCTGGAATTTTTATTGAAATTTAATAATCGTACGGGTACGATTATTCGGATCACTAGAGTAGTCTAGGCTCTATGTTCAGATTCTTACCATTCAATCTTATAGAAAAAGTTCCCATCAAGTTTTTATAGCAACTCAAAACTCGAAATTAGGAATATATATCAAGCTTTCGCCCATATTTACCGGCTGCAATCGATAGTACACATATTGCCTTACATTTGGGCAGAATTTATTGATCCAAACTATGTTTTATTCTTTAATTATCGTCATTTGAGTACTCGTGAGGCGTCAAGGAGATTTCGAAATCGGCCATGTTTTGTATAAATATAAAACAGTAAAAACAATAACCCGTAATGGCATCGGAACGAATAGACCTTTTTATCGATGCGGAATCGGGATCTCGAGCTCATTCGTGCAGAGAAGGTCACCAAATGCGGTTGCATTCGCACAGAGCAGATTATCAACTCCCCTCTGTGCAATTGCAATCGAATTTCAATTCCGCATCGATAAAAAGGTCGATTCATTTTGGCGCCTTCACCGGGTTATTGTTTTAAAACGTTGATCTGTTTATCAAATGTGATTTTCTTGCAAAACTGTAACTTGTCACTTGTTCCACATTTCTAATGACAAATATATTATTTCTACACATAATTTTGAAAGCTTGAACTCCAAACCCAGCATCAGAATCACAGGTGAAGTTGGATGGAAATTTAGGGTTACATTGACCTATATAAGCGACTTTTACTCGATAAAATCTTTATGACCGGCGTAATTTTTTAGGATGTGTCTAACAGTCTTGTTACCCCAAAACACAGGTATTGTGGGGAGGGGGGGGGGGGGTGCTAATTTTGTAACAGGCTCCAGGCAAAAATAATTTTTCTTAAACTTGAAACTCTTGAGATAATTTATGCAAATACATTGTGCTCAGGATATCAGAGTACCGGTATATTACACAGGTGCGTTGCTCTGGAAAGGGAGTACCTGTGACACTGACTGGCTCCAAATACCTCTCATATGCAAATGCAATGTATTGTTATGTTTGTACAATGAAAACCGAAACCTAGAACTCTACTCTTTGAATGAAACCGGAACTGACATAAAATTTGAAAACCACCCATCTCTTGCCATTTAGCTAGCGCAAATATTCGATGGTACCTAGCTCCTCTCACTCGGCCACTGGTTCGCAATTTGCATTTCTCGTAAACTTTCGTTAAAGCAACCAAAAGGTTTGCATTCAAAAAGACAAAAAAAAAAAAACAAATGGATAGTTAACATGTCCTATATTTAAATTATCTTTATTTTGAAAGATTAGTAGAATATACGGAAAGCTATATTTTTATACTGTACCAATGACCCAAACTTAGCTGGTGCTAACTCTAAAATATTAAGGCCAAACGCAAATTTTACCCCCCAATCCCAAAATTTGTATCTAAAAACCGAAAAAATGTCCTATATGGTCCTCCATACTTTTACTCCACTGCGCATGTGCAGTGTCAAGGAGGTCTCAAAACTGCCGCCAAAAGTCATTCTTTCTTTGGCCCTCAATACAGTTACACTTCACTGTTATTTGTGCTTGTAAATCTCAATTTTAAAGATGCCAGACGCATATTTATGAAAGAAATGGAGGAAATAGAAGGTGGAGAGGAGAAAGCAGTGGAAATAAATGTTCAGGGCTGTAACTTATAATTATTTTACGAAATTGTTACATGTTACCTATTTTCGTGGCATGACCTTATTGTGGTCATTCTTGCAATGAATGTTCCATTGTTTAATCAGTGTTTCCTCTCTCCCTTTCCTTTATTCCCCCCAGCTATTCTCCCATGCTTTTGGCTTATTTTTTTGTAATGTTTATTACTAAAATTTCTTGGGAGTTTTGGCTTGGACACAGAATTATTTTCTGTTTTTTTCCCATGTTTACGTCCTCACCCTTGGGGTGTTTAGGCATTTTGATCTGCATCTTCCATCTGATGTTCTACAGTTTCTTCTCTGGAAGCCTCTGTTTTGCATCAGATAGTGTTTAAATTGGTAACTGATTTCGGGCCATGTTTGTTTCAGTGCCTGGAGTCATGTTTCCGTTTTTTTGACACTTTTGCTTACGTTGACAACTGTTATTTCTGATAATGGTTATTTGTCTTCTGCTTTATTTAGTTCATAGCAAGATACATTAATATTGTCCGTAAGTGTTACATTAATTTTTAAAATGATTAAAAAATTTTGTCCACACTTAGGCTTTTTTCAGGATCCTTGGGCTCAGGGTTCCCATTGGGAACTTGAGCTCTTCTGAAAATTTTTTCACAAATTTTTTTTTGAAAATTATTTTCTTTTGAAATGTTATAATGAATTATAATATATTATGTATATTTATTTCAAGAGTTAGTGCGAGTAATATGAAGGTGTATATTTTTTCTGGTTGAAAAAATTTTCTTCAATCGTTATGCGCAGGGACCAGCCTAGGGGGGAATTTTAGGGAGACTTCAAGTCTCCCTCCAGAAAAAATAGGGAGACTGCAGAGTCATGTAGGGAGACTTCATAGGCAAGTGGGGAAAATTAAGAATATTCATGTACCACCCCCGCCGCCCCTTCATATTTTCAATTTATGGTCCCCCATTAACGTACAAATAATCCAGGTCCAGTTGTCTATGATGCATCTGTGCCAGGTTAAAAAATCACAATGTAATTATTGACTGAAAATCCCCCACTGCTACCTTCTCCTTCATGACCCCTCACCTCTTCTTCGTGCCAATCCCCCCATCACCCTCCTGTGGTTGCCTTTCAACAAAGTCTACTAAGCTAATAATTTCCAAGTCTGAAAATGTGAACAGGACCAGATGTAAGAAGGTTGCTTGGGAGGTACTTTGTTAGTTAATAAACAAAATACATTCTGGGGTCGAGTATTTTGTAAAAGAAATGTCATTCCGCATCATTTTTATGGCATTCCGGTGTCATTCCGCGTCATTTCATGTCATTCCGATGTTTAGGAGGACCCTTTTTCAAGATCGTCCACATGCACACTTGTGTCCTGTACAAAGCTTTTCTTGACATCACTAAAGCTTTTTTTCATGTGTTTCAATTCCATTCGTGTTTTTCTGGGAATAGACAGCCCAACAGTTAACAGTCGTCAGCAAATCGAAATGAAAATAATGTTATAAAATACGTCCGTTGTGTATACATTTTCAGCATCCTAAGCGACGTAACCTACTTTCAAACTGGGTTGTTTTGTTGAGTCGCGTAAGTCACTTATTTTCGTTTCGACACTTGAAGCTCCGACTGGAACGCAACAAAATAGAAATAAAAAAAATCCGTTGAAAGCGACAATGGACAATTGATTGTCGTGTGATTTCAAGTAAATGGACGTTTATTTGACGAATTAAAATGCCCATTTATCACACTCGAGCACATTCGATTTTTGAAAATACTCGTTTTCATGTAAACCTCGCATCACTCAGTTCAGCCTTTTCTCATTTTGGCCAGTTTTTAGAGGGCGACTTGTAATCGCCCCGACTATTTTTCTAGGCGACTTTGGGCTTAGAAGGGCGACTTAATCGCCCTAGTCGCCCTCACAGCTGGTCCCTGGTTATGCGAGGATATTTTCCTCTAATTCACAAGTTCATTGTGTTTCTTATGGTCAATGTATAGTTGCATTAATTCTTGCTCTGTGTGTGTTGATTGATATGACAACGTTGGAGACGTGTGTCACGGTATTTTGTTGCTGTGAGAGGTCCATTACGGTCCTCTCTCCGTAGGGTCACTATATATTATCAGTTTATTTTTCAGAACTCAGAGTGATCAGGGCTTGAAATTTAGATTTTTTTGCACTTGTCCCATGGGACAACCGGAAAGCATATGTTGGTTGTCCCAAACCAAATCAGGTTGTCCAAGGTGTTCCTTGGAAAAATTAGTTTTTGAATTTCTTTTACAGTAATAACAAACCAACTACTTGAATAATACACTTTTATTTAAAGGCTTAAGCAATACTACAAATGAACAACTGCATTCATTGACCCTGACGTAGGAAAGTATTTCACACACAATTTACAGTACATTGAGTTTTCTGTTTCATCGAAATTCAGCCATGCTCTCCCTCTTCCCCACGATTTTTTATAAGTTCGTAAACGTTTTTTTTTGGCTGACTAGCGGTGCCCTGGTTGTTATTTGCACTCTCAGTCTCAGTATTAGCTGGTGAATCGTCACTATTTCCTCGTTTTTTTTATTTTTCACCCGATTGATCATTACTGACATTAGCTTCTCGACGCTTGTCACTACGGCTGAATCCAAAATTTAATAGCGACATTGTAGGCTTGGACATCGAAGACCAGTTGTTACTTCTAGTAGTAACCCAGCTCAACTGACTGCTAACACCCCCAAACCCCTGGTACCCACAATTTTTTTTGTGCGCTGTCAACAAACACTGAATGTGGACCAGTCATTTTTAGGTCATATTTTTACCTCCCGGAGGTAAAAATATGACCTAAAAATGACTGGTCCACATTCAGTATCGGAAACAAACTATTCATATAAGACTACCTACATTTTTTAACTTCCCGCACAGCAGATTCCTCGCATCACCTTCTATTTAAATTCGCCCGTTAGTAATTCAATTTAAAGCAACCCTTTCGAAAAAAAACCCAAAAACAATTTTATTCCGCAAATGCACACATTGTTTTCATTGGAAACATGTTTACTTTAAAAGTAGAGACTATGCGCTTGCGCTATAATCTTGTCATCCGGCCCAGATATCTCGTAATTATGAAGAGCCAATGAGATTATGTGAATTATTTGGTGCATGAAAAAACGTGGATTTTACGTGATGATAAAAATAAACTGCTGAGAGGTGATTGTTTCAGTTACGCATTTTGAAGGCTTTCTTGTAAATAATTGTGTCAATTTAATGATATTGGGACCTGTCTTTTGAAGCAAAAAACTTGTTGAAACACGCAATTTTTGCACTCCGTGACATAAAATCTTGTTGTCCCAGGACAAGCGCTGATGGACTGGCTGGTTGTCCCAAACGAAAATTGGTTGTCCGGGACAAGCGGACAACCGTTTATTTCGAGCCCTGGTGATGTTTCCGTGATGTCTTCAATAAGTGTGTCTCCATTGTTGCAATATTAGGGCTAGCGGGAAGTGCTCAAGGTATTACGACAATTGCTGGGAGTTAGCTAGTTCTATCGAGGGCATTGTCGCCGGTGTCGCGACCATTCACCAGGAAAGAATGGCTCAGCACCCGGGTTAGTCCGCTGTGGTCCAAGGACGCAGATTGGGTGATGCGAGCACTATAAAACTTCAGATGTGCACACCCAGCAATAGGGCTGGGCGGTTTTTCGGTTCGGTTCGGTTTTTTTTTTAAACCGAAACCGAACCGCCACCTTAACAAAAAACCGAGACTTTCGGTTTCAACAAATTTCCAAGAATTGGTTAAGTTTATGACCACTCAATCACTTGCTTTCCGCACGCCAAAGGCTTAAATGTCAGGCTAAGGTAAATGCTGTGCCATTTATGCTTACTTCGAGAGGACTGACAACAAATCCCCCCCCCCCCCCCCCCCCCCCACCCTCCCCCCCACAAATAGTGGTAGCAAATTTCTTGTATCTTAAACAATATCTACAGAACCACCAGCAGATGGAATATGAAAAATTAAAAAGCCGTACGTAAAAATCCACACATGCAATTCAAGAATCGTTAAATAAATTTAATGAACCGGGTACATTCGACCAAAGAGGTATTGCAAGTTACCCGACAATATATGGTGTAAAAGTATTATAAATTACCTTTGACCCAAAATCATCTGCGTACGACACGTTGTAAATTAGATTGGAGGTAAACATAAAATTTATTGAGTTTTTAAACCTCAAAGTTCACATGGGAAAAATGATGAGTAAATTATGTTAATTAACCGACCACTGGCACGTTCTCTGAAGTCACATGCTCAGAGATAACGCTGCGCATTGGCAGTTATGTTTTTTGTCAACAATAAAATGGTTAAATTAAAATAGAACACATCCAATTAAATGGATGGCAGGTAACTATTGAAAGTTTTTTTAAAACTTATTGGAAATTGTTTGTATACTATTTGAACTTACTTTAAGGAATCGCGCAGTACTGCAGGTCTGTCAGGTACACACGCTGCATTCCCAATACGAAGATGTTATAATCAACACGTGTCATGACCATGTGTATTTTGTAAACACAACAAATCCCAAGATGCAATATTGCAAACTTTCTTTCAAACCCCATTATGCAGCAGTCTCCCCTCCCTTCAAAAACATCAATTGCCTGTCTTGAATAAGATGAAATTAACGCAGGGATAAGCCAAGAAGGCAAAGTAAAGTTGGTAATATCTTCGCCTTGGCACCGCCCATTTCGCCCAATTTCTATGTTTGGGCAGAAGCAAAGTAAAAAACGAACCTCTACAGTCGAAATTAGGAGAGATATTGTGAAAGCATTGGAGTGAGTTACCAATAAAAGTGATTCGTATATCCCGACTTACTTCAATAATAGTTATCAAAATCAGAAAAACTATGATTTATGTTCCTCTTATTCCACTGTCATTTGAAGCAGGAACCATCAAGAAACACGGGGCACGTCTATTTTCAAGCGATGTGATAATTACCGAAATAAGCACAACAATTGCACATTATCCACCAAAACCGGGGTGAGAGCATTGCGACTCCATAAAAAATAAGGAAATGTTGATTTTTGCTAAAATGTAGCTTTTCTTGTGAATTTCTGCATCTTGTCTTGACAAGGTTCCAAATCTCACTGACAGAACAAGGCAGCTCCCACCAGTGGTGGAGCCATGGTTTGAAATCCTGTGGACCATGCTGGTGGAGATTTTTTTTTTTTTTTGGGGGGGGGGGGGGGGGGGATCTCAGGACTGAGGGTACTGTACTTGTACTGAGGGCAGGAAATCAAAAAGAATCTTTTCAAATTTGGGGTGGGAAAAGCAAGTGGGATTTTGAGTGGAGGGTGAGGGGGGGGGGGGGGGGGGGCTGGTCTCCCTAGATACCTCATGGCTCCACCACTGTTGCCCACCACAGTAGCCCAACACAATATGTCCATTTGCTGAGAAGAGTGGTGAACACTGATTAACCCGAAGGACTCAACTCGCTATATCAGCCTCATGACTTGGATGACAAATACAGACAGATTTTATGTGTACATTACCCTCTAAAATGTGGATTTCTACAATATATTATGAAAAACCGAAAACCGAACCGAAAACAGAGTTTTTGTACAAAACCGAAACCGAACCGAAATGCAAATTTCAAAACCGCCCAGCCCTACCCAGCAACGATGGATCTGAGGATAGTACGGAGGAAGCCTGTCAGTCAGATAGCTAGCTCGTCCAGGTCCCGCGGACGAGAGACGCCCCCTCTCTCTTGCATCAACATCTGCGCTGCAATGTTGTGGTATGTTGTTCGCTTAGTCGGAGCTTACGTCCACTCCTCCTGCTCGGGACGCTCCGTCGCATGACAGCCCTACGAGGATGTTATATTGGCTTCCTCATCCTCGTCAACCAACACACACGGCCGCACCTTGGCTATGTAACCACAGATTTCCAGGGGACGCTCGCATATTATATAAATGCAGGATTGAACGTCCCTGATGCTCCTGCTTCGCTGACCAAGGAATACATGTCGACCATGTCTCTCCATCTGCTAGCCAAGGATACGAGACCTTTCCAGTTGGGACGTTCGCATATTGTATGAATGCAGGAATGAACTTCCCGGGAGCTTTCAGCAGATATTCACGTAGGCCCGCGGCTCCACAGGTCTCATAGGGTAACTTGAACTAGGTATTGTTACCGTGATGTCTTCGTAAGTGTGATTCCGTTGTCACAGTCAAATAAAGAGTTAGCTGCAAAGTGCTCATGAAGATACGTCAATTGCCTGGAGTTCCCAAGTAGGATCGATGGCATTGGCGTCCGCTAGCTCGCCCGGTATCGCATCCATTCACCGAATGGCTCAGCACCCGGGTTCGTCCGTTGCGATCCAGGAAGGAGATTTGGGTGGTGCGAGCACTATAAAATACAATGTGCACACCCGGTGACGACGGATACGAGGAAAGTACGGAGGAAGCCTATTAGTCCAGTTTTTGGAATTATGGAGGCACCCATCAGGGTTGGGGTATTCATATTCGTATTCAGTATTCAGTCATATTCAATACATTTTTTCAAGTATTCAAATGTATTCAGTATTCATACAATTTTAAAGTATTCGTATTTGTATTCGAATACAGTCAAATTTGAGGTGTATTCATGAATACTTTTTGAATACTTTTTGAATACTTTTCTTGTTTTTAATACACATGTATACAGTATTTGTAAAAAAAATATTGTGATTATCTCTATTAGAAAGTAGTAAAGAATTAAACTAATACTTTTGAAGTGCACATATCAGGTCCATCAAATAGTACATCAAACTTCATACTACACATGAAGGTAAGTTCAATTATTTATCTGCCTTTTGATAGCAAACTCTTCATTGTTCAATAATTGTTTCACTTTAAACAGAACATTGTAATTGTACAGATTATTCTTTGGACAAAGGATATCAGTCTGGCCAAAGTATTGATTTTAAGCCCTAAACAACTCCATTATCCAATTAATACTAATCTAATATTTTTCTACAGTAATAGTAGAAATAAGGTGTAGACTGATAAATCTGTAAAATTATTGTACTTGAATTACAACATTTTTCCAATAGTGCAGTAATTGCTGAATTGATTTTTGTGAATAGCACTGACCATTTTTAGCTCAACTTTGACGAAGTCAAATTTGAGCTATTGTCATGGCCCGTCGTCCGTCTGTCCGTACGTCAACAATTGGCTATGGCTCGGGCTAGAGGTCGTATTTATGAACCGATCTTTACGAAACTTCTTGTGTACCTTTGTTATGACCCTGGGACGGGAACGAGTGTTTTTAGGTGTGGTCCGAAATTCAAGATGGCTGCCAGTGGCCATTTTGTACCGATGATGCAAAAATCAGTATTTTTATACTGTACCAATGACCCAGACATAGCTGGTGCTAACTCTTAAAATATAGGGCCAAACACAAATTTTGCCCCCCAATCCCCAAAATTTGCATCTAAAACTAAAGAAAACATGTCCTGAGAGGCCCTCCACACTTCGCCCCTACTGCACATGCGCAGTGTCAAGGACGTTCCGAAATTGGCGCCATTAATCATTCTAAGTTTGGCCCTTCATCAGTTAACATCTGACTGATCTTTGTGCTTTTAAATCTCAGTTTAAATGATGCCAGACACATAAATATTAGTGAAATGGTGATTCTAAGGAGGATAGAAAAGGAGGAGAGGAAAAGAATGTGTGACAGAATATTATCAGGGCTGTAACTTAAAATTTTTTAATGAAATTATGTTAAGTTACCTATTTTCAAGGCAGCAGCCATTTTGTTGTCATTCTGATTATTTAGTTACACTGTTTTTCAAGTGTTTTTCCTCTCTCCCTGTCCTTTAAGTTCCCCCTTGCTATTCTCCCATGCTTTTGGCATAATTTCTGTAATTATTATTACTAAAAATTTCTTGGGAGTTTCGCTGAATAACAGAATGAATTCTGTTCTTTCCCCATGTTTACGTCTTCACCTACGGGTGGTTAGGCGTTGTGTTCTGCATCTACCATCTGATGTTCTGCAGTTTCTTCCCTGGAAGTCTCTGTTTTGCATCAGATGGTGTATTTTTGGTAACTGATTTCGGGCCTGGGTGCCTGGAGTCTTATTTTAGTGTTTTTACACTCATTGTTTACATTTACAACAGCCCTCTGTGTGAGGGGGGGATTTCTAAATAATAATATCTTTATGTTATTTCAATCATAACTAGATACATTATTATTGTTCGTAAGTGTTGAATAAATTGTTTAAAATATTTTTAAAATTTTTGTCCACACTTAGGCTTGGGATCCATTGGGGCTCAACGTTACTTTTCAGAAACTTGGGCTGTTCGGAAAAAATATTTTTTCAAAATATTTTGATTTCAATTATTTTTTCTATATTAATGGATCATATTATTATTATGTATTTTGATTGCCAGGGGTTAGTGCGAGTACCAGGACTTGTTTTCTTTTCACATTGAAAGGATATTGATCAATTGTTTTAAGAGGAAGTCTTCCTCTGACCTTATTATCATTCTATATGTGGTCAGTGTACTCGCATTAACTCCGGTTCTGTATCGTATGATTTCGATGACAATATGGGAAGCGTATGTCACGGTATGTTGTTGGGGATTTGGACACTCCGGTCCTTTCCCTGCAGGGTCACTCTACTTTATCAATTTCTATTTCAGACGATCAAGATTAGGGTGATGTATCTGTGATGTCTTCCAACAGTGTGCCTCCGTCGTCACAATTAATGAAGGGCTAGCGGAAAAGTGCTCATGTAATACGCCAATTGCCTAAGAGGACCCTAGTAGGTTCGACGGCCTTTGACGTCCGCTAGCTCGCCCGGTGTAGCGTCCATTCACCGAATGGTTCGGCAGCCGGGTTCGTCCGTTGCGGTCTAGAAGGAATTTTGGGGTGATGCGAGCACTATAAAATTAACTTAATGCACACCCAGTGACGGCGGATCGGAGGGAGAACGGAGGAAGCCTTTTAGTCCGGTTCATAGCTTGTTCCGGTCCATCCGGACGGCAAGCGAGAGAGGCCCCTCTCTCGTTCAACAACATCTGGCCCCAGATGTTGTGGTACAAATGTGTCGTTAGCGGAGCATACGTCCGTCGCTCGGGACGCTCCGTTGTATAGGCAGTCCGCTGAGACTGCTAAGGCTTCCTCTTCTCGTCAGCGCACACGACCGCACCTTGGCTGCGTGGCCGCCGATATATTACCAGCTTCGCCGATCAAGGATTCTTCGGCGACCAGGTCACACCATCCGGCAGCCAGGGATTCGAGACCGATGGACTCCGGACGTTCGCATAGAAAAAGTATGCGGGAGCCATCTGATGCGGAGCTGCCCTCGGCGAAGCAGCGATAGACTGCGCCTCCGCAGGTCTCGACGCCGGACATTCTTGTGCACATAGCACAGCTTATCGCAGCATCCCAGCAGCCGACAGAAACGGTGTCGGATCGAGAATTATCCGACAGCGCTGGGTCGGTAGCCGGGGACTCGAGGCCTGCAGACTCCGGACGTTCGCATAGGAAGTATGCGGGAGTCAACGTACACGGAGCTTCCAGCGGCAATGCATCGTAAGTCCGCTACTGCACAGGCCTCGGGAACGGACGTGCTTTCCTTAATAGCACAGTTTATCGCAGCATCCCAGCATCAACTGAATCTGTCGCATATATTTTATCCGACGATGCTGGGTCGGGACGCTCCGCGGAAGCGGGTACGGATGTCCGAAAGTTTCATCCGGTCCGACGGGATACCGAAAGGGATTCGGTGGATTTCAAGCTTTCCCTTTCGGAACAACATATGCTGCGATGCCGGATAAGAAACTGATAGCGTCGGTGGACTTAGAAATTTTTGGTTCGGTTCAGGGACATCGTCCCTCAGTTCCGACATAGTCCAATAATGTCACACAACTTTCGAATTATTGAACGACGCTATATATATTATTATTTTATGCTTGCTATCCAAGCATCTCTGGTTTCTTGTTCGAAGAGTTATGGAGATGTCTTTCAAAAGTGTGCCTCTGTCGTCATAGTTAATGAAGAGTTAGCGGCAATAAGTGCTCATGGAATATGTCTATCGCTTACGGAGTGACATTCGCTAGCTCACCCGGTGTAGCGTACATTCATCGAATGGTTCGGCTGCCGGGTTCGTCCGTTGCGGTCTAGGAAGGAGATTTGGGTGATGCGAGCACTTTAATTACTTTAGTACTCACCCAGTGACGGCAGATTGAGGACAGATCGGAGGAAGCCAACAACATAGGGGACCGCATGTTGTGGTTCAGATATTTTACATTCGGAGCATATGTCCGTTGCTCGGGACGCTCCGTTATATTGACAGTCCGAGAGACTGTCTTTAATGCTTCCTCATCCTCACAGCAGGGCACACGACCGCACATTGGCTACGTGACCTCGAGTATCCGATCAGTTTCGGCATTCAGTGATTCCACAGCGAATAGGTCGCGCCATCCGGTAGCCAAGGGACACGAGGCCTATACACTCCGTTCGCTCGCATATTGGAAGTATGCACGGGGTAACGATCTCGGAGCTTCCTGCGGCAATGCATCGTAAGACCGCTGCTCCTCAGGCCTCAGTGACGGACGTGCTATCCGAGTTAGCACAGTTGTTTCGCAGCATCCCAGCAATTGACGGTTTCTCGGTCGAATCAGAAATTATCCGACGGCGCTGGGTCGGTGCGTTCCGCGGTTGCATCAAGCTACGGACGACCGAACGCTTTATAGGGTCCGACAGGATGGCGAAAGGGATTCGAAAGATTTCGAGTTTTCCCTTTAGTAGTATCGGAAGATGCCTTTCATATCTTCTGGCATTTCTTCCAGTGATTATTTTTCGGACTTCATTGCTGCGATCTTGGATAAGAGACTTATAGCGTCATTGGACTCGGATTTTTCGATCGGTACAGGGACTTTGTCCCTGACTTACCGACGCAGTCCAATATTGTCATTACAACATGTGTTTTATTTTTCGACGCTATATATTTATATATATATACAAGCCTGCTACTAAGCATGATAGTTTAGTTTCTTGTCCGCGTGGCTCATTTCTGCCATTTTATCTTTTTACATATAGTTTATTTTGGCAGAGCAGGGCATACCGAGAGTTCATATGCGTCTAGACGGTGTGATTAAAGACTGCATATATTCTTTTTCGCCGTTTATGTCTTTTCCAATTTCAATGTTGGGAACGACATTATGTATAGTAGACTTAACTTAGACGCTTTATTATACGTAATCCGCCTTACTGAGGCGTTATCATTACGTCTTCAAGAAAAGATTTACGGGATATTATTCTCAGTGTAATTTCTTTTGAGGGCAGTAGTTTGTTCACGTATAACTCCGCCCTTCAGTGGCTGATTGGAGTTGGTTAGACGTGATGCAGCCCTAGCTACATCCACGCGTGGATAGTAGGTTAAGAACTCTCTCAGAGTCGCTTCGTTCTCGGAGGAGCTTCTCTTCGACGGCAACTTTCCGGCAATCCATGAATTGCTTGATTATACATTCTCTTGTCTATCTAGTGTTACAAGAGATTCAGACTGGGGCAAACATTCGGTGGTTGACTCAGAGAGTGCCGCCGCAGTTGCCGGACCCGAGTGTGGCTGTTATGACGGTTGCCAGTCAAACAGATTGGGATATATACTGATCCCTACGGATTCGAAGTGCCAGGGTCTTTGGGTTCTGCAGTCTTTTAGCTATTAGTTTAACTTCCGCGGAATAATGTTTTTTAGGCTTGCTTTATGTCATTGCATGAACATTATTCAGAAACGCATGCCCAAATTCCTGTCCTTTAATTCGACAGTAGTGGCGTATCTCCGGAACCAGGGAGGCACTCTTTCGTTTCCGTTATTCAATTTAATGGAAAGAATCCGTCTGTTGGTTATAGTACACCAAGTTCAGTTTTGGTCCGTCATATTCTGGGTCGTCTGATTGTTTTATCGCACTCCCGTTCTCTTACGGGTCGCTTGTTGCTGTCAGAATGGACTCTCAACAAACAAGTATTCAATCAGATTTGCTATCTATGGGAGCGCCCAATGATGTTTTATTTATGACACAGCTTGCTAATCAATTGCAGACGTATGTGTTGGCTTGTCCAGATCTCTGAGCTAATACTGTTAACGCTCTATTGATCTATAGGACGGAATGATAGGATACGCGTATCCTCCGGCGCTGTTGTTTTTAGCAGGTATTGCTAAGATAAACAACCACAATACATTTCTGTTGATAGCATCTCTATCTTCACAGAGATCATGAGTAATTTACTCTCTTGTCTACTGTGGATCTTAACGTGAAATCTTCCTCTATGTGAGGATCTTTTTTCACTGGGTAAATCGTGTAATCTTTATCACAACCAGCAAGGTCGCAACCTTCATGTATTCCGTTGTGTGGTCCGTATTGCATTGTAAGCACTGTACTGGACGAGCTTTGGACGCGATTTCTTACTATAGGAGATCCTCTTCTTCGCTATTCTATGCGACTAAAGTGGAGGCTCTTCCGTCGTGGTGTAGGGATCATTATGTTCATATGGTTGATCCCTCCATACTACTCATTGCTATTTTTTAGTATACTTGTTTCACAAGATCTACTGCAGCCTGTGGTTATTTAGGTTATAGGTTTATGTTACCTCATACCTATGCACTCTATGATAGTTTACAATTGAGTCTTTTGTCTCTTTATCTAAGTCAGTTAGTAACTTTTTGATAAATAGACTTAGAATCTTTAGATTAAATTCCTATACGGATTTTAACTTCAGGTTCTTATTTAGCTAAGTAATCATTTGAGCCTCTGGAAACAGTAGTTTTCAAATTCTGACCTTTTAGACAGTAATTCTGTTGGTTTCTCTTTTACTGTAGAGTCAGTGAGTTTCATGCACTATCGATGGATGATTTTCACTTTCATAGTTTCGGAATCAATACTTCCGTTACTATTTAGGTTGGATTGTTGCATAAGAGTTAGGCTCCTATTATCCGGAACCTATTATTTTAAGGTCCTTCCGTCTTCGTATGGGCATAGGCCTTTACTCTTTCCGGGTACAGTTTATGTATTTATAAACAGAGATCTGTTTATTACAAGGGCGTAAGCTTCTTCTGTCTTTGATGTCTAGTAGAAGGACGTTACGCTCCATTTTATTGTTAATGGATTCTATTAACTAGCGTACTGCTTATGGTATATCATTGGCTTAGCAGTTGTGCTTAAGATTTCGGCTCATGAAGTAAGAGTTCTTCTACTTCTTGGGCTTACATTAATAGTGTTGCTATTATAGATTTTTGAAGGCTGCTCATTGCGCTCAGCCATCCATTCATGAATTTTATCTCAGAAATATCGAGTCCATTTCTGGAGGCCTCTATTGTTAGGTCTATTATCTACTGCTCAGAATGTCATTCACTTAACAGTTGCTACTATAGCTAGGTAGGCTGTCTGTTTCGGCAGTGTCTCCGTTCGGCTGCCCTCTTCGCTCTGGGCTATTTGACCCAGGGCAAGAAAAAGGGGGGGGGGAGGGTGTTCCCTTGGGTCACCTGTTTTTACTATGAAAACAAGGGGATACCTCCTCCGGAGTTAGTAATTCTGAGCTGTTATTGGGATGGTTGTTTAGTGAGAAGTTTAAGTTTATAAAATTCATTCAAGTCTTAGTTTTTAAAGTATAGCTTTTGAATATTGCATATGTCAACGGACATGATTATGCAATTCTCACACACTTTTAGGAGTATAAGAGTCTCTATTCTCTAGACTTACTTTATTATTGGCTTACTTTAAAAATTATTAGTATAAGGATTATTGGATATTAATAGAGTACATGGATGTATGAAGCTCAATTTTTGGAAGGTGTTGTATCTTTCTAATTTATCATAAATAAGAAAGATACATGTAAGGCCTATTACTTCTTTTCCCTACAGGGGATGACTCTATTTTATTTTATTGAGCGTATTCCATTTTGCTCTATGTCCTTGGCCCTCCAGCCTTTTTACTATTCAGCTATGTCTGGGTCATTGGTACAGTATAAAAATGTTAAAAAATTTATAGTAATTTATATATTTTTTATACTTACCAATGACCCAGACGGGGATGGCCCTCCCAGGAGTTGGAAACTCTTGCCTCCCCGCTGAGTACATAGCGCTTACCAGGCACTGGTTATTAGAATGATTAATGGCGCCAATTTCGGAACGTCCTTGACACTGCGCATGCGCAGTAGGGGCGAAGTGTGGAGGGCCTCTCAGGACATGTTTTCTTTAGTTTTAGATGCAAATTTTGGGGATTGGGGGGCAAAATTTGTGTTTGGCCCTATATTTTAAGAGTTAGCACCAGCTATGTCTGGGTCATTGGTAAGTATAAAAAATATATAAATTACTATAAATTTTTTAACTTTTTGTACAGAACTTCTGTATGAAAGTTCTGATTTGAATAAAGTTTTGTATAAATGTTTAGTACCATGGGATACATCACATATAATACAGGTTTTTTTCTCGTGCGTAAATTATGCAAATTAGACTGACTTTGATTTATTTAGTGTTACTTTCAGAGCTGTAAGTGCCAAGCTGCTATGGCTTGGGCTAGAGGCCGTATTTATGAACCAATCTTTACGAAACTTCTTGGGTACCTTTGTTATGACCCTGGGACAGGAACGAGTGTTTTTGGGTGTGGTTCGAAATTCAAGATGGCTGCCAGTGGCCATTTTGTACCGATGATGCAAAAATCAGTTTTTTGTACAGAACTTCTGTATGAAAGTTCTGATTTGAATAAAGTTTTGTATAAATGTATAGTACAATGGGATACATCACATATAATACGGGTTTTTTTCTCGTGCGTAAATTATGCAAATTAGACTGACTTTGATTTATTTAGTGTTACTTTCAGAGCTGTGAGTGCCAAGCTGCTATGGCTCGGGCTAGAGGCCGTATTTATGAACCAATCTTTACGAAACTTCTTGGGTACCTTTGTTATGACCGTGGGACGAGAACGAGTGTTTTTGGGTGCAGTCCCAAATTCCAGGTGGCTGCCAGCAGCCATTTTGTACTGACGATGCCGAAATCTGTTTTTTGTACAGAACTTCCATATGAAAGCTCTGATTTGAATAATTTTTTGTATGAATGTTTAGTACCATGGGATACATTACATATATTACTCTAATTTCTTGTGCGTAAATTATGCAAATTAGGCTAACTTTGATTTATTTAGTGTTACTTTCAGCACTGTGAGTGCAAATCCCAATACGGCTTGGGCTAGAGGCCGTATTTATGAACCGATCTTAACGAAACTTCTTGGGTACCTTTGTTATCACTGTGGGACGAGAAGGAGTGTTTTTGGGTCCAGTCTGAAATTCAAGATGGCCGCTAGCAGCCATTTTGTTCAAAATTAAGTGCAATCAGATTTTTGCGCAGATCTTCCAAATGAAAGATCTGATTTGAATAAATTTTTGTATGAATGTTTAGTACCATGGGATACATTACATATAATACAGAGTTTTTCTCGTTAATAAATTATGCAAATTAGGGGTCCGGGTGGGACTTAGAAAATTTTGGACCAAAATCCAGAAATTAGTTTTTTGTGTTTTGATGCATTTTGGTCAATTTTAAGAAGAAGAAGAAAAAATTTTAGTCTGAAAATATTTTGTTTGGGACTGAAAATTTCCACACAAAAATAATAATCTACAATGATTGGTCTTAATCTGTAGTCCATTACAGTCACCTTGTAATTCTTTTATTATTGTTGACTGGGCCAAAACAAATACTAATTCCTGTCATATTCATTATTCAGTTGTCTTGGTCACAGCAAGTACTAATTCCTGTCATATCCAAGTTGAGCTACAGAGTCATTGACTCTTTCATTTTTTATTCTCACCAGCAATGTATGTTTAAATATTAATAAAAGACATGAAGCAAAGAAGCCACAATTAATAGACATTATTGGGTTTCATAAAATGCAGTTTAGAAGAAAAAAAGAACTTTAAAAAATACCCCAAAAATTGTGTAAATTTCTCACAGTTCTCTATTTAATGATTACAGTGTATGCACTAAACAACAAAAGATTGGATGAGTACTGTGCACATTTTGCTAATTGTTTTCTAAATAAATTGATATTTGAAATTTTTTTTTTATTTCTTTTGTTCGTCATTAATACCAACTTTTGTCTGTTGATTGGATTCTAAGGGATTAAGAGATCCACCCTCTGAAAAACTAATTCTTCTCCTATAATCCCTTATACCCTTAATCCCAATAAGAATGATCAAATTATCATCCATTTACAAGAAATAATTTTGAAAAGTATTCAAGTATTCATATTTGTATTCATGAATACATTGTAAAGTATTCGTATTCGTATTCAATACATTTGAAATTTATGTATTCGTATTCGTATTCATAAAATTTCAAAGTATTCGTATTCGTATTCAATACATTTACAATGTATTCGCCCCAACCCTGGCACCCATTCCATCCTGTTATTTATGTCAACGGATTGAATCTTTCGGTTGGTACTAGAACATCAAGTTCTCTTATTGGTCCGTCATATTCCAGGTCGTCTGAACGTATTAGCGGACTCCCTTCACGGAGAGGCCGTTTGTTGCCACCAGAATGGTCTTCCAACAAACGAGTATTCAATCAGATTGCTACCAAGTAGAGCTGCCAATGATCGACTGATTTGCGACGCATCTCCGCAATCAGTTGCAGACGTATGTGTCATAATGTTTCGATCTTTGAGCGTTTGCAGTAAACGTTCTATCGTTCTTGTGAGATGGAATAATAAGATATACGTATCTTCCAGTGCCGTTGATTCAACAGATATTGCTCAAATGTAATTTTTTCAATGCAAATTATGTTGGTAGCTTCTCTAGCTCCACAAAGTCTGTGGATTAATTTACTCAGCCGTCTGTTGTGGGACATGCAGTGGAAGCTTCCTCCACATTTTGCTCCATTCTGTGGTCAGATGGATTCAATCTACTATCAGTTGTGCTTATGATTATATCTTCATTCAGCAGTCTGTGCTTTAGTTTTATGCTCATGAAGTAAGAGTTCTTCTACATCATGGGCTTAGACTAATAATGTTGCTATTACAGATTTATTGAGGGCTGCATATTGATTTTAGCCCTCTATTTTCACGATTTTGTATCTCAGAATATTGAGTCATTGTTTAGGTCCGTTATTTTTTACTCAGAATGTTGTCTACTAAACAGTGGCAACTATATGTGTATAGGCCTTCGGTTCCGGCAGTGACTCTGTCCTGCTGCCCTCTTTGCTCTGGAGTATTTGATCCAGGGCAAGGGGAAAGGGGGGGGGGGGGTGGGTGTTCCCTTAGGTCACCTGCTTTATAGTGTAAGCAAGGGAATACCTCCCTTAGAGTCAGTAATTCCGAGTCGATTCTGAGATGATTTTAAGTGTAAAGCCTATGTTTACTCATCTGTGTAATATTTTTTAAAGTGTTGATTGCTGTGAAGTATCTGTATATATCACGTGATTAATTGGGTGTTAATATACAATCCTCGAACACTTTTAAATGAGTATATTGAGTCTCATTTCTCTAGACTCCCGTATTTATTGGCTTTCCTTTTAAAAATATTAGTATAAAGGGTTATACTAGATATTTATAGAGATCATTGATATTATTGTGCTCAATTACAGAATGGTGTTGTGTCTTTCTTTTTTGATGCAATTAAGAAAGATACATGTAGCCTATCTCTCCTTTTCTTATTGAGGGGATAGGTCTGTTATAGGTAATTGAGTCTATTGGATTTTCCTTATGTCCTGGGCCCTCCAAACTTTTTACTATTCAGCTAAGTCTGGGTCATTGGTACAGTATAAAAATGTTAAAAAATTTATAGTAATTTATATATTTTTTATAGTTACCAATGACCCAGACTGGGATGGCCCTCCCATGAGTGGGAACTCATACCTCCCCGCTGATTACATAACGCTTACCAGGCACTGGTTGTAAGAATGACATTTGGAGCCAATTTCGAGACCTCCTTGACATTGCGCATGCGCAGTGGATAAAAAGTATGGAGGTCCACATAGAACATTGAAATTTCGGATTTTGATGCAAATTTTGGGGATTGGGGGGCAAAATTTGTGTTTGGCCCTAGAATTTAATGAGTTAGCACCAGCTAAGTCTGGGTCATTGGTAACTATAAAAAATATATAAATTACTATAAATTTTTTAACTTTTACACAGTATACCAATGGCCCAGACATAGCTGGTGCTAACTCTAAAATATCTAGGGCCAAACACAAATTTTGCCCCCCAATCCCCAAAATTTGCATGCAAAACCGAAAATTAGAAGTCCTAACTGGTCCTCCATACATTTACTCTCTGCGCATGCGCTGACATCAGGAAGTGACCGGAATTGGCACCAACACCATTCTTTGTTTGGCCCTTGTCAGTTAACAACAAACAGACTTTTGTGCTTTTTAAATCTCAATTAATAATGATGCCAGACACAGATCAATGGTTAAATTGGTGGATCCAAGGACACAATTGGATGAAGGAAGGAAGAAAACGGTGGTTTGAAAACGTTCAGGACTGTAATTTTATAATATTCATAAAAATTAGTTCATGTTCCCTAAATTCGGAACATGAGCCTGACGTCATCATTGTTGATAATGATTTTTCCACTGTTGGTTAAGTATTCCTTCCCAAACCTCCCTTGATCCCCCCTGATAAACTCCCAAGCTTTTTGGCTTGTTTTTTGAAATTTTTTGTATAAAATTTCTTGGGAGTTCAACGTGTTATACAGAAACTTTTTCTGTATTTCCCCAGGGTTACGTCCTCACCCTTAGGGTGTTTAAGCGTTTTTAGTCCTGCATCATACTTCCAGTGTATCGTTTTTTTCTTCTGATGAAGATCTTGCCTTACATCGGATAGTTCAAAAATCTGTTACTGACTTCGGGCCGTGTTGCCTGGTGTCTTGTTTCCGGTTTTCAGTTGGACGTTGTTTACATTAGCAACGTTTGTTATTTATGTGTAGGTTCCTGATTCTGATATGGTAGGTCTGTTGTAAGATACATTATACAGTCCCGTAATGTGGCAGTTAATTTTTGGGAGGAAAAAATTGAGTCTATTGGATTTTCCTTTATGTCCTTGGCCCTCCAGCATTTTTTCTATTCAGCTAAGTCTGGGTCATTGGTATAGTATAAAAATGTTAAAAAATTTATAGTTATTTATATATTTTTTATACTTACCAATGACCCAGAAGGGGATGGCCCTCCCAGGAGTTGGGAACTCTTGCCTCCCTGCTGCATACATAACGCTTACTAGGCACTGGTTGTAAGAATGACTTTTGGCGGCAGTTTCGAGACCTCCTTGACGCTGCGCATGCGCAGTGGAGTAAAAGTATGGAGGACCATATATGACATGTATTTTTCAGTTTTAGATGCAAATTTTGGAGATTGGGGGGTAAAATTTGCGTTTGGCCCTAAATATTTTAGAGTTAGCACCAGCTAAGTCTGGGTCATTGGTAAGTATAAAAAATATATAAATTACCATAAATTTTTTAACTATTGAAACTCTCGCACCCGACTTCTGGAGAGATTCAACATGGCTGGCGACATAAAAACACGTTTTTTTATTTCATAGCCTATAGGAATTTCTGATGGAAGTACTGAAAAATCTCCGCGTGTTATCTCTAGAGCTCACTTTGAGAGCCGCGCTGCGCATGGCTCAAACTACATTTGCTAATGAGCATCGTTCATGGATCATTCCAGACCTTCATTTTAATGGCTCGCGATCGCTCTCATGCCCCATCGCTCGCGCAATTACAATTTGCGGCGAATGATCAATCGCGTGGAAAAAAAGCAGTTTTTTTTGTTTACGACGGAATTACGTCAACAATGTCAGTGTTTCAGAAACTGTCTGTAAACACTAGGCTGCCTCGCCTGTTCAGTTAATTGAATAACCGTCGTAAGGTGCTTTTACCTACTATTATTTTTCAATAGTCGACTAATGATAATATTGGTCAGCGAGGGACACGAAACGTTTCTCAATACCTGTTATTCTTTGTATTCATTGTTTATATCACGAAAATAGGCAGTAATTTTTACTTTATCCTTGCATATTATTTCATGAAATGGACGTTGTCATACCTAAACTCTGCTCTGGATCAAGCTATTGTGAACAAATTGTTGATAATCCATATTAAAAATTGTCATTTTACGTTTTAAATCCGATAAATTTAATGTAGATGTGGAATTTATTGACACTAAATTTCTGAAAAAATGTGCATACTTTGAAGTGTTAGCATCACGTGACAGTCACTGACACAAAGTCGATTCTGTCAATGTGGAATTCCCGGTAAACCCTAGTGTGCTATATTCATGACAATTTTCATCAAGCAACAGTTTCAAGATCCCCAAAATGACCCAAATGAAAACTTCAAGAGTCCAGACGCTGCTTTGATTTTCACTTGTGTTGTCAGAATTATGAACTGTATTTACTTGTACCTTGCTAAATATTCCACTGTATATTATCAGGGCTCGATTTAACTGGATTAGCATAGCACTTTGCTCTCCATTTTCTGAATTTTGCTATTCAAGATTTATTAGTTTCAAGTGCTTTTGGATCAACTGCTAATCAATTTTCCAGGGTGAATAGTAAGTTGCTATTCAAAATTTTCAGATTAAATCAAGCCCTGTATATTATGCTTAAATTCCTTAAATGTTGGAAATTTAGTGGTAAGAAATTGTAATGTTTGTATCATTAAATTTAAAACAATTTGCACTTTATTTCAGTGCTTTAATATTATTATTTCGTAATTGCATGTCTTTCTTAGCCCGACTGTTTACATTGAGGGCTATAGTCATGACTTTTGTCCGTCCGTCCGTCTGTTAACATTTAGAGTTGTGGTTAAAGTTTTTTACTGAAGGTTCAAGTGTTTTTTTGTTTTATTTCCCTGTATAGTTAACATTTGGAGTTTTGAAAAAAATTTGTGGTTTAAGTTTTTTATTCAACCTTCAAGTACAGGCTACACCCCGGAGTTCTTGTCTGATCGTCACGAAATTTCATATGCAGGTTTGGGGTCATGTTTAGATGAGAACATCCCATTTTAGTTGCGATCGGTCAACCGGTATGGCTGCCCGAGCCAAAAACCCGAAACCATTAGCACAGTCTACAGGTTGTATTTATGAAGGGATTTCATTGTAACTTGGTAGGATGCCCCTGTATAATGCCTCGATGAGAATTTCCCCTGTTGGTCATGATCTGTCAACCGTGAAGGCTGCCCAAGCCTGAAACCCAAAAACTTTTAGCACAGTCTGCAGGTCATGTTTAATATGGAGGGATTTCATTGTAACTTGCTACGATGACTCCGTATGATGTCTAGCTGAGAATTTCCACATTTGGGCATGATCTGTCAACCGTGATGACTGCCCGAGCCCAAAACCTGAAAACCTTTAGCACAGTCTACAGGTCATATTTATGAAGGGATTTCATTGTATCTTGATAGGTTGACTTCATATAATGTCTAGATGAGAAAGTCCCCTTTTGGATGTGATTGAGCAACTGTGACGGTTACAGGGGCCCGAAGCCCAAAAACATTTAGCACAGTCTACATGTCATATTTATGAAGGGATTTCATTGTAACTTGGTAGGATGACTCTAAATAATGTCTAGATGAGAACGTCCCATTTTGATCTCGATCATTCAGCCGTGATGGCTGCCTGAGCCCAAAAACCTTTAGCATAGTCTATAGGTCATATATTTGTGGAAGGATTTCATTTTAACTTGTTAGGTTGACTCCATATAATGCTTAGATGATGACATCACCTTTTGGTCGTGATTGGTCAACGGTGATGGCTACAGGCGCCCGAAGCCCAAAAATCTTGAGCACAGTCTACAGGTCATATTTATGAAGGGATTTCATTGTAACTTCATAGGATCACTCCAGATGATGCCCAGATGAGAATGTCCCCTTTTGGTTGCGATCATTCAACCATGATGGCTGTCCGAGTCCGAAAACCTTTAGCACAGTCTTGAGGCCATATTTATGAAAGGATTTCATTGTAACTTGGTAGGTTGACTTCATATAATGTCAAGATGAGAACAGCCCCTTTTGGACATGATTGGGCAAGTGTGACGGCTACAGGGGCCCGAAGCCTGAAAACCTTTAGCACAGTCTACAGGTCATATTTAAGAAGGGATTTCATTGTAACTTGGTAAGTTGACTCCATATAATGCCTAGATGATGACATCCTCTTTTGGTCGTGATCATTCAGCCTTGATGGCTGCCCGAGCCCAAAAACCTTTAGCATAGTCTATAGGTTGTATTTATGGAAGAATTTCATTGTAACTTGTTAGGTTGACTCCATATAATGCCAAGATGATGACATCCCCTTTTGGTCGTGATTGGTCAACTATGACGGCTAAAGGGGCCTGAAGTCCGAAAACCTTGAGCACAGTCTACATTTCATATTTATGAAGGGATTTCATTGTAACTTCGTAGGATCACTCCAGATGGTGCCCAGATGAGAATGTCCCCTTTTGATTGCGACCATTCAACCATGATGGCTGACCGAGCCTGAAACCTTTAGCACAGTCTACAGGTCATATTTATGAAGGGATTTCATTGTAACCTGGTAGGTTGACTTCATATAATGTCTAGATGAGAACATCCCCTTTTGGACGTGATTGGGCAACTGTGACGGCTACAAGGGCCCGAAGCCCGAAAACCTTTAGCACAGTCTACAGGTGATATTTATGAAGGGATTTCATTGTAACGTGGTAGGATGACTCCAAATGATGTCTAGATGAGAACAGCCCCTTTTGGTTGCGATCATTCAGCCTTCCTGGCTGCCCGAGCCCAAAAACCTTTAGCATAGTCTATAGGTCGTATTCATGGAAGGATTTCATTGTAACTTGTTAGGATGACTCCATATAATGTCTAGATGATGACATATCCTTTTGGTCGTGATTGGGGAACTGACGGCTACAGGTGTCCAAAGCCCAAAAACCTTGAACACAGTCTACAGGTCATATTTATGAAGGGATTTCATTGTAACTTCGTAGGATCACTCCAGATGATGCCCAGATGAGAATTTCCCTTTTGGTTGCGATCATTCAACCATGATGGATGCCTGAGCCCAAAGCCCGAAAACCTTTAGCACAGTCTACAGATCATATTTATGAAGGGATTTCATTGTAACCTGGTACATGTAGGTTGACTTCATATAATGTCTAGATGAGAACGTCCCCTTTTGGACACGATTGGGCAACTGTGATGGCTACAGGGGCTGGGCCCGAAAACCTTTAGCACAGTCTACAGGTCATATTTATGAAGGGATTTCATTGTAGCTTGGTAGGATGACTCAAATAATGTCTAGATGAGAACGTCCCCTTTTGGTCGCAATCATTTAGCCTTGATGGCTGCCGGAGCCCAAAACCTTTAGCATAGTCTATAGGTCGTATTTATGTAAGGATTTCATTGTAACTTGTTAGGTTAGATTTACTCCATATAATGCCTAGATGATGACATCCCCTTTTGGTCATGATTGGTCAACTGTGACGGCTTCAGGGGGCCGAAGCCCGAAAACCTTGAGCACAGTCTACAGGTCATATTTTTGAAGGGATTTCATTGTAACTTGTAAGATCACTCCAGATGATTCCCAGATGACAAAGTCCCCTTTTGGTTGCGATCATTCAACCATGATGGCTTCCTGAGCCCAAAACCAAAAAAACTTTAGTACAGACTACAGGTCATATTTGTGGGTCCATATTTGGGCTCTCTATGGGAGCCCAAATGTTCAAATTAGTGCAATATGAGGAATATTCTTTAAAAATCTTCTTCAGATCCACCAATCAGACTCTTTTGATATTTCATATGCCGTATCTTTTGTGGGGGGGGGGGGGGGGGGGGGGGGGGGTGTTGAGATTCAAGTTTGTTAAAGCCAAGTCCTTGGGTTCATATTTGGGCTCACTGTGGGAGCCCGAATTATAACTTAGTTCAAAATGAGGAATTTTCTTTAAAAATCTTCTTCAGATCCAGCAGTCCCGGGTGTTGAGATTCAAGTTTGTTAAAGCCAAGTCCTTGGGTTCATATTTGGGCTCGCTGTGGGAGCCCGAATTATAACTTAGTTCAAAAAGAGGAAATTTCTTTAAAAATCTTCTTCAGATCTAGCAGTCAGAATGTTTTGATATTTGGTATGCAGCATCCTTAGGAGAGATATGTTTGTTAAAGCTAAGTCTCTGGGTTCATATTTGGGCTTCCTGTGAGAGCCTGAATTGCACCCAAATTTCTATTTTCCGAACTGAGAGGCCGATTTGAACCAAATTTGATATGAGGGGTTATTGGGTCATGAGTACCTATTTATGCCAAAAACATTTTTTCCGTCACCCCAAGGGAAATGCAGGAGCTAAAAATAGAAAAAATTTAAAATACCCAAAATTCCAAAACTACACAGCACTGAGAAGTTTTATTTTGTGCAAAGCTTCCTTAGGAATGGGAACAGCAGAAAGGAATGGTTAAAAAAAAATTGCCATCGGTTTTATCATAGGGTACTTTTGCAGGAATTTGAAAAAATGTCAAGTCATCATTTTTTAGCTCACCTGAGCAAAGCTCAAGGGGAGCTTTATTAATCACTTTCCATCCTCTGTCCGCCCGCCGTTAACTTTACATTATCGACTTCATCTCACAAACTTCTCACAATTGAATAGCCTGTGGGGCCTACACAAGACTGACTATGGCCTGTGAGTGTGGGCTTTTACTGCACCAAATTAGGTGAGTGTTGGAACACGTGAACTCGTGCTGTGCGGTATACCAAATTTTCGGTACGACAAGTAGGCAGCAGATGCTGCGAATACATCGGAGAAATAAATAAAAAAAGTGACGACAGAAAAATGAAAAATGGCAAGTTGTTAACTTGGCACTTCCTTTTCTGAAGGAATCCGGCTCGGTTCCAGTGTTTCCAACATTCTGGCTGATTCAATATATTTTCTGGAAATTACTGTACGATTTATTCACAAGGGACATTGGGGGTCGAGTGGGTGGTTGACATTTGGTTGGAAATAATCCACTGTTTTTGAAAATTCAATACGTTGACAACTTGACATACAAATGTTAATACTGCCAGTGATTATCGTGTCTCGGCAATTTTTTATAGCATTTCTTTCAATTCAGCTTTAATATTTTAAGTTGCAGATACTTTTAACAATTGAACATTTTTAGCTCAACTTTGACGAAGTCAAATTTGAGCTATTGTCATGGCCCGTCGTCCGTCGTCCATCTGTCCGTCCGTCCGTCTGGCCGTCTGTCCGTCTGTCCGTACGTCAACAATTGGCTATGGCTCGGGCTAGAGGTCATATTTATGAACCGATCTTTACGAAACTTCTTGTGTACCTTTGTTATGACCCTGGGACGGGAACGAGTGTTTTTAGGTGTGGTCCGAAATTCAAGATGGCTGCCAGTGGCCATTTTGTACCGATGATGCAAAAATCAGTTTTTTGTACAGAACTTCTGTATGAAAGTTCTGATTTGAATAAAGTTTTGTATAAATGTTTAGTACCATGGGATACATCACATATAATACGGGTTTTTTTCTCGTGCGTAAATTATGCAAATTAGACTGACTTTGATTTATTTAGTGTTACTTTCAGAGCTGTAAGTGCCAAGCTGCTATGGCTCGGGCTAGAGGCCGTATTTATGAACCGATCTTTACGAAACTTCTTGGGTACCTTTGTTATGACCGTGGGACGAGAACGAGTGTTTTTGGGTGCGGTCAGAAATTCAAGATGGCTGTCAGCCACCATTTTGTACCGACGATGCAGAAATTTGTTTTTTGTACAGAACTTCCATATGAAAGCTCTGATTTGAATAATTTTTTGTATGAATGTTTAGTACCATGGGATACATCACATATAATACGGGTTTTTTTCTCGTACGTAAATTGTGCAAATTAGACTAATTTTGATGTTTTTTGGGGTTACTTTCAGCACTGTAAGTGCAAATGCCAATACGGCTCGTGCTAGAGGCCGTATTTATAAACCGATCTTTACGAAACTTCTTGGGTACCTTTGGTATCACCGTGGGATGAGAACGAGTGTTTTTGGGTCCGGTCCGAAATTCAAGATGGCCGATGGCAGCCATTTTGTACAAAATTAGGTGCAATCAGATTTTTGCACATAACTTCCATATGAAAGCCCTGATTTGAATAATTATTTTGTGTGAATGTTTAGTACCATGGGATGCATCACATATAATACGGGTTTTTTTCTCGTGCAGAAATTATGCAAATTAGATGAACTTTGATTTTTTCAGTGCGACTTACACACAGTAAGTACACATGTCAATACGGCTCAGACTAGAGTCTGTATTTATGAACTGATCTTCACGAAATGTCTTGGGTACCTTTATTATCACCTTGGGACGAGAACGAGTGTTTCTGGGTGCGGTCTAAAATTCAAGATGGCTGCCAGTGGCCATTTTGTACCGAAATTAGGTCTAATCAGTTTTTTGTACACATCTTCTATACAGCTCAGACTAGAGGCCATATTTATGAACCAATCTTTACGAAACATCTTGGGTACCTTTGTTATCACCGTGGGATGAGAGCGAGTGTTTTTGGGTGTGGTCCGAAATTCAAGATGGCCACCAGCAGCCATTTTGTACCAAAATTAGTGCAATCAGTCTTTTGTATAGAACTTCTGTATGAAAGTTCTGATTTGAATAAATTTTTGTATGAATGTTTAGTAACATGGAATACATCACATATTGTAAGGTGTTTTTTTTCGTGCCGAAATTATGCAAATTAGATGAACTTTGATTTATTCAGTGCTATTTACACAATGTAAGCACACATGTCAATACGGCTCAGGGTAGAGGCTGTATTTATGAACCGATCTTCACAAAACTTCTTGGGTACCTTTGTTATCTCCTTGGGATGAGAATGAGTGTTTCTGGGTACGGTCCAAAATTCAAGATGGCTGCCAGTGGCCATTTTGTACCGAAATTAGGTCCATTCAGTTTTTTGTCACAAGTTCTATACAGCTCGTATTTATGAACTGATCTTCACAAAACTTCTTGAGTACTTTTGTTTTCACCTTGGAACAGGAACGAGTGTGTTTTGGGGTGCCTTTGTTATCACTGTGCTATGAGAACAAATATTTTGGGGTTCAGTCAGACCCACTCTGGGACTCAAAGATTTTTTCTAGTTCAGCATCTGACTGTCACCCACCTTTACAATACTTTACCTATACATTTGTTACAGGCAACGGTCAGTATTCATGTACAGACCGTTACAATACTTTATATGTACCTTTGTTATCAGGTCATTACCTAGATGTTTGTCATTGCTGTGTCACATACTATACATGTACATGTCTTTGTCTTGACAAGTTGAGCTACAGTGTCATTGACACTTTCATTTTAAAATACAAGACCCCAAACGTTAACAACAGATTTAGTTTTATCGAAGTTCATTTGATTGATTGAGGCGCAGCAAATGCTTTGAAAATGATTTGCTGTTGTCAGTAAATAATCGATTTGTACATTTTTTTTCATGGAAAATGAAAATTTACCCTAATTTGTCATGGTAAATTGTGGATTCTCTGGAATTTTCAGAAACGTGTATGAGGCCAAGAACCAGAAGTGAACTTTGTGAACACTGATAGATTGATTCCACTCAAAATCCCCAAGGTGAATGTCATAAAAACTTATTATTTTATATGTTTATCAAGGATGAACCCAAACAATGAAAGGTGGATGACACCATGTCATCGACGCATTACATGATTGGCAATGATTACACAATGTTTTCACAACTGGGATTATCATATAGAGGTTAATTACAGTTCAATTACTTCAATATACTTGCATATTTTTGTGGATATTGGGCACTGAACTCACTGGATAGTGACATTAATCTTGTTGCCACTTTGAAAGATAAGGGGAGAAGGCCTGACCAAGAGTATTACTACTAGTGAAAACTTATTGAAAAGCCCTGAAGTTGAAGAACATATGTTTCTACTACTCTATCAATGGGGGAGAGGCATGGTACATGTACGAAGGACAGAGAGGCCAACTGATTAGCTTGGAAAGTTATTTAATGAATCACTCGAAGTTTGATGATTAACAATGAATTGAGTGAAAATTGGACCAGTTTGCGACTATTTTCAGTGGTCTATGCATATACCAAATACCGTACCGAATACCGAGGTATTTACCGGAAAAATGCTGATACCGAACCTGAAATTTCTATACCGCACAGTTCTAACATGAACGGTTTGGTTTTTTCTTTACCTTTTTTCATTTCAGTCATATTAAATGCATGAAATAAAATAATAATCAAAATTATGTAGGGTTATTTACTTTGACCATTTATTCCTCATGTGATACTTGTTGATGCTGTAAATCCATTTTATTTTGCACATAACAACATGAGGGAGAGATCATACTCAGTACTTTGAAAGGAGGTGAGAGATCCAGTGAGGGATCAGGGAACAAGACAGTGAATGGAGTCCCTGTATTGTGGCGATGCTAAATATAACAGAAATATTACAAGTCCAAATTATTTATTTTATCGAAATTAAAACTGAACAAAAAATAACAAAACATTTGTTGGTATATAATGTACAACAGTGGCGGCACACCAGGATTTTGATTCGGGATGGGGGTGCTAAGTAAGAAGTGGGGTTCAAGGCCGAGATGCCTGTGGCATCTCCCGAAGGTCGTAGGGCTGAGCCAGGGGTGTGGGCATGGGAGAGTGTGCCCCCCATCCGTTGGTTTGGGATCTGTGGGCCCTGGCCCAGGAAAAAAAATCATATTTGGATAATTTGGAGCGATATCTGAGCGGTTCTACAATGCCTGGCGTGGTCTTCAAAGCCACCCAGATTGTGTCAGATAGCAATTTGAAGTTTGGTTTTGGGGAACCCGTGGGAAATTTGGAGGGGTGGGGGGGGGGGGGGGCACTGCCTCTGATGTATAGCATTTACCAAAGAGAACATGTACAAGAAAATAATCAAATGAGATACAATCTACCCCAAATTCATATTAACCCTTTGTCAACAGAGTGCTAGTAAACAGGGGTGTATCCTTTCGCTAATTCTTTTTGCATTGTACATCAAAGGTTTAGGATAGTGATAAACCGATAATCGGAATCGGCAATCGGAACCGGCCGGTTATCTGGCATTGGCCAATTTTGACAACCCTCAGTTAAAAACCGGCAGTTTCCAGTTATCCTATATTTATACCCCCCGCAAACAAAGTTTGGGGGGTATATAGGAATCACCCTGTCCGTCTGTCCATCTGTCCATCCTTATAAGCGCAACTCCTCCTAAACCTTTTGAAGAATTTTCATGAAACTTTACACAATGGAAGAACTCCATATGAAGATGTGCATGAAGCAATATAATTCCGTTCTGACATGTGCAGAGGGTATCACTTTGTGAGCTTGCTCACAGTACTTCTAGTTAACACTGACTATTAAAATCTCTGAAATCGGACCATTTCAATAAAGTTTCCCCCATGAAAAAACGTGTGTATTTCATATCAGAATATTTGGGGTTTTATAGAGCCAAGATATTACAGAATTTACCAACTGCAATCGGTACGAGATCTCCACTATTTCCATCGGATTGAAGTCACTGGTCTTCATTCATGGAGCTGTACAACGTTGCATTGGGAACATGTATAAATAAAATGTATTCGGCCTGTAGTCTGTAGTATTTCATGATGCAAGCATCACAACACAATAAGAAATTGAAATTGGAGAAAAACTGAAAAACACTCTTTTTTCGATGGTTGTTACACAACATGTAAGTCGAATGACTGTCACAAACACGTTTTCAGTTTGTCAATTTCTTTTTTTAATTTAGTTACCTCCCTTGATGTTTCTCTCCAGTGTTCATATATTCTGACATCACATGTGTATCCAGGCCTTGAAGTGTTCTAAAATTTCTACCTGTCGCATATGACAGGTGGAATTGTTTCTTACCTGTCATCTCCAAATTTTTAACTGGACATTGGAAACTCTTGTGAATTTATGAATACATGTATACAGTACTGTGAAAAGTACTGTAAAATGTACATGTATACTACATATATATTGGGCTATACCATTCATTAATGAACAAATACTGTTGGTCTTTCCCTGATATTGATGCTTTGATTTCAGAATCAAATCATTCACTGATTATTAAACCCATATGATATCTAATGCTAGTTGCAGATGACTGTTCCAAATATTTTTTCGAAAAAACACATTTTTAAAAAATTTTTCCTTCCAAACCATAACTTATGACCCCTCACTGAAACGAGATCGGCAAGCTCGTTCCAGTGAGGGGTCATAAGCTATGGTTTGGAAGAGAAAAAATAGAAGAAATTCAAAAAATAGACAGGCAATTTTTGTATATTATGCGGGTGGATTTGGGCGATTCGTTTGGTGAAGGGTTAACTACTGACCTGTCGTATGTGACAGGTATGCCTTCTTTTTACCTGTCTCCACCCAATTTCTGACTGTCGGTGACAGGTAGACAGGTGTACATTTCGAGCCCTGTGTTTATCTGTGAACAATGTGCCATTCAACTTCACAACACACTCTTACATCAAAGTTACTATTCAGTTGGGACGTATGTGATGAAAGATTTCAAGTATAAATATAGCCAAGCTACAACATGCAAAGGTGGTAGAAAATCGCCGCCTCAGTGTATAAAATAACAAGGATGTGACATTGTAAAGGTGACAGAAACCAGGGAGGGTTGGTGGGAAATTTCTAATTTTCCTCTGGCAATCGTGACACTGATGGGATGTCCGTCCTTTAAGAATAATTTCGAAAGAAGAGTGAGTTTCTTTGTCTTCCATGGAAAATAGCTACGAAACCACATGCGCATATCTTTGCTTTTTTTAATTGGCTGGAAGTCTACAAGTTATGCAATCTCTCCCATCCGTAGCCTACCGAGATCGTCCAGAAATGAAAACTTCATACTCGTAAAATGTCGTTGGCTAAATTTAGCAGCTTTCTTTGTCTTATTTGATTCTCCTCATTTACGGACGATCCCGGCAATGCGCGACGTCATGAATCGACTACGTAGTAGGATCTTCCATTTCAATAGCCGGTAATTGTACAGTCCCTGCCAAAGCATATAGGACATAAATTTCTAATATAAATACACTAATACAGCACTCCTCTGCACACAAAGCTTCATACACGCTTCACGCATATTTCGTTCATTTATGTGCAGATGAGTGCCCTCATTTACAGACCCCGGGTTACCAGATAAGCAGAGGCAAAGCTCTTGTTTGCATGGGAAAAATAAAATAACACAGAAAATTCTTTGTTGGAAGAGCTATATTCAACTTATCACTTTCTTTAAAATCCAATAATATTTATTTACAAAATGAAATGAAATTACTATAAATGTGATGAAAGATTTTAAGTATAAATATAGCCAAGCTACAACATGCAAAGGTGGCGGAAAATCGCCAAAGATGTGGGGCCTCTGGCCGCTGGTTCATAGGTGCTTACACCACGCATCAAACAGCTGCCAGAGGACACACATCCCGCCACCCAAAGCCTCTGTGGGATTAGCATGGGTAAGGCTGCTGATTTAGGTGTCCAAAGTGCTTCCAGATGTACATTTACATGAAGACTGGCCAGGTTCTCACTCAATCCTATTAGTAACCATTAAACTGATATGGTGTGAAAAATGGATGGATGGTTGTTTTGAAGATACACCAGAACTGCTGCAACGACAGACTAGAGAATCTGTCCAAGCAACCCGTCCTCAGAATGAGCGCAATCAATAGGCCTGGAAATATGGAGCAACAGCTTCTTCCTCATATTAATTTCCACGATTGAATATATACAGAAAAAGGAGTGGGAAGTGACTTAAGAGATTGTGTCACAAATTACAACATCGAGACCCCTGTGGAACTATGAATTTAAAACAACAATTAATACACAAAATTAAACAACAAATAATGCATGACACAAAACCCACGCTGATGCCAATGGAACGTCCAGAATGAAACAAACGCAAACGACATGTAAGAGGGGAAGACACCAAACCCTCGCCGATGCCGTCACCCCACATGTATACATGGAAACGTCTATAAATGTATGTTGTATTTAAGAGCAACGAATTCTCACCAGTGCATCCATTCCCCGGTCGCATTATCTACAGCCCAAATGACCCCATCTTCTCCATGTACCTATTATCAACGCATTCGGAAGAGATTGCAGCCTGTCACTCGCCGGCCTTCTCCACTTCCAAATGCCTCCAGTGTAATAGTTACATGCCTGGAAGAAGCAAACATCCTCACATTTGCTCCCCCACAAGATGATCACCAAACATGAGTAAATAGGAACTGAACGACCAGCTACCCACCCAGCAAGTCCCTACAATGCTGTTGGACGGAGATACTTTTTGAAGGCATCTGATTTCCACTGACCCTTGAGCCTAATCTGAGCATCCGAAAACCCCTTACTAGCTGCTAATGTTGCGGCACCAATCTGGAAACTATGGCCCTTGTAGCAACCTGAATCGAGACCGTAAAACTGTGCAGAGCGTTTCATCGAAAAGTTTCCTACTAATCCTTGAGCCATCTGGATATGCAAATAGAGGACCATTTACCATGCCTCACAAGTCCAAATAGGCTCGGAGAAGTATCGCTGGACATATAGCTGGGTTGGAATTCTTCCTCAAGCGCACCGTATGGGGGCGTGCATTTATATTGTGTTTAAAGTTGCGAAAAACTATCACCACCTCGTTTTGATTGCACTGGACATCTGAAAGTTGCACTACTTTGTTCTTGTCACCCTGCCGAGCAACGCATAGCTCCCCAAATACCTCAATTCTAGCAAAAGCGCAAAATGTATAAAGGGCACCAAAAAGTGCATTCCGATATGCACTAGAAATGCATCTGGGGAGGGCCTGTATTAAACGGCTCAGCACAACTTCGGTTATAGGCATTCGTACTTCCATACAAGGATGTAAGCGCTGAATGCCTACTATCATTTTCCGCACCACAAACACAGGGAATGTGACCGTAATACCAAACTCCGATGAGAAGGAGAGGAACGTTGTCACCGTCCTTCTATACGCCAAATTAGTAGACGGGCTAGTGAATTTTGTAGAATATGATTTACTGTCCTATGAAGTTCAAGAAGCTGAGATGGTCTGGAACTGTTGACGGCAGATCGTTGCATCACAGCGCCAATTTGTGGAATTCCTGTACCTGTAATCGAGAAAGACAGTCTGCTAATTTGTTTTTCTTACCAGGAATATATTTTGCCTTCATTAATACATTAAATCGTAAGGAGCTCAGCACCGATCTTAGTAACAAATTCAACAATATGGGGTCTTTTGTGGTCTGTCTGTTTATTACTACTACGACCACGTCATTATCAGAGAAAAACAAGATACTTATATTTTGAAGAGCGTCGCCCCATAATGTTAAAGCCACAACAATGGGGTAAAGTTCCAAAATAACTATGTTAAAATTCATGTTGTTTTCGGGCCATGAATTGAAAAACCAGCCTGACCCCAAAACAGCTCCAAACCCCTTTCCGCCCGAAGCATCTGTGTACAGATGAATCATGCGATTGCTCAGAAAAGAATTATCCAAAAACATGGTACGCCCATTGAACGAGTCCAAAAAAGAAAGCCAAATTTTGAGGTCTGCCTTAACTGACTTGTTAAGTCGAATATGATTATGAGGGTGGCTAACTCCCAAAGTTAAGTTGATGAGTCGTCTCAGGAAAACCCGGTCGGGTAGGATAACAGAGCATGCAAAATTAAGTGTGCCAATCACTGATTGGAGTTCACACAGACTGGCTTTCTTGCGCTGCAATAAAGCCTGTATCAATTGCTTGCATGTCGCGAGCTTATCTGCTGGTAACCGTGTCTCCATTAGGATTGTGTCAATGTCAATACCCAAAAATTCCAAGCATGTTGTCGGCTGTCGAGTTTTCTCCACCGCAATGGGTATGCCTACAAAACGGCGCAATGCTAGGAAGGAGTTAAGGCTTGCAGAACATGGCGCTTCAGTAGCTCCTGCGAATAGAAAATCATCCAACACATGCACTACGTGTTTCACACCCAGTTTATTTTGAAGAACCCATTCCAAACAGGAGCTGAATTGTTCAAAAATTGAACAAGCTGTAGAACATCCATTGGCAAGCATTTGTCAAAGAAAAAGTTTCCATGGATTTTGAAACCAAGGAGGGGATAATCATCGGGATGAACTGGTATGATGCGGAAGGCCGATTTAATGTCCGACTTTGCCAGAAAACAACCCGGTCCCAATGTTTTCACAAAGTTAATGGCATGCTGTATTGTAGCATACTGCACCGATGTCAATTCCACAGGTATCCCATCATTAAGAGAAGATCCCTCCAGAAACGACAGATGATGTATGCCTCTAATCTCTCCTGGACTTTTCTTTGGGACTACACCTAGTGGAGAGATGTGGAATGAGGTGAAACGAGGGCTGTCAAATGGTCCAGCCAACCTCCCAATTTGTAACTCACTTTCGATTTTTGTATCCAATATGCACGAGAAATCAGCTGCGGAAGTTAAATTGGTCGCATTGACAGAGATGTTGTCGCCCCGAAAACCTAGGCGGAAACCCTCGGTAAACCCAGAAATGAGGCCTTTCCTCGCAACACAATCATAACCATTTAAAACACTAGTCAAATTTCCAATTTTTATGTGTACCCATACTATGTTTGGTACACATGATGCCGGCATCCAGGGTGGCCATCTGTTGTTCGTCCATCCTTTGTCTGTCTGTCCGGCGTCCGTTTCCATTTCTTTGGCATTCGATAACTTGAAAAATATTGCTTGGATTGTCAAGTTACTTTATATTTGTGTTCAGGTTGCTGATTTGCCAAGCTGTATAGTTTTTGGTGTAAATCTGATGATTTGATCCCGAGATGTTAACCCTTTATCCTTCAAATTGAAAATTCCTCCAATCCCTTTGGCAATCGATAACTTTAAAAATATTGCTTGGATTGTCAAGTTACTTTATATTTGTGTTCAGGTTACTATGTGCCGAGCTGTATAGTTTTTGGTGTAAATCCGATAATTTAATCCTGAGATATTAACCCTTTATCCTTCAAATTGGAAATTCCTTCAATCCCTTTGGCATTCGATAACTTAAAAATATTGCTTGGATTGTCAAGTTACTTTATATTTGTGTTCAGGTTACTGATGTACCGAGCTGTATAGTTTTTGGTGTAAATCTGTTATGTTGATCCTGAGATATTAACCCTTTATCCTTCAAATTGAAAATTCCAATCCCTTTGACATTCGATAACTTGAAAAATATTGCTTGGATTGTCAAGTTACTTTATATCTGTGTTCAGGTTACTGATGTGCCGAGCTGTATAGTTTTTGGTGTAAATCTGATAATTTGATCCTGAGATATTAACCCTTTATCCTTCAAATTGAAAATTCCGCCAATCCCTTTGGCATGAGATAACTCAAAAAATATTAATCCGATTGTCGTGTTACTTTATATATTTATTCAGGTTACTGATGTGCTGTGCTGTATAGTTTTTTATGTATATCTGATAATTTCATCCGGAGATATTATTCATCAAATTAGACACTCCAATCCATTTCTATATGTACCCATACCATGCATGGTATACATAATGTTGGCATCCGTGGTGGCCCTCCGTCATACAGCTTTCTACTAGTTGCGCATATGGGTACACATCCGACGATTTCATTGGCCTATTTTTATAGGAGTGGGCAGCTGGTGAACAGATTGGTCAAATGAAACTGTAAAGCAGTTATTTGGATTTGTTGTGGGTGGCTGTGTTTTTACCTTGCAGAAAGGGCCAAAACCCATCTTGTTTACCTGGGCATTGTATAAATGGGTGGTCCTTGGAGCACTGAAAGCATGTGTGTGAATATCTGCAAGGGGTTCTGCAGCCCTGCCCACTGTGGAAGCGGTCACAGAAACGCTTGGGAAATTTGCGGCCTTGCCTACCTCCCACTTTGAAATTCCTATAATTTCCCCGGGCGAACTGCTTTTCCACTGAAGGCTTTTACACGGAAGGATCGTGTAAGGCTCGGAACCAGAGCTCCAATTGGAGGTCATTCCATTTGATTGAAGGGTTCACCTGTTTCAGCAGCCGAAATTTCCTATCATAAAATTCCCAGTTTCCTTTAGCTGCCACAATTGATCGAATTCTTGACATGTATTGCAGCAAGCTAGTATTTTCCAGGGGATATTTGGTGAGGTAGACAGTCATAAACACCTCAAAGGCAGATAGCTATTGAGTAATGCGCTGTATACCTTTAGTTGCTTTAGGGGTACATGTCCAAGAAGGACATTCCTTCTCCAGCCCCGACATGGAGAGGGTATACTGAGTTATTTCAGTCTCAGTAGATAACAGGGATGCTAAGTCTATGAATTCCCCGGCCCAGATTTTGGCCTTCAATTTAGGTGAAACTCTTGCATCTAAGGGAGGTGTCTGGAAAATAATCCCCCTTGCCCTAGAGATGACCCCTGATAAGTACCCCTTTGTCCATAGACCATTGGGCCCAGAGAACACACATTCAGTGGCTGCTCACATCTCATATCTGTACCAGCAGCAGAATGGGAATTCCCCGGAACCATGATCGACACCTGTGTTGTGACAGGAGTCATGAGACTGTTTTGAAGAGGAAACGGTTGACTAATCTGGTCCGTACCTGCAATACCACTTGCGTTAGCAGAGGTCTAAGTCGGGGATACAGGGTGAAATGGGCCCTGCACTTGTATGTCCGCATTCATTGGCCCACTATAGGCGACAGTCTGAGATTATTATGATCCCCGATATTTGAACCAGACCCTCGGCAAGCCTTGGGTCTGGTTCAAATATCTTGCCCCTCAGGTGAGATATCCCCATCCCACCTCCAGACTCAGCGAGGATGATTTTTCTCCCTCCACCATGCAGCGATTACGTTAGCCAGAGGTAATCGGGAGTCACGTGCTGATTCAATCAACTCATTTGATATTCGTTGTTTTGAGAAACTGATGACACCAGCGGAAAGAGCGTGCACAAATTATGTATATACCAAACGTATATACCACGAATTCGATTAGGAACGGTGGCACCTTGAGGGTTGAAGAGTTTTAGAGCATCGAACTTTGATCACACTGCATTCCGATGACGTCAATATGAATTAGTTGGTAGCAAGAAACTGAAATGATATGCATAACGCCATAATAACGTTATAAATGTATAACGTAACATGGATAGGGTGGGATACATCTGTCTCTCCCTGCTATCTCACCTGGGACACATGTATGTTACACATGCAGTGGGAGGTCGGAGAAAAAGAGCTGCTGGCACTCGCCACTCGGAACTATGTTTGTGACAAAAACAGGCTGGGTATCTGCCCACAGAGAGGTCTGAACTGTTTGTTGGGAGTCTGTTGGCTGTGTCAAACCGAACATAACGGAAGGTGTGTCAGCTTCTGCTGAGCTTCCACACATTGCAGGTAAATTGGAGAGCAACACCTGCTGAGGATTCACGCCACTGCCTCCAGTGGCCTCTTGCATGATGGAATCACCTTGGGGTGTTTTCGCCACTAAGGGAGCACTAGAATCTTCCACTGAAATCAGGCCCAGCACACTTTTAGATTTTGCTGCCCGGGAGGACCTTGTAGTCCTATCCGGCACTTTCTCCTCAGAAACTGACGCCACCGAATCACAAATCGGTTCCTTTAATTTGTTTCGCACCCTAACTGTGAGGCCACACGGAACAGAAACACTAAACTGGAGCACCTCCGATCCACTATACTGCACCTGAGATGTAGTGGTTGCCGAGAGAATGTCGGATGATAGATGATAGCTGATAATGTTGGCTCAAACCATCTTGTAAAGCTGTAGTGGCTGATTTTTTCCTTGATGATCTGCCTGCTTTCTTTTGTTTAGGGATGATTAAACTGTCCCTAAAAGACAGAGAATCAGTGCGTCCCCACATAGTACCGCATTTAAAGGGGGGGGGGGGGGGGGGGGGGGGGCAAGAACCCTATACTAAATAGCCCAAGTCCGGGCAACAACGGCAGCCGGGGAACATGCAGACCAAATACCATTACATAGCACCATGTAGGTAGCATAAAAACAAACTCCCCACAGATCAACGGTAGGATCAGGGCTAAAGTCTAACGAACAAATTGTCGCAGCCAGCACCGCCACTCGATACCAGGATTTGCATCCTTAGAGCATCATGTTAACACCAAGCTGAACAATGGCTTTTATCAGCCTAGCGAAATGAGTATCGGTGCCCACACCAACTGTTAACGGGTACTGCATGCCCCCGGCTACAATAAGAACACTTAACAGAAAATTATGTGGAAAACTAACAGGTTGGGCCGTGTCGGATGGGCCATAAAGGAGCCCATAAAGTACACGGGCCAGGGAACCACCACAGCTATTTATTTATTTATTGATGTTTAAGGTCACATATTTATGCACAATGGCTAATCATGACCTTGACAGTTTTACGGGTGGAGGAAGCCGGAGTACCTGGAGAGAACCACCGAGCAACGACGAGCAGCTGCCAGCTCCCCAACATCGTAACTCCGCACTGCAGCACAGATAGGGTTAGATTGGTTGAAGACATGCGTACCATCGACGTGCAGTATGCCTTAGTACACGGCGTCATCGTGCCCCCATGTGGGCAATGGAGATGATGTGTCTTGCCCAAGGACACAACGCGGTTGCCGCAGGTGGGATTCGAACCGAGGACCTCTCGGCTTGCAGCCTGCACCTCTACCTACTGAGCCACCGCGCTCCCCACCACCACAGCTACATGTATACTATCAAAGTGATAAACTACTAATAGGGTGGGAACCCACCACTGTATATTCCTGACATTGGCGTACTGATCAACATCTACACAAAATTGCTTAATGCTATGTAACAATGTTCCACGAATACTTTTGTAGAACTGCTTCAATCGACTCTCATGGAGGTGGACTCCATCAAAGAGATGATAAACCTCCCTATACAAACGAGTGCTGTGCTGCCAGAATTGCACTCGACCCTGGTAATCAGGATCGGATAAAAGCACTTCCAGATAACAATTTACCACAATGACATCGTCATTGTACTTTACAATGCGGGCCGAAGTATCAATGGCTGAGCAACCCGGGAACTGATGCTGCATATGAAGTTTGGTGCGAGGGAATAGCTGACAAATGTACACAGCACGAACACCACAGGTCGAGAGAAAATATTTGCACAGATCATCAGTCTTACTGCAGACTGTCTCCGGTCGGGTACCTTCCTGTGTAAGGTCATTCCCCCCCAATCTGCAGCACGACAATCTACAGACGATAGCCTTTGACAATATGAATGTCCTTACGTAACATTCGATCAATTGTGTTTCCACCAACGCCGTGTAACCGTACCTCCACCTCCTGAACCTGACGATCCAAATTGAAGTGAGCTGAGAAGTTTAGCTTCGATGGAAAAACAACATGTGGTTCCAAAAATGAACCCAGTCAACGATTGAAAGAATGTCCAAGCACCAAAAGTTTCAGTTTCTCGGCCATTGAACACGGCCCTATTCTAAGCTAATTTACCTCTGAAAATAACGAACTCGCTGTCCACAAAAATTTTCCTCTGATAATCGTGACACTGATGGAAGGCCTGTCCTTCAAGAATAATTTCGAATGAAGAGTGAGTTTCTTTGTCTTCCTTGGAAAATAGCCACAAAACCACATGCGCATCTCTTTGATCTTTTTATTTGGCTGAAAGTCTACAAGTTACGCAATCTCCCCCATCTGTAGCCTACCAAGATCGTCTGGAAACGAAAACTTCATACTCTTAAAATGTCGTTGGCTAAATTTAGCAGCTTTCTTTGTCTTATTTGATTCTCCTCATTTACGGACGATCCTGGCAATGCGCGATGTCATGAATCGACTGCGTAGGAGGATCTTCCATTTCAATAGCCGGTAATTGTACAGTCCTTGCCAAAACACGTAGGACATAAATTTCTGATATAAATACACTAATACAGCACTCCTCTGCACACAAAGCTTGATACGCGCTTCACGTGTATCTCGTTCATTTAACAGAGTAACACACAATCATTACAAGAGAACAATATTGTGTGATTCTATCATTTATAAAGACCTTCCCCCACCCCAACTCCAAAAAATGCAAATATTATTTTGACTAATATTGCCCAGCACTATACATGCATACTCTGAGAACTTAGCTTTCGTAATCGGTGATTTATCAACGAAATTCTGCAGTATAACAGGCACTAACAGATTTTTTTCTGGGTCCTATTTCAACCATCGGAATCGGCATAAGAAAGCAGAGAAATAATCGGTAATCAGTTCAAAGCAAGTTTTGATAATCGGTTCATCACTAGTTTAGGATATGAACTCCTGAGTAGCGACAAAAGGGTAGCAGTTTAGGACTTGAAGATCCCAGGGCTATTTTTTGCAGACGATATGGTGCTAGTGTCAGAAAGCGAAGAGAAAATGCTGGGAATTGTTTGGAAATATGGGAGCAAATGGAGACTCGAACTAAATGAAAGCAAGAGAAAAGTTATACCTGTGGTCCACAAAGTGGAACCCACTCGAAGGTGGAGAGTGGGAGAGTTCTGTATTCTGGAAGGTAGCAGCAAACTTCTTAGTGTAGGACACAGGTGACTATGAGTATCTGGGGGTAAATATAAACATTACAGGAAGAGGCATCTACCAAAGCCACACAAATAAATTGATTGTGAAGGGGAGGCGAATCCTTAACCAAATAAAACTTATATGGAGAAACAGTTTCAATCAGGTTTTCATGGGGAAAACCATTTGGGAAATGGTGGGTTTGCCAAGTATAACATATGGTACGGAAGTGGTACCCTTAAACCAGATGGCTGTAAAGAGCTTGAAAACCCTTCAGAACGATGCAAGCCGATAGATAATGGGGTCGAGTAATGCCGCAGCACTAGAAGTAATCAAGGGCGAGCTTGGGTGGATGAGGATCAAGGACAGGATAGACTTATTGAAACTCTTATTATCTTAATTATTTGGAAAATCCCCGACAGCCGATGGTGTAAAGTAATGTTCCAGAGAATTTTCAACTCAAATATCAAGACAGGGTGGATGGTCCAAGTGAGGGTTCTAATAGAGAACTACTCATTGGAGATCTCGGACCTAGACTTTGGGACAAACCAGGATAAAACAATTGTCAGAGAAAGGGTCATGGAGGATGGTAACTTTAATTGGCGAGAGGGGGTCAAATCAAAGAGGGCTTTGGGTGGCCTGCATGATAAAGAGAAGGTTTTGAAGAGTACCTTGATGGCACCTTTGGGAGATCACTGTTGTTCAAGCTGAGGTTGCAGTCCCTGGAGCTGAGGGGAAAAACAGTGAAAAGGAGTGCCAGATGTGTAATTTGGGCGTGGTGGATACCCTGGAACACTTTCTTCTAGAATGCCCAAAATACCAGTCTAAAAGAATAAGATTCACTGGGAGTATAATGGGGAAGTGGGATGGGAGAATGAAGGACACGTGGTTAGTGAGAAACTCAAAGGAGAGGGTTAATATGCTAATCAGAGAGATTGGGAAGAATGGGGCAAGGGATGTCATCAAGCAGTTCGTCTCTGTGTGTAGGGAGGAGAGAAGAAGCATGGGAATAGGGAGGCAGTTGGAAGTACATGTACATGGGGTAACCAAGGCCTTCTTACTCGAGAACCGCGACAAATCAGCGGCCGGCCAAAGTGTTATTATTATGTTATATTATAGTGAAGTGTGCTATGTCCTAGTACTGCCAGCTGGACATACATATAGCACACTTTAAATAGCTCCCAGGTGACATTTCTATGGTATTTTCTAGTAAGATGATAGTAAGTAAGATTAATTGGAGGGCCTGGATATAATACCAAAAAACCAAACTGAAACCAAGGTTTTAAAAAAAATAAAACCGAAACCGAACCTGGAAAAAAACACTCCATGCACTCCAAGGGGCATAACTCTGATAGCACCCCAAAAATTGTTTCCAAAATTAAAAAAAATCTTCAGAAGCTCTAGTCAGAATCGTTTCATATTTGGTATACAACTTCTCTAGGGGGGTCAGATTCAAGTTTTGTTCAAATCGAGTCCCTGGATTAAGATTTGTGCTCGATATTGGAGCCCGAATTTTAACTTAGTGGAATATTCTTTGAATATCTTCTTCAGATCCACCAGTCGGATTCCTTTCATATTTGGTAGACAAAATCTCTAGGGGGTCAGATTCAAGTTTGTTCAAATCTGGTCCCTGGGGTAATATTTGGGATCCCTATTGGAGCCTGAATTTTAACTTGGTGCAATATGTGGAATATTCTTTAAAAATCTTCAGTTGCACCAGTTGAAATCGTTTGGTATTTGATATACATCTCTGGGGGTGGGGGGGGGGGGGGGGGCAGTCAGGTTCAAGTTTGTTCAAATTGGGTCCCTGGGTTAATATTGGGGCAATAGTGCAATATGAGGTATGTTCTTTAAAAATCTTCTTCAGATCCACCGCCCCCGTGGGAACCTCGGGAAGTGAAGCAGTGCTTGTTTACTGTGGTAACCAAGCTCTGTTTCACTGGTAAAATAGGACCCAGTCACTAATGCTTGGGGTGCGAGTCCTCTAAAATAGGCAACATGGGGTATAAATGATTGACTGTCAATGACTGACCTTGACTTTATCTCTGTGTTGTCATGATTAGCCATTGTGCAGAACTTAAACAACAATAAATAAATAAATAAATTAAATTCAGATCCACCACTCAGAATCTATTTATGTTTGGTATACGACATCTCTGGGGGGAGGGGGAGGGGGGTCAGATTCAAGTTTGTTCAAAATGGGTCCCTGGATTATTATTTGGGCTCTCTATTGGAACCCAAAGTTTAACTTCGTTCAATTTTGGCTGCATTGATACGTTTTCTCACGATATGATGCATATCACTATATGATCACCACGATTCGATACATACAATACTCTCGTCAATCATCAAAAAGTGAGGACACAAGAAGTAAATGTACAGTTATGAACCACCAGGTCACCCGGTCTTTCATAACTGCAGATTTGCTTCATGAGTCCTCCAGGGGTCGATTTAATTTGAAAATTTTGATTAGCGTTTTGCTGGTCATAACTGGGAATTGATTAGCAATTTAGTCAATTTGATTATCATTTTTGCATTGAGTTTGAATGAAAAGATGAAAAAACTGCTGAAAATAACCTGGTCCATCAAAAAGAACCAATGCAAATTGGAATGTTTGTGACTGATGTTCAAAACATCAGTCACCTACATTGCAATTTGCACTGGTTCTTTATGAGAATTGAGAATAATGTTACGAATAATTCAATCATGTTTTAAAACACTTTTGGTCACTGATGTATTTCTTAGAATAGTGTACACCATGTTTTCATTGCATCAGTTGGCATCTGCTTTGAATTGTGTGGTGCCCAGTGGGAGACTGTAATTTCTTCCTTTACAGCCAGGATGAGGAAAGGTGAGAATCATGAGATGAAAATGATTGTTTGGTTCAGGTAATATAAGGAACTGGAGGATAAGCCGGTATTTCGATATGCTTCGATATAATTTTTGTAACCGGTAAAATATCGCTTGTCTTGAAAAATTACCGGTGTATCGAAGCTTTCAATATTAGGAATAGAGGGGTCGATAGTCATATTCTTGGACTTTCATTCACAAGTTGTCTTGCCTGCGAAAGTTAACAGAAACATAATGGAAATATAATTAATAAAACTACATTATTAATTATTTGCAAACTGGTTCTTTATTTATTGACAGGTAAGTGCTTTCAACACTTTCGGGATTTGGGAAGACAAAACCCACAAATATAAAGTTGGACAAGCCTGAAATAACAGCAATAATTAAAAAGAGTCCCATAAATAAATCCATATAATGTAGTATATACCAAGCGCCATCAACGGAACAAGGCAATTATCGCTTCAAATAAACACATTCATAGACACAGTGCACTGAACCGCAATAAAATTCTCTAACATTAAAACCAGATCGAACGACAATGAGGTCAGCACGCACGGACGGCTATTGGTGGGTTTCACAAAAATTAACACTATCAAAGCGTATCAGTATCTGACATTATTTCAGTTTACTCTGGTGCCAGATTCATAATTTGGGGAAGGTGAGGCACAGGTACTCGGCACAAGCTGAGAAGTGAAATAAAAGAAGATATCCGACAGCATTTTTGGATTGATGCTGGCATGCCCCCATAATGATATATAAATATTAACGTTAATATTTATATATCATTATTGGAGCACGTCAGCAATGATCCAAAAATGCTGTGAGATGTAATTTGTTTTCCATTTCTCAGCTTGTCGTGTGGGTGTGTTAACGGCTTTTGAAAGCATATTCATCTTTATGAAATATACAATTGCTGGGGAGATTGTTTGTGTGTGTGTGTTTTGGGGTGGGGTGTAAAATAATATGTATTCTGGAAATCGTCTTTCTAAATAATGGAGACAGCAGAGGAGGAAATGCTTTCCACATGGGGTGGGGGGGGGGGGGGGTGGGGGGAAATTGTACGTCCAGCATACAGGTTTATTTTATTTAGCACCTACCCACCTATACATCTCTAAGGGGGTCATATTCAGGTTTGTTCAAATTGAGTCCCTGGGTTAATATTTGGGCTCCTAGTCTGAATTTTAACCTAGTGCAATATGAAGGAATTTCTTTAAAAATCTTCTTTAGATTCACCAGTCAGAATCCTTTCATATTTGGTACACATCATCTCAAGGTGGGTCAGATTCAAGTTTGTTCAAATCAGTTCCCTGGATTAATATTTCGGCTCTCTATGGGAGGCTTAGCGAGGTCTGAAAAGGTCGCGAGCAGGAGAGGTCCCTCTCTTACCCAACAACATCTGGGGGCCAGATGTTGTTATGAGAAACTTGCACCGGCCGGAGCATACGTCCACCCCTGCTGCTCGGGACGCTTCGTCTAGACTGCAGCCGTCCTCGGCTATGATTAGTAAGCACACATGACCACATCCTAGCTACCCGACTTGGATATCCAGCCAGCTGTGCGAAGATGGAGCCAGTCTTCTCCCGTGAAGTCGGAGCATCCGGTAGCTAGGGAACGAAGGCTTCGATCTTCGGGACATTCGGAGAAGAGATCCATCTCCGGAATGCCATCCCAGGAGCAGGAAGCGGCTAAAAAACAGAAAACTGCTGCTCCCCAAGCCTCAGTGATTGACTTGCTGTCGCAGATTGCGCAGATGCTCCCAGCATCCCAGCAAGTGCGAGAGCAACCTCCCTCAGACTCCGGAAGTGAGCTGTCGGATGGTGCTGGGTCGGTCCGGTCATCTGTTCACGCAGATGCAATGGACCGAGATTCACAGCTGATGCAGTCGGATGGTGAAAGGGATAAGGAAGAGAATTACTCTTCCCTTTCGGAACAACATATGGTTGCAATGGATTTTATCCATCAATACTATCCTGAATTTGTTCCGCCGAATCCCCAAGCTGCGACAACAAGGGAGAAACCGCTGGCGTCTTTAGACACAGACTTTATACGGAGGAAGGAAGAAGTTCTTTCTTTCCCGGTTCAGTCTAGCAGGTGTCGCAGGCCTTTGGCCATGTAGACAACGCCATATTTAACCTCTCTAGTCTGAGGAAAAAAGGCGGTTTCTTATCAACATCTTCCATAAATATACCGTTCCTTGGACCACATTCATTTAAAACGGTTAGAGAAGATGTTCAGAGAGCTCCTTTGCATTTAGATGAGCAGGCTGGGGATTTTTAGACACATTCTTACCTGCCTCATTCAATATTCGCTGAGATGTAATGGAATGTGCTATTTCATCGAATAGAGCGAATATGTCCTACACAGGTCACTTTACCAGAGCTATGGCGCAACGTCTCAACGGGAAGGAATTTGAGGATGTGTGTATCTCGCTTACAGTTCTTTCCAGGGCAATCATGTATGCCACGTATAACTCCCCCCTGACAGTGGCAAATCTGTAGTTAATTGGACATGATGCTGCCATTGCGTCGTCATCACTTATAGATGACAAGGTAAAAAGCTCTCTCTGGGTCGCTCCGAACATACTATATTTGATGACAAGTATCTTTGTGGGGAGGACGTAGTATCTCCTCCCGTAAGCCTCGCAAGTCCTACAGGTGATGTTCAAGACCTATATTGCTTGCCAGTTGGTGGAAGGTTATCAAACTTCGCGAGAAACTGAATAGCAGTCATGGAAGATCAGTGGGTGAGAAGTGTAGTCTCAGAGGGCCTACGACTATCATTCCGAGCGAAACCTCCCACTAAGAAGATGTCTGCATTGAACAAATCTTCTGGCGGATCCTTTCAAAAGAGAATCTCTCCTAGCGGAGGTACAGGCTCCCTTATTAAAGGAAGCAATCGAGGTCATCGAGAATCAAAATTCTCAAGGCTTTTACAGTCACCTGTTCCTCGAACCGAAGCCAGATGGCTCGTTCCGACCGGTAATAGACTTGAGCTGGATAAACAAGTTAATCGTGGCTCCAAAGTTTCATATGGAAACCATTCGGTCTGTAAGAGCGAGCATTCGAGTGAACGATTATGCGGCAAGCATAGACCTAAAGGATGCTTACTTTCATGTCATGGTACATCCGGCTTTCAGAAAGTACCTGCAGTTCACCGTGCGAGGAAAGATTTATCAGTTCAGATCAATGTGCTTTGGTCTGAACCTGGCTCCTTGGGCTTTCACTGGAATAATGAATTCGGTAACGTCAGCTTTCTTGGACGACATTCTTCAGAGATACGGCAACAGAATTATTCTTCAGAACGATGTTCAGAGTCTGCTACAATTGCTCTGATGTCTAGGTTTCATAGTAAATGAGAAAAAGTCGGATATAGCTCCGTCCAAGTTGTTCACTCACTTGGGAATCAGCTTCGAGACTCACAACAATCTGGTTCATCTGCCATTACCCAGAGCGAAATTAGTCAGTTGTTATGCTCGCTTTTGTCTAAACTCAGATGCAATTACAGCAAGGGAGTTCATGCGACTGATGGGGTTTTGCAGAGCGGCTGCGGATCTTATTCCGATGGGCCGCCTTCGCATGCATCCCCTCCAGATATTCTTTACTCAGAACTGGAGTGTGAAGACGCATTCGCCGAAACCAGTATTGTTTTAATGGACATAGTAAAACAAAAGGTTCAGATTTGGCCAGATCTTCAGTGGTTAACTCAAGGAGTTCCACTTCAACTGCAGGAGTTCCACATCAACTTCCGGATCCGGCTTTCATGATTATGGCGGATGCGAGTCAGACGGGCTGGGGCGTGACCCTTTGTCCCACAGACTTGAAGTGCCAGGGTCTTTGGGGCTCTCGGTTCCTAGAGAAACACATAAACATCAAAGAGATGATGTCAAAAGGGCTAGCACTGCAACATTGGATTCGCCAAATAGCGAACGTCCACGTTCAAATTCTGTCAAGACAATTCAACAGTAGTTGCTTACCTCAGGAACCAAGGCGGCACTCACTCGATTCCAGTATGCGAATTAACAGAGACGATCCTCCTATTCGTCCTGAATCATCACGTTCATCTCTGTGTCCGTCATATACCGGGTTGTCTGAACGTATTAGCAGACTTGCTCTCTCAGAAAGGTCACCTGTTTCCATCGGAGTGGACTCTCAACAAGCGAATATTCAGTCAGATTTGCTACTAGTGGGATCGTCCCATGATAGATCTTTTTGCGACACACTTGAACAATCAGTTACTGACGTTCGTGTCGCCATGCCTAGATCAGCGAGCGAACTCAGTAGATGCTCTGTCAATTTCATGGGATGGGATGATAGGATATGCATATCCTTCATCTCCATTGATTCTAGAGCTGTAGGTTTTTAAGTTTCTTGTTCGGTTTCGGTTTCGGTTTTTCAGGTTGAGTAAAACCTCGGTTCGGTTCGGTTTTCGGTTTGTTCATGAGCCCAAATAAAATTCAAACTCATTCTATATGTCTGGAATCATAACTGAATGGCAGTGAAATTGAATGAAACTTAATGAATGCCCGAAATAAGCTATAATACATGAAGAATCAGGAAGGCCAATATAATAATTACCTAAATATACAGAACTTTTATTGTGCTCGGCCATTTTTCGAGGTCTGACGCCTACGCGCAACTTGAGGAAAGCTGCGAACACAACTAAGCTGAAATGTCGAAAATTCACAGAATGTAGCCATCCCAGAGTAGTGAGAGTACCCAGACACTGCCATCGGCAATGTCTGGGTACTCTCACTACTCTGGGATGGCTACATTCTGTGAATTTCTGCAGCAAGAGAGTATTTTAATAAAAACGAAAAACCTTAGATTACGGGATGTCAACGGTTTCGGTTAACCTACAACTCTAATTGATTCAGCAGATTCTGTTAAAGATCAAACAGTCTCATTGCAAAATCCTGCTAGTAGCACCTCTGTCGTCACAGAAACCTTGGATCGATCTTCTCGGGTGTCTGTTATGGGACTTCCCTGGAAGCTTTCGCCACGAGAGGATCTTCTTTTTCAGGGGAAGTCACGTGCACTGCACGAATGGATGTTCTTATTCAGGGGAAGTCACGTGCACTGCATCACAACCCGGAAGGTCTCAACCTTCACGTATTTCCATTGTGCGGTCCTTCTTGCATGGAAAAAATTTTACAGGACGAGCAGTGGACGCAATTTCTAACTGTAGGAGGGCTTCCTCTTCATTGAATTATGCAAGGAAGTGGAGGATTTTCTTTGGTTGGTGTAGAGATCAGTCGATAGACAAATATGATCCATCCATACCTAATATTGCCGATTTCCTGGTCTTCTTGTTGGACGATCTCAAACTTCAGCCTGTCACTATTAAAGGCTTTAGGTCTATGTTATCAGATACTTACGCTCATCATATTAACTTGGCTATTGGATCAAATACTTTGTTATCCAAGATAGTTAGAAATTCTAGAGCCCTCAGATTAATTCCTAAGTGGAATTTGGCTTGGGTTCTGTTGAAGCTCAAAGAAGCTTCTTTTGAGCGGTTAGACGTCGAAGAGTTCAAATTCTTGACCTATAAAACGGCGTTTCTCTTAGCCTTTGCATCTGCTAGAAGAGTCAGTATGATTTTTGGCTAAGAATCTGATTCCGGATAAGCGGCCAGAGCCAATTGTCATTAAGGCCTTACCGTCCTTTGCTGTGTCTGGTCAGAACTATGCGCATTTATAAACATCGATCAGATTTCATTAGAAAGGAAAGAAAAAGTTTATTTCTTTCTTTGCTTCCTAACAGAAAAGATATTTCTGTTCATGCTGTCACTAGATTGATTCAGTTGGCAATACGCAGTGCCCACGAAAATCTATCTTCGGATGAACGTTCTGTCAATAAGATCTCGGCGCACGATGTTAGATCACTGTCCACTTCTTCGGCTTATTTCAACAGTATAGCCATTACTGATCTCATGAAGGCTGCTTGCTGGACACAGCCCTCTTCATTTACCAAGTTTTACCTGAGAAATTTGGAGTCCATCTCCGGTGACCTTAGATCTTTGGGTCCTCTTTCTGTTGCTCAGAATGTCATCCATTAATATTACTTCTATAAGGTCTTTAGGCAGTCCGCTCCAACACTGATGCTGTTCCGCTGCCCTCTTCATTCTGTGGAATTTTACCTCAGAACAAGGGGGGGGGGGGGGCGTTTTTTCCCTTATGATTATCTGGCTTTATAGTAAGGCTGTCACAATTATGAATTTTCATAATCGATTATTTTGTCATAAAAATCGACGGTTATTCGATTATTTATGGTTAATATTTCTGTCTCGTTTCCTAGAACTTCGTCTATGAAATAACTTGGGAGGCTTTAAAAATTAAAATATCCTAATCGTAAATAAAGCAAACGAACACCAAACCTTAAAAAATTTGACAAAACAGAATCTACATCGCATAGATTCAAACTTCAAATCATAGAAATATGCATACTAAACTCACTAATGGCCCCATCCGCGCTCAATGCGTAATGATTATGAATTTAGCCTCAGGGAATGTCAAATCAACAAAGCTTTACACGTGGAAATGAAACTTCCGGTTGCGGTACGTCAGAGAACAAAATAAATCATCATGCTTTAAAAATAAATAACATGGCATTTCGAAGTTTTTCCCTCTTTACTTTCCATATGTTAAAATTGCTTATCAAGTATCAAATTGATAAAAACAAAAACAACTCAACAGTCGGCGAAGTCTTATTGGCAAGGAACACAGTGTAGCTATTGACAGTAAGGCATCATCGAGTGTTATGTTATTTTTGTTAAATTGTTATCACCGCTAATGGTAGTAAGCCAGCGATGCTGGAACCGGAATTTTTGGCCCATGAATGATAATGATTCAGCCCCTATTCAGTCTGAAAATGCTTTCCCTTTGGGGGGGCTAAATCTTTCCAGGGATTTATTAAATACAACCTCGTAACAACGTTGATGTTTTTTTTGGCAGGTCACATGACTCACATCAAAGGAATGAGAAGTATAACTATTGGGAACTGAGTGATCACGCATACGATGATGACTGGGTTTCGGCTAACTTTAACTCGCGTGGTGCCGCAACTTGAAGCTATATATTGGTTTTATGTTTTAACCCCGTTCACACACACATTTGTTGTCGAAATAGGTCCTTTATGTGAAACAATAGCTTGTGAATCAATATTTCCCCTTTGTTTAACAAAAAGGTATGACAGCACATGTATGTCCAGTCAAATAATCGATCATTGAAAAAAATTGTCGATTATGACCTCAATCGACAGTTGATCGCTTTTTCGATCATTCGTGACAGCCTTACTTTATAGTGAAAAGCAAGGGAATTACCTCCTCTGGTGACAGTAGTCCTGTGTCGGTGCTGTGGTGGTTTTAATGTGTAGCTTGGTGTGAAGCAATAACTATGTCTCGTTTATGTACTATTTTTAAAGTGTCGCTCACTGTGAAGCATTTGTATATGTTATGTGTCAAACGGTGTTAATATACAATCCTCAGACACTTTTAAATGAGTATAAAGAGTCTCATTCTCTGGACTATCTTTATATATTGGTTTTCCTTCACCGAATTAGCATAACGGGTTATGCTGGCATTAAATGGAGAATTATATTTTATGTAATACTCAATTACATTGTTGGTGTTATGCCTTTCTCTTTTCTCGTGAAAGAGAATGACATATAATTCTTATCATCTCCTATTCTCCTGTAGGAGCTATCCTTTACTGAAGTAATTGAGAGATTGGATTTTCGTCCAAATGATCGTCAGGTCCTAGGCCCTTCAGCCTTTTTACGATTCAGCTAGTCTGGACCATTGGTTGTCGTATAAAAATATAAATTTTAAGTAATTTGTGTATTTTTTATACTTGGCAATGGCTCATACCTCCCCGCTGTTTATAACATTTAACAGGCATCTGTAGAAAGAATGATGGATGGGGCCAATTTCGGTACCTTCCTGGATACTGCGCATGCGCAGATCTCAAAAGTATGGAGGACCAGATAGGACTTGATTTTGTTGGTTTTGCATGCAAATTTTGGGGATTGGGGGGCAAAATCTGTGTTTGGCCCTGGATTAATTTGAGTTAGCACCAGCAGCTAGTCTGGGCCATATTGGTAAGTATAAAAAATAGTGCTGAAACGGTTGGCCCATTTTTGTAACCGGCTAAACGTCAGGCCTAACCGGATTTCAACCGGATATCCGTTAATTTTAACCCCTGATATTATTGCATTGTCGACGATGCAAAATCAGTCAGGAATGGCGAGAAAACAGTTCAAAACACTGCCACCTGACTGTCACAAAATGTATACAAACGAACACCATCGAGTGCCAACGGGAATTGTCGATGTGCAAATGATCGTCAACAGTTTATATGACTACAAATGGTCCCACATAATAGTGATGATACATCGTATCTGTGGTCACATTGCATTGCCCGGTCACAAAAACAGGCCTTGCCATTTGAAAATCACAAGCGCACGGCATGCAGCACACCTGAAACAAAAATCGCATATGCAATTTGTTCCCACGGGCACACATTTGAAGTGAGGGACAAATGTCGTTGATATTAGTTAAGAATTTTCCAACCAGTTTGTAAATTGTAGTTAGGCATAGTTATTAGTTAACTGTATTAGCAAAGAGCCTCTTAACTTGAGTGGCTTGAATCTGATATGATCAAAGAGTGAATATATAATCCTAATTTTTTGAATATCTTTTTCTGTTCACTGCTAAGACAAAAGTCACAAACAGTTCCACATTTATAGATTGCATTTGCCTATTCCTCGAACTGAAATTTCTGGCGGGAATATGTTGCGAGTCATGAAAGGGGTGTAGTAAGAAATTATTATATGCCCCATTGACCAAGAGCCCCTCATCTGACATTGACAAATGAAAAATAAATTTTACAATGCTAGATTTTAAAATAGGTTTTTTATGACATACCATGCTTTTAAACAGTTCAATAAAATCAAAACATGTTTTTTTCTGAAATATGTTTGTAAAGTACCAAACAGTCAATTTACTTTGAAAGCACCATTACTCACACTGGGGGATTTTTTCAGCATTATAATCTGCAATCAACAACACCTCATCAAAGAGAAGAATGGCAAATTTGTCTGTAGAAGACAATGTTACACTGACAAGCAATGTTACACTGACAAGCACCTGCTCACTGCTGCCCACACAGAAAACAACCACCTGCAGTGAACTCACTCTTGACAGTTTGATACAAAGTAACAGACATTTATCCACAACCTGACATTCCAAGTGACTGAAATAACTGTTCTTTCTACATTCCAACACTTTAACCCTTTCATGTTACATCGACTACACATCATTGTAAATCGACAAATGTTTGGTAGCTTTGACAATGCTTGTGTCGACAAAAGAATTGTAACGTCTTTTGCCCAAATACTATTTATTTATTACTTTTGGTATAGCGGTTAAGAGGTTGACAGCTTTTTCAACTGGTTATGCCAATAACCGGTTGCAAACCGGTTATCTTGCTAACCGTTTCAGCACTAATAAAAAATATACAAATTACTTAAAATTTATCATTTTTCAGACTGATGCATTAGCTTTATATTTCATTTTAACTCCTGATTTGCAATCTTTTGAAATAGTTTATTTATGATATATGAATTACTACTGAATATGTGAGAATTTTATTATTTTACTTATTTATTTGAATGTTTAACTTTATAATTATTTTCTTTTGTTATGTGAAATAAAAAAAATGAATGAGGCTCTTGGGGCTGGTAATCCTAAGCATAAAAAATTTAATGATGAATTACATGTATGCACTCCATGGAGGTTTCACAGATCTGTACATACCGAGCAAAATATCATTTTGTTTGTTTATCATTCCCCCTTGAAACCAAGGAAAGTGGATCAGTGCTTCTTTTCTATCATAAAGAAGTTCTGCTTTACTTTGTAAAATAGGACCTGGTAGCGAAGTCCACTGAAATAGTGAAATTGACAGCATAGGTATAAACAGTCGTCTAAACTTGACTTCATACCTATCTTGCAGTCATGATATAGGCAAACACATAGATCCATGGATGCTGAAAGTGACCCTTAACTCCCTGCATGCTGCTGTCGGTTTTTTTCTGCCCAGTACACAAAATCTCTTGCCACTGCAATTAGTATAATTTGGGCACATTTAACCAAATTTTTCTCCTGTAAATATAATAGGCTTGCCGCGATTATGCAAATAATCGAACAATCGTCAATGAGACTGATTATCGATTCTAGTTTTTGATAATCAATTTTCCCAATTTAATATACCCAGCCATATAACTCGGCAGTCATGCATTTAACCCTTTCTTTCCTGAATGTACCCACCCTTTCAGCCCTAAAAAACTGAGGCAGTTTGTTCAACTAATTGTCTGAACATTTCCTGATGACTACTAATGAATGACGCTCCATGAAGAAAAGGATTAAATAGCTTATTCAAATGCCAACAATTTAAATGGCCACATATTGTACCATATTTACTGCACTAAACCTAGCTAGGAGCTCAGTACATGTAACTTTCAGCAAGTGGTAGCACATTTCATGTTTGAATTGTCAGAGTAATTCTGCTCGGAAACGTGTTATCAATGCCCTCTTTGTTTTACCGAGAAGGCAGCATTTGCTTTTGATGTTCTGCTTTGGATGGACCATGTGACTGTCACTAAAACCACACCTTTCATGCGTTATTAGTGTATGTTCGGTAGCACAACAGAGTTCATGTAACTGTTTTCACAGCGATCCTTAGTGCGTTTTTTGGCGGTAAATTTGCATCAAATGCGCGATTTAATGAAGAGTGGTCATTATGCATGAAATAATCGATTAATGGTTGATTATGTGTCCTGAATAATCGATTACGAAAATCCATAATAGCGGCAAAATATAATGGACTTTTTGACCAATGAGTTCTTTCATTAAATTTAGATGAATTTTTAATCAAATCTAGTCATGGCTGCTTTACATGGTAACCTATAAGAAAAAAGGCTTTGTGATACTTCTCTGCTTCACAATGCAAACCATTGCTGTTTTTAGGTCATAACAGAATTTTTGTTGCCCTCTTCCCCCATTCCCCCCCTCCCCCCCCCCCTCCCCCACTCCCCCAAAAAGAGAAAGAAAAAAAAACTGCAGCTAACATACGAATTACGCATATTTTTTTGTCGTAATCTGTAGTTCGTTCACATATTTTACATTGGAAGTAATCACCGCAAAACCTGAACGATTGTTTGTGAGTAATTTCCAGGTCTATCTCTTCACCTTTGGAAAGAAATTCTCTGCATTGTAAGATAAATTATAATTTTATTTTGATGTAAATTATGTAATTCTATAAATTATATAATTACATAATTTACACCAAGATAAACACGTCCCCATGAGCCTCAGCTATCCATTCCTACTTAACAGTTCTGCTTTTGTTTTAGTTCTGTTTTGGTTTTGTTTAGTTTTTAGTTTGCTATTTTTGTTGTGTTTGTAGTAGTTTTGAAGACTGAGAAAGATCATGTGCCACTTCAGACAACTTGTAGTACAACAATGAGCACATCTGCCATAGAAAAGAGTTCTATATCACACATTAATAGTGTATATTTAGGTAGGTCCAATTTTCTAACCAACTGTTAGAGTTCCAGATAAGATTTTGGTAGGATTGGTATTTTGTAGTGTAAATTTTATTGATTGAAAGGCATGTTTCATCTTGATGTGAGTAAATTTTGAAATTTAACACTGAAAAACGTACTTTCCTGGCTTCAAGAGATGGAATGTACGTGAAGATCAAGACATTGGTGAATGTTTATCATTCCTACTCTTCTTTTAGCAGTTACCCTGCTCCACACTGATGTTGAAATATCTAAATTTTAATGTGCATTTTTTTCATAATGCCACTAGGTATTTAATCAATTAAGTCTTGTTTGACAGAGCTTGCTTGCTGAGCTTTGTCAAAGAAGAGTTAACTTTTAACCTGCTGAGTTTTTAGCTCACCTGAGCGAAGCTCAAGGGGAGCTTTACTAATCACTTTCTGTCCGTCGTCCGGCGTCCGTCGTCCGTCGTCGTCCGTCCGGCGTTAACTTTACATTATCGACTTCTCCTCCTAAACCACTAGCCCAATTTTATTCAAATGTTGGCTAAATGTTTATTACCTAATGCCAATTCAGATTTGTTCAAATGAAGTTGCCCCTCCTCCTGGGTGGTGCCACGCCCCCAAGGGGCACCAAAATCTTTGTAAATCTTCTTCTCATGAACCAGCAGTAGCAGAGACTTGATATTTGGTGTGCAGCTTCCTTTTGAGGTGTAGACTCAGATTTGTTCAAGAGAAGTTTGTGGGGCTATACTTGGCGTTGTTATGAGAGGGGCAAAATTTTTTGCCCCGCCCAAAATTTCTATTTTCCAAACCGAGAGGCTGATTTGAACCAAATTTTATGTGAGGGCTTATTGGGTCATGAGTACTTGATTTATGCAAAAAAAAATTTTCCCGCAGCCCCGTGGGAACCGCAGGAGCTAAAAATAGAAAAAATTTAAAACGCCCATATCTCCAAAACTGCACGGCACTGAGAATTTTTATTTGGTGTGCAGCTTCCTTAGGACCAACAGAAAGGATTGGTAAAAAAAAATTGCCATCGGTTTTATCATAGGGTACAGTTTCGGGACTTTGAAAAAGTGCTGAGTCAGCACTTTTTAACACTGTAGGCAATGGGAAAAACATTAAAAAATCTTCTTCGCCAGATCCAGCAGGCAGAATCTTTTGATATTTGGTATGCAACATTGTAGGGTGGATCTGATTCAAGTTTGTTCAAATCGGCCCCCTGGGTTCATATTTGGGCTCAGTATAGGAGCCCGATTTCGAACTTAGTGCATTTCAGGCAAATTTCTTTGAAAATCTTCTTCTCCAGATCCAGCAGGCAGAATCTTTTGATATTTGGTATGCAACATTGTAGGGTGGATCTGATTCAAGTTTGTTCAAATCGGCCCCCTGGGTTTATATTTGGGCTCAGTATAGGAGCCCAAATTTGAACTTACTGCATTTCAGGCAAATTTCTTTGAAAATCTTCTTCTCCAGATCCAGCAGGCAGAATCTTTTGATATTTGGTATGCAACATTGTAGGGTGGATCTGATTCAAGTTTGTTCAAATCGGCTCCCTAGATTCATATTTGGGTTCACTATAGGAGCTCGAATTCGAATTTAGTGCATTTCAGGCAAATTTCTTCAAAAATCTTCTTCTCCAGATCCAGCAGGCAGAATCTTTTGATATTTGGTATGCAACGTTGCGGGGTAGATCTGATTCAAGTTTGTTCAAATCGGCCCCCTGGATACATATTTGGGCTTACTATAGAACCCCGAATTCGAACTTAGTGCATTTCAGGCAAATTTCTTAAAAAATCTTCTTCTCCAGATCCAGCAGGCAGAATCTTTTCATATTTGGTAAGCAACATTGTGGGGTGGATCTGATTCAAGATTGTTCAACTCGGCCCCCTGGGTTAATATTTGGGCTCAGTATAGGAGCCCGATTTCGAACTTAGTGCATTTCAGGCAAATTTCTTAAAAAATCTTCTTCTCCAGATCCAGCAGGCAGAATCTTTTGATATTTGGTATGCAACATTGTAGGGTGGATCTGATTCAAGTTTGTTCAAATCGGCCCCCTGGGTTCATATTTGGGCTCAGTATAGGAGCCCGATTTCGAACTTAGTGCATTTAGGCAAATTTCTTAAAAAATCTTCTTCTCCAGATCCAGAAGGCAGAATCTTTTGATATTTGGTATGCAACATTGTGGGATGGATCTGATTCAAGTTTGTTCAAATCGGCTTCCTACATTCATATTTGGGCTCACTATAGAAGCTCGAATTTGAACTTAGTGCATTTCATGCAAATTTCTTAAAAAATCTTCTTCTCCAGATCCAGCAGGCAGAATCTTTTCATATTTGGTATGCAACATTGTGGGGTGGATCTGATTCAAGTTTGTTCAAATCAGCCCCCTGGGTTTATATTTGGGCTCAGTATAGGAGCCCAAATTTGAACTTACTGCATTTCAGGCAAATTTCTTTGAAAATCTTCTTCTCCAGATCCAGCAGGCAGAATCTTTTGATATTTGGTATGCAACATTGTAGGGTAGATCTGATTCAAGTTTGTTCAAATCGGCTCCCTAGATTCATATTTGGGCTCACTATAGGAGCTCGAATTCGAATTTAGTGCATTTCAGGCAAATTTCTTCAAAAATCTTCTTCTCCAGATCCAGCAGGCAGAATCTTTTGATATTTGGTATGCAACGTTGTGGGGTAGATCTGATTCAAGTTTGTTCAAATCGGCCCCCTGGATACATATTTGGGCTTACTATAGAAGCCCGAATTTGAACTTACTGCATTTCAGGCAAATTTCTTTGAAAATCTTCTTCTCCAGATCCAGCAGGCAGAATCTTTTCATATTTGGTATGCAACATTGTAGGGTGGATCTGATTCAAGTTTGTTCAAATCGGCTCCCTGGGTTCATATTTGGGCTCAGTATAGGAGCCCGATTTCGAACTTAGTGCATTTAGGCAAATTTCTTAAAAAATCTTCTTCTCCAGATCCAGAAGGCAGAATCTTTTGATATTTGGTATGCAACATTGTGGGGTGATCATCTGATTCAAGTTTGTTCAAATCGGCTTCCTAGATTCATATTTGGGCTCACTATAGAAGCTCGAATTTGAACTTAGTGCATTTCATGCAAATTTCTTAAAAAATCTTCTTCTCCAGATCCAGCAGGCAGAATCTTTTCATATTTGGTAAGCAACATTGTGGGGTAGATCTGATTCAAGTTTGTTCAAATCGGCTCCCTGGGTTCATATTTGGGCTCAGTATAGGAGCCCAAATTTGAACTTAGTGCATTTAGGCAAATTTCTTAAAAAATCTTCTTCTCCAGATCCAGAAGGCAGAATCTTTTGATATTTGGTATGCAACATTGTGGGGTGATCATCTGATTCAAGTTTGTTCAAATCGGCTTCCTAGATTCATATTTGGGCTCACTATAGAAGCTCGAATTTGAACTTAGTGCATTTCAAGCAAATTTATTAAAAAATCTTCTTCTCCAGATCCAGCAGGCAGAATCTTTTGATATTTGGTATGCAACATTGTGGGGTGGATCTGATTCAAGTTTGTTCAAATCGGCTTCCTAGATTCATATTTGGGCTCACTATAGAAGCTCGAATTCGAACTTAGTGCATTTCAGGCAAATTTCTTAAAAAATTTTCTTCTCCAGATCCAGCAGGCTGAATCTTTTGATATTTGGTATGCAACATTGTGGGATGGATCTGATGCAAATTTGTTTAAATCGGTTCCCTAGATTCATATTTGAGCTTACTATAGAAGCTCGAATTCGAACTTAGTGCATTTCAGGCAAATTTCTTAAAAAATCATCTTCTCCAGATCCAGCAGGCAGAATCTTTTGATATTTGGTATGCAACATTGCGGGGTGGATCTGATTCAAGTTTGTTCAAATCGGCCCCCTGGATTCATATTTGGGCTCACTATAGAAGCTCGAATTCAAACTTAGTGCATTTCGGGCAAATTTCTTCAAAAATCTTCTTCTCCAGATCCAGCAGGCAGAATCTTTTGATATTTGGTATGCAACATTGTGGGGTGGATCTGATTCAAGTTTGTTCAAATCGGCCCCCTGGATTCATATTTGGGCTTAATATAGAAGCCCGAATTCAGACTTAGTGCATTTCGGGCAAATTTATTAAAAAATCTTCTTCTCCAGATCCAGCAGGCAGAATCTTTTGATATTTGGTATGCAACATTGTGGGGTGGATCTGATTCAAGTTTGTTCAAATCGGCTTCCTAGATTCATATTTGGGCTCACTATAGAAGCTCGAATTCGAACTTAGTGCATTTCAGGCAAATTTCTTAAAAAATCATCTTCTCCAGATCCAGCAGGCAGAATCTTTTGATATTTGGTATGCAACATTGCGGGGTGGATCTGATTCAAGTTTGTTCAAATCGGCCCCCTGGATTCATATTTGTGCTCACTATAGAAGCTCGAATTCAAACTTAGTGCATTTCGGGCAAATTTCTTCAAAAATCTTCTTCTCCAGATCCAGCAGGCAGAATCTTTTGATATTTGGTATGCAACATCGCGGGGTGGATCTGATTCAAGTTTGTTCAAATCGGCCCCCTGGATTCATATTTGGGCTTAATATAGAAGCCTGAATTCGCACTTAGTGCATTTCGGGCAAATTTATTAAAAAATCTTCTTCTCCAGATCCAGCAGGCAGAATCTTTTGATATTTGGTATGCAACATTGTGGGGTAGATCTGATTCAAGTTTGTTCAAATCGGCTTCCTAGTTTCATATTTGGGCTCACTATAGAAGCTCGAATTCGAACTTGGTGCATTTCAGGCAAATTTCTTAAAAAATCTTCTTCTCCAGATCCAGCTTCAGAATCTTTTCATATTTGGTAAGCAACATTGTGGGGTGGATCTGATTCAAGTTTGTTCAAATCGGCCCCCTGGGTTTATATTTGGGCTCCGTATAGGAGCCCAAATTTTAACTTAGTGCATTTCAGGCATATTTCTTAAAAAATCTTCTTCTCCAGATCCAGCAGGCAGAATCTTTTGATATTTGGTATGCAACATTGTGGGGTGGATCTGATTGTGATTCATGAACGTATTTATTTGTAAAGTTGATAGAATCTTAGACAAAATTTGCAGAAAAGATCTACTATAGAAGGGGTGGTATCCAGGGTGAACCGTTTACCCAAATCTAGCAGTACTAATGCATTATTCACACAAATCTCCGTTCAAATTTTATGACCCCTCATTGGAACACACGCATTCAGCTCATTCCAACAAAGGTCATATGCCATGTTTTCGAGACAAAGGAATAAAAATTTTAGTTATTCATGAAATTTTTAGGCAACTGTTGTCTGTTATTCACATTGCTTCATGAAATTTCAGTACTTTTAGAAGTTACCTCAGTAATCAAGGGTTAATTCCCCTTAATTAAATGTCGCCTCTAAAAAACAACCACTTTGCATATCTTACCTTTTTACCAGCATAACTGCCAAAACTTGTCAGCATTCTTCGCAAAAATCGCTATTCAAATTTTAATTTTTGTCTCTTAAACATACATGTACTTATCACTTGTAAATACCCCATTGGAATGAGCTTTTTGAGCTCATTCCAATGAGAGGTTGCACACCATGCTTTTTGAGTCAAAAAAGCAATTTTTTTAGTTATTCCAGAATTTCGTACGTAAAACACAGCTTTATGACTTCACATTAAAATGAGCTCTCTAAGCTTGTTCCAATCAACATTCACGCACTATGTCTTCCACACAAAAAATAAAATTTTCCATTTATTCAGGAATTTTGTTTGCAAGAACACTCTTACCCCCCCCCCCCCCCCCCCCCACACACACACACACACACACACACAAACACACACACAAACACAGACACACACATCTAAAAGTTCGTCAGCAAAAAAACAGTTACTTCAATTTTTAAATGCATTATAGGAACAACTTGTCTAATCAAATTTAAATACTTTTGCATCATTCTGTATCTAGAACAAACCATTTACCATATCTTTACGCAAAATTCTCCAGCATCATTCACAAAAAAACACCATTATTTATATATTCACATTTCTGTCTCAAAAATATACCTGATCTTCCCATACCCCTATTGGAATAAGCTGTTTGAGCTTGTTCCAATGATGATAAAAAAAACTAATATTTTGGAAAATTTGTGAAAATTTTTGTTTTCTTGCATGCAAATATATACATGTAGCACATGGAAGATATCCACAGTTGGGGAGAGATGTCCAAGGCTATCTCTCCACATTCCTTGTTTGTGCTTCATGCTAAACCAGTTTGTCTGCAGAGATAAATTTGCTTTATTAAAAATCATTGGAGATTGGCCACACACCAATGATTTTAAATAAAACTAATTTTAGGTAACAAATGTTGAACTTCAAACAAAATCTATCACTCAACCAGTTAATGTTGATGAGGCATGACATGGTGAAGGTGACCTAAAATACTTCTTAGAGTCACTTTGTCAGGTGAGCGATTAAGGCCACGTGGGGCCTCTTGTTTCAAGATATCTTTCATCAAATTTGATCACGGCTGCTATGAAGCAGCTGTGACCAGATTTGATGAAAAATTCATAGAAGTTTTACTTAAAGCTTTGGTGTAAAGATCCTTGCAATTTACAAGGGGGAAATTTGATTAAATGTACTCAAATTATATTTATTTTAGTGGCAAGATAAATTCTGTCCCGGCAGGAATATCGGCCAGCGGCATGCAAGAAGTTAATTGGTTAAATTCCTAGTTGCATTATTGAAAAAAATAGCAACTTGAAATTTCAGAATTTTGACATTAGCATGCAAGGCATTAAAGCAGACAGAACTGAGATTAACTCCCTGACACTGATGTATTCTTGAAGTAAGTATTGTGCATCTGAAGAGCTGTCATTCATATTAGTGATAACCTGACACATTCAATTTATCGGCTTGAGACTCTACTGTGAGGACCCCAGAAAGTGAAATGGCACATGTTTACTGTGGTAAGCAAGCTATGTTTTATTCGTAAAGTAGGATTCATTCATCAATGTTTGAGATGGAAGTTCTCTAAATTGGACAACATGAGTATAAACTGTTGACTAAACTTGACTTTATTTCGATGTTGCGGTCTCAATTAGCTATTGGGCAGAAATATGTGAGTTTAAATACCAATAAATAGATAAGTAATAAATTAATAGGCTTGGTATCGATATCCATAAAAGATTATTCCAACACATTCTGAAGTGATTTCTGTATCTTGAAAGAGTGTCTTTGATTTAGTAATACCAGCGATAGGCTACAATAAGTCTCCGTGGATTGGTCGTATTCCACGCGTGGGCAGTGATGTTCATGCTCTGGTTTACCAGGTAAAAAGAGTCATCAGCAAAATTTTTATTAATGAAGCACCTGATAATACTTGGTGCTTCATTAATTAAATTTTTGTTGATTATTCCTATAATTAGTGTTTAGAATGTAATAATATTGCATCCGTGGAAGTATTACCTGCACGAGAAAGTGACCAGTCTCTGGCAGCTGTACTGTAGTGTGAATTCAATTCATGGACCTGGTCATTTTCACTGCACCCAATCTGGTATTTGTCTGACCTTATGCAGAACATTTAAACCAAATAGGCTTTTGGGAAAGCAGGGTTCTGTCTACTGTAGTGAGTGATCATGAGTGTGCTGCACATTTTTTTTATTTCCGACCACTACTTTGGACAAAGAATGCCCTTTTAACTATCACTAATAATCTCCCAGTAGCCAAATTAGGCTCACATTTATGCCACAGATGAGAGCTTACATGTAGGCCTGTTATTGTCTGACACTCAAAAAGTTTAGGGCAGAACCCTGGGAAAGGGTCTGACTCCTGACCTATTAGGAATTTTTTTCATGTGTTATGTCCGTTTGGTAATTCTTATTTGCATCCAAACAAGCCTTTGTAAGAGTTATCCTCAACCAATGTCTTCAAGATAGGCCTCAGGCATGGACAGATGCACACAGTAGAATGTCCATCTTGAATTTCATGATTCCATGATCTCATCAAGTTATCGTGCCACAGAACTTTTCTGTCCCCTCACTCAAACGGCTAGGAGATTGTAGATTTGCAGATGGTAAGGGAGATACTAACAAGCTAAATGTGGTTGAATATAAGAACGATAAATGGCCCCTTTAGACTGCAAGAACAATCCCTGGAAATTCCATGTTTTTATGTTCATATAATCTTATCTGGAGCTTTGTCTTCATTATTAACCTTTTACCTAGCAACTCAGCTGCATCTGCTCTTATAATTTACAAATTGTGGAGTTGAAAAAATGATTTATTTTTAAAAGAACATTCAACAAAACCATATCAGGCAGACCCTCATAGGAACGAGCTCATTGAGTTTGATTCAAGGGGGGGGGGGGGGGGGGGGGTCATTTTTGTTGAAACTTGAGAAAAAAATCATTAAAATGAATGTCACAAATTTGGATATCATGTGTGCTTGAAAATGGGTAATTAACTCCATGACTCTGAAGGCAGAATTATACAGTTTAGAAAATATGTGTAATTTTCATGCAGTTGATGGTTGTTTTTGAACCACCTTAGTCTGAGTGTGTTTGGCAGCTGCATACTGTTCTGTTATGTGTAAACTTTTGTCACAGTTGAGTTCTTACAGATTTCTGACTCTAAAAGGGCTTAAAACTGCTTCAGTTTTAAAACTGGAATTTCAAACTCTTGAAAGTGTTTGAAAACTCTGCCTTCTTTCCAAAAAAGTCCATGATAAATTTAGGTATTATAAATTTATTTGCTGAAGATTTCCAGCCACAATGGGTCCTGGAAAGCACTGCAACTTTTCGTGTTTGTGTTGCTAAAATTTAATTTTTTTTATCCACTGAAATGATACCTCAAACTAAACACATCCTTTGGGAGCACTCTTTAGTGACAATGGACCACGATTTTGAAAAAATAAGTTGACCATTTAACAAAACTACAATTTCCATTATTCTAAAGTATCCTTATGTTTTATGTATCATTCATATGAAAAAGTCTGATTTGATTAAATAAATGAACTTGAAGGTGAGAATTTATCGGAGGTGAGAATTTATCGGATATTTGAAAAATGACAGGCGAGAGTTTTTCAACCGAAATTGGTTAGCTGATCACTTGCAGAGAATTCCTTGTAATGTCACTTTACATATTTGTCAAAATTATCTTTCTTACATGTAGAAGGCCAAAGGTGACGTTTGTATTCACGTGGCTCCATAGCATATGTAGCAGTGAAATCTCAGACTGCCGTTGTCGATAAATATGATGTGGGTTTTATTGGATGCATAACTGCAATTTATTTAAAATAATAAGTTTTTAGCTCACCGAAGGGAGCTTAACTTATCACTGGTCGTCCGGTGTCCGCCGTCATGAACATTTTTTAAAGGACTTCTCCTCTGAAACCACTGGTCCGATTTTCACGAAACTTCATGTGGATGTTCATTACTATATGGCAATTCATGTTTGTCCCTTGGGGGCTCTGTATGGGGCATAACTCTGATAGCACCGTATGAATTATAGAAAAATTATTAAAAAATCTTCTCCAGAACCAGTGGGCAGAATCTTTTGATGCTTGGTATGCAGCATCTTGGTATGGGTCTGATTCAAGTTTGTTCAAATCGGCCCCCTGGATTCATATTTGGGCTCACTATAGAAGCCCAAATTCGAACTTAGTGCATTTCAGGCAAATTTCTTAAAAAATCTTCTTCTCCAGATCCAAGTGGCAGAATCTTTTGATATTTGGTATGCAACATTGTGGGATGGATCTGATTCAAGTTTGTTCAAATCGGCCCCCTGGATTCATATTTGGGCTCAGTATAGAAGCCCGAATTCGAACTTAGTGCATTTCAGGCAAATTTCTTAAAAAATCTTCTCCAGATCCAGCAGGCAGAATCTTTTGATATTTGGTATGCAACATTGTGGGGTGGATCTGATTCAAGTTTGTTCAAATCGGCCCCTTGGATTCATATTTGGGCTCACTATAAAAGCTTGAATTCGAACTTAGTGCATTTCAGGCAAATTTCTTCAAAAATCTTCTTCTCCAGATCCAACAGGCAGAATCTTTTGATATTTGGTATGCAACATTGTGGGGTGGATCTGATTCAAGTTTGTTCAAATCGGCCCCCTGGGTTCATATTTGGGCTCAGTATAAGAGCCCAAATTTGAACTTAGTGCATTTCAGGCAAATTTCTTTAAAAATCTTCTCAAGATCCAGCAGGCAGAATCTTTAGATATTGGGTATGCAGCATGCTTGGGGGGGGGGGGGGGGGGGGAGGATGAGGGGGGGGGGAGATTCAAGTTTGTTCAAGCCAAGTCCCTGGGTTCATATTTGGGCTCACTGTGGTAGCCCGAATTATAACTTAGTTCAAAATGAGGAATTTTTTTCTTTAAAAATCTTCTTCTTCAGATCCAGCAGTCAGAATGTTTTGATATTTGGTATGCAGCATCTTTAGGGGGTGAGATCCAAGTTTGTTCAAACCATGTCCCTAGGTCCATATTTGGGCTCACTGTGGGAGCCCGAATGATAACTTAGTTCAAAATGAGGAATTTTCTTTAAAAATCTTCTTCAGATCCAGCAGTCAGAATGTTTTGATATTTGGTATGCAGCAGGGGGCACGGTGGCTCGGTTGGTAGAGGTGCAGGCTGCAAGCCGAGAGGTCCTCGGTTCGAATCCCACCTGCGGCAACCGCGTTGTGTCCTTAGGAAAGACACTTCACCCCGATTGCCTACATGGGGGCACGATGATGCTGTGTACTGAGGCGTACTGCACGTCAACGGTGCGCATGTCTTCAACCAATCTAACCCTGCCTGTGCTGCGGTGCAGAGTTCAGAGTTACGATGTTGGAGAGCTGACAGCTGCTTGTCGTTGCTCGGTGGTTCTCTCCGGGTACTCCGGCTTCTTCCACCCGTAAAACTGTCACGGTCACGATTAGCCATTGTGCATAAGTATGTGACCTTAAACACCAATAAATAAATAAATAATAATGGTATGCAGCATCTTTAAGGGGTGAGATCCAAGCTTGTTCAAACCATATCCCAAGGTCCATATTTGGGCTCACTGTGGGAGCTTGAATTGTAACTCGAGGAATTTTCTTTAAAATTTTTCTTCTTCAGATCCAGCAGTCGGAATGTTTTGATATGTGGTGTGTAGCATACTTGGGGGGGGGGGGGGGGGGGGGGGAGATTCAAGTTTGTTCAAGCCAAATCCCTGGGTTCATATTCAAGTTTGTTCAAGCCAAATCCCTTGGTTCATATTTGGGCTCACTGTGGGAGCCCGAATGATAACTTAGTTCAAAATGAGGAATTTTCTTTAAAAATCTTCTTCTTCAGATCCAGCAGATGGATGCTTTTGATATTTGGTATGCCGCATCCTTAGGGGGGTAAGATTCAAGTTTGTTCAAGCCATGTCCCTAGTTCCATAAAATTTGTCTCTCATGACTTCATTCCTTTGTAGTGTTGATGAACCATGTCTAACTGAATGTGACCCCAAATACTTCTTTGAACCACTTTGTTTGAATCACTTTGCCCGGTGAGTGATTAAGGCCCCTTGGGCCTCTTGATTCGTACCCTGGTATATTAATGCCCAATTATTCTGAATTATTGCAAAATTAATGCACAGTTGTGTTACATGGCAGTCATTTATTCAAACAGTAGCAATGTTAAAATTAGAAACCTCAGTATTCAGAAATGATGACACAGGGATTTGTTTCCTTCTGATATTTTACTAGTAACTTAAAGATTATGTCTTTGCAATATCATGTTTCTGAAAATTTGTCTGCCAATAAAGCATTTTTAATTGCAAATTTAAGTAATTTTGTGCTGCCTGTTATGTCTTACACTTTGCAGGTAGCAAAATAAAGGGCTTATGTTAACATGTTGCAGGTTATGCTATATAGCATGGTGGAAACTCATAGGAAAAGGGAGTGATGCTTCTCAATCTTCTCTGTTTTTACTGCACCAGTCATACTGTTAACATCGTAATGGGACTTCTGCCTGAAAAATAATTAAAATATCAAAAACTTACACGCAATCTCACAAAAGCGAATTCTCATGTTAGTTGTTACTATTTGTTTTGGGGGAAATTATTTTAAGATGGAAACAGCATGACATTCTGTTTATATGTACGTGTAATACTCAACCTTTGAGTTGGGATAGTACCGAAAGACTGTTACGTCTTCTGGTAAAAGATGCAGGATTAGTAATTTGATAAAGTTATATGTCGTAACCTGCAGTTCGTTCACATATTTTACAGTTTCAAGATGTAACCCCACCTAACCTAAACAATCAGTCGCAGGTAATTTCCGGGCCTGCTTTGCATACAGTGGTTTTTAACAAACTCTTTCACATACATTATACAAGCCAAATCTGAGAGTCAACATTTTTTCAAATTCGTGGCTTATTGTCCCTCTGAAGGGCTTCACAAGAATTAGTAACAGGTGTAGATGTTTTTGGTATGGAATACATGCATAACAAAATTCTGACTGTTGATGTCTACAAACATCAAAGATGATTGTAATGATTTTTTAAAAAAAGTCCTGGAAAATGATTGAAAATTCTGTGTCAAGTACTGGAAGTTTTTCTCTCACATGTATGTAGACTTACTTATTTTAGAGATAAGGCTAAATTTCAGTAGTCTTGAAATTGTTCCCTACTTGCAGGAATCAGTTTTGATTTTTGTGAACTTTTACCATGAATCAATTTTCGGTTTCTGAATAATTTAGAATTTGACATACTATTATACCCTTTGTGTGTAACCAGAACATACTCTTACCTGCCTAAAAGTGATGGCTGAATAATAGTGAGGCTCTGGATATTTGATTGGAAATAAGAATAGTGATGCCATTTTCCCTCTAATCCTCACTGCAAAATAATGGTGACTTTTTCTCCAAAATTAAAAATAGTGTCAACAGTATTATTAGGCATGTAAGAGTAGATTAATTAGGTTGCATAGTGAAAAACAAACTTCACATTTATATATTTACTTGAGTTTTTAATACCTAAGTGCCTAGGTCTAATTTTGCCGAGTTTCTTGTCTCACATGTTGAACCCATATTCCAACATACAGGCTTTTCACCCCTTTTTTGGTGGTCTTGCTGACTGAAGTTACAGTACCTTGGCATTGGTATTTAGTGAAGTTTTGTACAAGTAGCCAAGACTCCATTAACACCACTGCCAAGGCAAAATGTTGCCTTAGTATGAGGGACCAACAAAAAAAGAGAATTTTCCAGGCCTTTAAGAACACTTTCAAAATCTATGACAGGAATCAAATCAACATTTTGCAATCATTAAATTTGTTTTTCAATATTTTCCTTTTATGGGAACGCTCCAGTAGTGAGCGAAGGGGAGCAACCCAGCAGCAAGCTTGTTTGCTCCGTGAGATAGATAACTTGACACCAAGTTTGCGAATTCGACACACTGCCATTTATTGTTATACATAAACATGGATTTTATGGATACATGTACGAGATTGGTTTACATAATGAGCAGTGTGCCATGATAAAAGTTACAGAAATATGTACAAAACAAAGCATGTTTCAGTAGCCTAGAGCAAAGGTTGGCGATGATCCGCCACAGATGGCACCCACACAGCATTGAAGTCCCATAATCTCAATGAAGTGAGGGTGCCATCCCGCCAACCCGCAGCTGCTGGAGGAAAGTGTCCCCTAGGAGAGAGACCAGGGAAGAGATGCAAAAATGTGAACTCCCAACATGTACGGGTGGGAAAGGATGGAGATAAAGACACCACCATTGTGACCATGTGTGGCCTACCACTGAAATAAACAAACTTCATAACAAATCAAACGGAATTGGACAAGTATGGAAAAAAGTGCAACTGAAGGGGAAGTGGTAGAATATGCTAGGAACTCACCATGCAGCAGCCTCATCCGCGGAAAGGAACATACAAGGTGAGGGTGACACTGTAATGCATCCAGAAGACTCCATGCTTGAAATGTCCGAATCTGCACCTAATCTATCTGTGGTGAATGACACTGGCAGACCACCATGAATCACCATTGAGTGTCCTGAAACGAAATGACTGTAGTCCATACTGTCCATGGGACCCACGGAGATGTAGCCGCCAGGAATGCGGCTAAGACGACACAAACTATATTCACTATTTATGTACAGAGTCCAGAGAGAAGAAAAAATTCATGACACAACACAATATGAAGGGTGAAAAAATCAGTCCAGAAAGACTGGCCGGTCACTATACACTATGTACAATATACCACAAACGGAAGGTAAAAGGTACATGCCTCCCCCGTATAGAGGGAAATGAAAAGTTTTTGCAACTTGTGAAGAGGTTGTCTGTAGATCTCCCAGTAATGCTGAAGGTCAAAGTCTAAAAAGGCAGTGTGCGGGATGCCAATGGTGGTGTCATTGTGAGAAACAATCGGGTAATCATCGAGAAAACATCGGGACTACAGGTGACTGCCATCATCGGTGCCCACGCTATGATTACCCGGAAGTTAAATTGCAGCCCAACTGACACACCACCAATTATTCATAAACGCGTACAAGCCCAAGCCTGTATGAAGGGAAATTATCCCAGGTCCAGCCCAAGCCGACCCAGGTGAAGCTGTGTGTACACCCTTTCTTATTTTGTGAGAGTGACCTACGGTTGTCAACTTTGTCGATAACATGTCCAGCCCAAGCCGAGTGCGATCGATTTGTGGATTTGTTTGTTGTAGGCGAAGCCCAAGCCGGCCGATCGAGATAATAGAGTAGCAGCCCGGCCTGTGAAGAACCCAGTTAAAAGCAATGTAACTCGCCCCACCCATCGGGTTAAAAAATGGTATAGTTGTCCAAATACAGCCTCCCAGGGGTACACTGGTATATTATAGGAATCGAGCCCAAGCCCGAGTTTATGAAAGAGAAGGGGCACGGATATAAGTCCTAAAGGCATTGGAACGCCAGCGGCCCATTTGCCTTATGTGTGCATCACTGTAGTTCCTGGAGGCTGCTAAAGTAGCGGCTCCAATTCGGAAACTGTGACCTTTGAAAAAGGTGGGGTCAAGACCGGAAAACGTCAAGGACTGATTCAAGGCCTGGGTGAAATCTTTGCGGAGGATCGGAGAACCGTCCGGATAAGCAAAAAGAGGACCCATAGTGGAACCCCTGAGTGCTAGAAATGCACGCAGAAGCCCAACCGGACAACTGGGTCCCCCAGTTGCCTGAATTGTCATTATGTGCGGTTTTCTGGTGATGTTATGCTTGAAATCACGATAGGTCAAACAAACCGACTGTGGGGCAAAGGAAGCATCCGCATACTGCAGTACCTTGCCTGCCTCTGATGTCTGGGAGGGACAAAGTTCTCCAATGCGCGCAAAAGAGTAGAAGGCTGTGGTAAACAAGGCACGGAAGAGGCTGCACTGATAGGCACTGTGGGAACAGCTAGGTAGGCAAATCAGCAATTTACCAAGAATAGATTCTGATATTGGCATCCGTAGGTCGGAAGTGGGTCGTAGACGCTGGACTCCCGACAAAAGCTTGCGCACTAGAAATGCTTGTGTGGGGTCAGGTAGCGCCTGAAGTTTATGATAATAGGAAAGACCTGAAAGCATTGACGTGATTGATTTGGAAGAATAATTTTCGTGGAACAAGTGAGACACAAACAGGCAAATGAGATGAACGCCGATGGGCCACTGGACAGCGATACTGAAGCGAGAACAAAACTGATAAAACTTTTCCCTGGTGTGTCTGTAAAATTGACTGGTGGATGGAGCGAGAGCATTATCCAACAAGGTGGTCATGGTACTAATAAGGTCTGAAGTTCCAGTTCCTGTGGGATTGGTGTTGGTTCTGGATCGCATTTTGGTGCAAGGGCCTTGAACGCTGCCACCTGTGAACGAGAAAGATGATCGGCCATCACATTGGTCTTGCCTGGAATGTGCTTCGCACGGAAAAGCACATTGTTGCGCAGGCAAATAAGCACTAAAACACGGAGGAGTTTGAGGAGATCTGGATTCTTTGAAGTTTGGGAATTGATGACAGAGACCACAGCTTCATTGTCGGATAAGAAGGAGATGCGTTTGTGCTGCATGGACCCTCCCCAAAGGTGGAGTGCCAAAACGATGGGATAAAGCTCCAGGATCGCAATGTTCAAAGATCTGAGGTGTGGGGGCCAAGTCCCATGAAACCAATGGCGACCAAATATTCCCCCAAACCCACAAGAAGCAGCAGCGTCTGTATAAAGAGACAAGACGTCGTTCTGCATCCACTGGTTTTCAAGAAAAAGAGTCTTACCATTATAGAAGGTCAGAAAGTCCAACCACATCTGCAAATCAGCATTGACTTCTCTTGTCAAACGGACACGGTGGTGGGCATGGGTCAAACCAATGATGAGATTAATGAGACTGCGAAGAAAGACCCGACCAGGTAAAATGACTGTGCAGGCAAAATTAAGCAGCCCAATAAGTCCTTGCAATTCGACCAGTGGGGCTTTTTTGCGCTGCAAAAAATTACGGATTGTGACTTCACATTTCGTTAATTTGTCGGCTGGAAGGCGGGCACACATGTCTTGGGTATCCAATTCAATCCTCAGGAATACCAAACACTGGGAAGGGTGGACCGTCTTATCGTCAGCGATGGGGACCCCCAAAAAGCTGCACAAAGCAAGAAAACGGTCCAGATACTGTTGACACAGGTCCTGGGTTGGTGCAGCAAAGAAGAAATCGTCCAACACATGCAGGATGTCGTGAACTTTAAATTTAGTTTGGGCCACCCAATGGAGCGAGGTACTGAACAACTCAAAAAGCTGACATGAAGAGGAACAACCCATTGGGAGACATTTATCATAAAAATATTGTTCTTGCCACCGGAAACCCAAGAGCGGCTGATCAAGAGGATGAATAGGTAATAAGCGGAAGGCAGATTTAATATCGGTCTTCGAAAGAAAACACCCTCTCCCCAGGTGACAAATGATGGAAATGGCATCCTGAATGGTATCATAATAGACCGCCGACCACTCGGCTGGAATGTGATCATTCACAGAGAAACCCTTAGGATATGACAGGTGCTGTATCATCCGAAATTCCCCTGGGTTCTTTTTTGGCACCAAACCTATGGGTGATAAGACCAAATCTGGAAAAGGGGGTGTCGAAAGGGACCCGCCACCCTCCCCGCTTGAACCTCTTTCATAATTTTTTCATGCATAACATCAGGGTAGTCACTCGCTGACCGTAAGTTGGAAACCTTGCGGGGGGCGGGGCAACCTTGTATACCTAATCGAAAACCATGTGAAAATCCCTGGATTAGTGTGCTGGCCAAAATGGGGTCATAACCGTGAAGAAATTTATTGAGTCTGTTTACCTGGATTGGAGTGACTGTGTGAACTGGAGGAGGAAGGCTTTCCAAAACGACCACGGCCTCTGTAACCATTCCCTCGAAAGGAGGCCTGACCCCCTTGGTATCGAAAGGAACATTTCTGGAAGCTGTGGGCCTGTTGGCACTTGAAACAAGTATGGGAAAATTTACAGGGCCCCTCACAGTTACCGCCTTCATGAAATCGAAAGCAATAACCAGCAGGAATGAAACGGCGCCCCCTCCGTCCAGATCCACGATCCTTAGATGCTGAGACCTGTGACTTCTGAAATTTGGGAGCACTGCCACCGGGAGCTGCTCTCATGTATAGCTCCCAACGGAATTGGTCCCACTGGAGCTGTGGCTGCTGTTGTCTAATCAGCCTAAACTGCTGATCGTAGAAAGACCAGTCAAAGCCAATTGTGGCGAGATGGCGAATATTTGACTGGTACTTTAACAAAGCTGCAGCTTCCTGTGGAAATTTTTCAATGCGAACGGACATAAACACTTCAAAGGCACTCAACCACTGAGCCACAGATGTGAGTGCCTTCGGTGCCTTGGGGACCCACATGATGGTGGGGTTGCCTTGCGAGGCATCCACAGATAATGCATAAGAGGAATCTATCCCTGTGGCATGCTGCGGAAGCAGGGCAGCCAAGGTGACAAATTCCCCAGCCCAAATCTGGGCTTTAAGTTTTGAACTCACATTCGCAGCCAATGGCAGCGAGGTGGAAATGAATTCCGGAACAGGCCCTGCTGGAAGCATCTCCTAGGTATCAGGGCAGGGGTGACCTGAGGAGGGCCAAATGTATTGGTGTCGACATTAGTAGAAGTAGGAAAACCCTGCGCATGGTTATTACCTTGGATGGTGGGGACCTGCTGAAGGGCATCCCACACTGCCTCTGAAACCTGAGTGCCCAGGGTGGTCGCAGATCGCAAACTGGCTGGGATATGAACTGTCACTGTGATTGTGTCCCCCGCCGGTGTGGTATCTGAAGCTGAAATCTGTGGTGGTTGAGCGGCTGATGTAGAGTCTCTTGCCGGTGGAGGGACAGGTAAAGTTGAACTGTGCCCAGAGGGTGGAGTGGTCCCTGTGTTGCGGGCAGATGACGGACGAGGTGTCCGTTTACTAGCCCTTGGTTGATAGGAGCTAGAAAGGCCATCCTGAAGTTGGCTCCTTTTACGTTTTGGTGGCATGACTGAAAGAGAAAGCAGAGGACCACAGCATGCCGTGGAGGTAAGGACCGATAGTGATGACGGAGAAGAACCTGCCGAACAATAGGGAGGACCTATATGTGAAATGGAGGGAGGAAGCAGGCCGAGCACCCAGTAGGTGTGGTAATGAAAAACAGCAAAAATGGCTGTGAATTGTAATGGTCAGGAAAATTTAGGGCACATGCTGTAAGGCAGTTGACCCAAACAGTCCTCGCTGTTATTTGGCAGGTTGAAACACGATTCACGTTTACGAAGGATGCCAAAGAATAATGGGGTGATCAAAGGAGGATGTATGATGCCATCCGGTAAGACTTGGGCAGAGGCAGCCAGGTTATGCCAAAAAAGCCAAGTAGGAATGGGAGGTCCAAGGCAGCGGTGTTGAAAACGATCCAGATCAAGAAGACATAAGCCCAGCCAGTCCGAACACAACGGGCACAAAACAAACTGCTGGCCAGGAATAAACTGCTGCCCACACCACGACACTTCCTCACAAGTAAGAGGACACGTAAGCCCACTCCAGAAGAGAACACCTGGGCTGATTATTTTTTTTTTTTTTGTTGTGAGAGATGAATTACCCTCAACAGTTTATAAAGTGCCCCAACGATGAAAAGATACATAAATATTACGTGTTATTGTGTAATAACGAGAGACACCTGTGCAAAAAGGGGCAGCAGTATTAATCACGACACCTCAGAATATGAGCTCATTGCCATCCCAGTGGGAGTAAAAGGACAATATAAACCTGACTGAAAGTCAGGAATGAGCCGACTCATTCGACGTACACCCCAGATCACCTTCAACACCGGACCCAAGTGTGACCCCCCAAATGTGGGCTGTGATCAATATATATCTACAAAGATTATTAAAAATGTTTTTTTTTTTTGTTGTTTTTGTTTTTTTTTTTTTAATATATCGTATGTTGGTAGCATTCGGTTTTGTTTCGGCTGCCTCGGTTTTTTTTGTTTTTTTTTTTTGTTTTTTGTTTTGTTTTTGGTGTTTCGTTTTGTTGTGGTAAGGCACATAGGTCTGAGAAAGCCTTTTCCTCAAGTTAACATTTGGAGAGAAAATTGTTGAGGAAAAAGAGGATAGCACCCCTTACACTACTACAATATCTTTCCAAGCCACGGTCATTAAAATGAACACCATCGCACAAATAGTGCGATGCCACACTGTGGAATTTACGGTGCTTCCAGAAGTGAAAAGCCTGTGAAGTGGCTGGGAGGACGTGTTCCAGATACAGGTTAAGTTTGTAAACACGCATGTTGAACTCCGGCATGGACATGGCGCTAACATGACCATGGGCAACTGACACTTTGGTTCAATAAAAGGCCTGACAGACAAACACCGACCGGACCCCGAATTCCGATTGCAATTCGGAGGCCAGATCGTCGATTGAGCTGCCGACCGTTTCCGCTGGAATACCAGCGAGATCATTGGAACCAATCTGCAACACAACCAATTCCGGCTTAAATTCTTTAATAATGTGCATATCCAAAGATCTTAATTTTTGTACCGTCGAACCGCCCCTGCCATTTGGCAGTAATATGATAGGACCCTGATGATAACAGTACGTATCCTTGCGCCACAAACATGTGTTAAACTTGACCGGAAGTTTGCGACCGGGTTGCGCAAGTCGCAAATGGCACAGGGCGTAATCATTCGAGGATACGTCTGCAAGGCAAATCTATTCTTGGCTGGTCGATATAACTTAGAATTAATAAATTTATGGCTTGGATCGTTCCCATAAATGTGGCTAATAATTAACATTCTTAGCCCCGTATTTATGTATCGATTCTGATTCTCTCATGAATTTTAAGCCCTGAGTTTTTTTGTTCCAAAAGTTTTAATCCATTTAAAAGACCTTACATTTTCTGCCAAAAATATTTGCCTGTATTGGGAATCCTTTACAGCAATTTCTGGTCTTGGGCTGTGCCGACAGGTTGAAAAATTTAGCCCTTGATTATTGTTAAGTGGATTTGTGCATTATCTTGGAAGGTGCCATTTTTTAGGAATTCATTAATATTTTGATTCCTTCAAGATATTTGTTTTCTGAATAGCAGTATTATACTTGCAGATGATGTTATACCACGATTTGTCCTGGTAGGAGCTGAACTCAAAGAAACAAAAGATTTTCATTCAGTTTTGAAGGTATTAGTTTTACTGGTATTGTAAGAAAACGTCTCAGCTATTGCTGAAACATGGAATTTTGTAAACGGTTATCTATTTGGTATTATTTGAGTGAATAACGGTTATCCACAAATTAATAGATAATCTATGTATTGAGCTTGTCATTTTCAATCTGACGATCTCCCTTGCCCTTTGTTGCCTACAGAAAGTAAAAATTCTCCGAATGGATGATGAAAATTAATTTTTGATGTCTGAAAGTGTTGGTATTGCCCACCTCAGCTGACATTTTTAGACGCCTGTTTGAAAAAAATGATTGTATTATGCTATCAGTCTGTCCACCCTTCTGTCTATTCATCCGTCTGTTAACATTTTGGGTACTCCAGTTTGGATTATTTGACCTCAACCAAAGCTGGTATGTGTATTACCCAGTTAGTAATACAGGCCAAGTTCGAATATGGGTTCCGTCCAATTATTTTTACATGAGTTTTGGCCAACTTTTCAACTTGGGTTAACATTTTTGGTTTCTGACTGATAACTCCAATGTGGATTATTTGATCTCAAACAAGGTTGGTATGTGTGTTACACAGCTAGTAATACAGGCCAAGTTCGAATATGGGTTCCGCCCATTTATTTTTGCATGAGTTGTGGCCCTTTTTAGACTAAGAATTTCACCGTCTATCAACATTTTTGATTTCTGACCGAAAACTCCAGTTTGAGTCAATTGATCTCAAACAAAGTTGGTGCGGGTATTTTCCAGCTAATAATACAGACCAAGTTTGAATATGGTTTCCAGTCAGTTTTTTTTACATGAATTACGGCACTTTTTTTAAGACTTGGAATTTTGTCAGTATTAACATTTTCATTTTGATCGATAATAAGGGCTATATCAGATATTCTACAACTTAACCCTTTACCCAACGTAACGGCCAAAACCGGCCAGCGCTATTCTCAAAAATCGCAAATTAATTTTCATTATTTTTTGTCTCAAAAACATAGGTTATGACCCCTCGTTGGAACGAGCTCGTTCCAATGAGGGGTCGTAACCTATGTTTTTGAGACAAAAAATGAAAATATTAGTTATTCAGGAATTTTATTTGCAAGTGTCGTCTGCTTTTCATGTTAGGTAAAGGGTTAAGGTAAAATTTGTGTATTTTCGGCAGTACAATTCAAAATGGCTAATGGGCGCATTTAGCCACTTCTGGCAGTGCTCTTGTTTACAGATAGGAAATAACATTACTTGATTCCATTTTGCAGATACACAAATTCAGAATTACATTTGCTAAATGTTGATACATTGTTCTGTCAGCTGAACCCATTAAATGTCAATGAATGGTCAAAATTTGCAGGTGAATCAGACTCCATTGTAATTCCCATTCAGAGCATGTGTGAGCATCAGTCTTTGATTGGAAATTACAACCGAGCATTTAGAAGCAAATAAAAGTTTGACATCATATGAACAAGGAGGAAACACAAAGTGATTGACAGCAGCTGCTAATTGCAGTGGTATGACTGAAGATCAAAGCAGGTCAAACAGGAAAACAAGCTGAGGAGAAGGGGAGGAGGCAAATCAATTTGAATTGAGAATGCTACTTCTCCTGAGATGTAATGCAGGGTTTCCGCTATACCAGCACAGCGATCGTCAATCGGCTGCATTTCCCCACCAAGGAACCTTCCAAACATTAATCAAGATGTTAAAATTTGCCCTGATCTGCCCAATGCCCGAGAAATAATTGATTCACAGATTGTTGAAGAGCCATTTCTAGACTTCTTCTGAAGATTTCCGTTCACAAATGTCATAGAAAAATGGCTGGAGAAGTGTACTGTGATGACGTGATTGTTCCATGAGTCCTGCATAACTTACTCAACCCCCTATGAAACGCTAGACAAACTGAACAATAACATAAACAAACTGTAATCATATGCACCAAAATAATTCATTATCATATTCATCATAATCAGTCTCACACTTCTTTCATAAAGGTCTGATGTGTTTTGTTTTCTTTTTTGTCTTGTTTGCTGAATATAAGCTTATGTTGTTTATGAGCAATACAATTCCATTCTATTCTATTCAATAAACTCATTGAATGTTAAATGCATCATGTCTCAAAACGATGCAATTTGTTTGGTCAGTATGTGCACTACGTAATGCGAGTTGTAAAAGTTCATTCAGTAGTAAATATCGTTATGTGACATTTTGTTTTCTGACCAATCTTATTATTCCAACATTTACCCAAAACAAGCATGTGTTGAAAAACCATGAACTTCTGTAGATGAACTTCCGCTGTCAGCTTTAATTAAAATGACACAGCAGTTTGCAGGTATACTGTTCACACCTCATTTGTGTGTTGTAATTACTGTTATGAAATCTCGAATCTATTTTCTTGAAAATTACAGAAGCGCGAAAAAGAGAGCTTCTTGGATCTAGTTAAGAAGCGCAAAATAGCATGAGTGCGATAGCGCTCCTCAAATCAACAGCACTGAAATTTTGTGTGTGAAATGAATGATTTTGCACCTGAATTTCTCCTCATTGGTCCTTATTTTTATGTAATTACCGGCTATCGGAATGTGAAAACCTACACAAACATCGCTGTGAAAAACCTCAAAATATCCCGCAGATGTAACGAAATGGGGGTTTTGGGACTCACAAATTCCAAATTTTCCTTTCACGGGCCCGTAGTAGCGACGACGCTTGGTTACCCCATGATATGGCTTCATTTATTTTCCCCTAGCGGAAACACTGTGTTATAGCATATCATTAGTCCATTTCATTGAGCCCTGAAAAGCTTTTTTCATTTTGAAGAAGTGGGTGCAGTTGAAATAAATTGTAGAATATAGTCTTACAGTTAAAACTAGAAGTCCTGTCCCATATTCTGCACTAATTTGAAAAAATAGTGCGTTAGGTTAGCGCAGCAAATCATCAGAGAATCACATCTGATGCACGGTAGTGTATTGCGATTTCTGCGAATTGTAACGCGCGACGGCTGATTGATATTCAGTTCTTGAAACATGCAATCAACAGTAATTAAGTTGCACCTCCTACTGACATAAGGTGGCAATTAAATATTAGAATGCTGATACTCAGAGGATGAGATGATGTTCATTCATCTGCCCCCCCCCCCCCACCCACCCCACCCTCTTTCCCCCTTATCAGTAATATCACTTCATTTCGCGACAATACACGAAGTATTTAAAAACACGTATTGCGTGATTTTTGTATTCAAAGATTGACAAAATCATGCAGGTTGATTCAAGACGGCTAAACATTGAGAAGGCAGAAGTAATGACGTTTTCATTTCGAGAATTTTTAGCCCACTATGAATCGCAGCCATTCTTATGGAGGAACTATGAGAAGACAAGCGTGGTTGGAAACAGAGAACGCTCTCCACAGAGTACCGAACTGACAGTGTATTGAAAATGTTGCAACCAAATTAAGAAATTGGAATTCTCAGCAATTTATAAAGAAAGTTTCAATATCAAGAGATAGTTGTCATTCTGTAAAAAACAAATATGCATTTGGGTGAAAGCTGAAAAAGAAATTAATTATTCACTGAGAAGTTTGAAAATCAGATCAAGAAAGAGAAAAAAAAATGCCCCTCCCCCCCCCACACACACTCCCTTTCCTCAGCAGAACCCTCAAGTCCTCATGTACCCTTATCCCTACATAGAGGGAAGCATGGGTAGCAAACGGCCAATTCCCCACACACCATAACTCTTCTTCCCCATGCTAGCTTCGGGTTTTTTTCAAGTAAACAGTAAAAAAAAAATTCTCAAATTTTGCCGGTGGCCAATGCCACGTGCACCTTCAATCACTGAAGGTAAAACAGGGTTAACATTATGAGTTATAAAGGAACGTTGTATTAACGTCAATTCGTAATTATTTTGTGTGATGGGGGTGGGGCTAAAATATTATATCTGGAAAAATCCACCCCCCCTCCCCCCCCATCAACACACAAGTTTCCGCCACTGCATGGTTCGGTTGGCATGCTGTGTTAACAATTTATAATTGATTAGGGAGGGCCTACCTTTCCCAACACTTTTTCTGGGACCTACATTCCCACTCTTCCACATGTGGTCAGTTAAATTTGGCCTATAATTCACAGTACCGCATTTTTAAATTTCTCGAAAACACTGGCAATAGCTATGGAATATTAAACCCCCCTACCCTGGGCTTAACATGCATATATTTTATTTTTATTTCAGAAAGATATCCATGAAACCTTTCAAACAATCGTCAATGTTTAATGGAGTGTTTAAAAAGCAGGGGCTACTGAAAATTGTCCACATGCTCATGCTAGAAATAATTAAAATCAGTTTTTCATTTTCTGGCTTTTTTGGGGTGAATTGATATTCTGACGCACTTCACTTGATAGGTTAATATGTCGTGAGGGATATTTCCAAATGACTTGAGAACAATCAAAAGCGTGTAACAACTATTTATTCGCGAAAAATATCGGAAAGAACGTTTTAGAAAGCTCAGTGAGCATGAACATTGTGGACAATTTTCTCGTCCATATCATGACACGTGGTTTGAGACGTTGCAACTTCCTCTCTCAGTTTCGTACCACAGGTGACTCGACCCATCATTCTTGTGAATTTTACATTCTCATACACCGCGAACAACTGTACTTCTGATTGTGGATATCCTGTAACCTGTCTAAAACCCATCCACAGTACATGGTGGATGCTTTTGTACAGAAACACCAACAAAGTGGAATTTCCACGCATTCTGGATTGTTTTATGTGAAAGAAACATTCTCAACTTCAAGTGAAGTGAGCTTCGAACCAATATAAAAAGCCCAATCCACAGAACCATACTGTGAGTTCCTTGTGTTTGCTTTGTCACAGAAACTGAATATATCATTTGGGTGGATATTCCACCCCTGGAGTGATTTGCAGACACCCCAGTTATAAGGACGTCTTTGAAGAATAACTCGGGTCATCTGGCAAGTAGATAAGTACAAGTGGAGTTTCCTCGAGTTGAAATTTGCAGGACTTAAGTCAGATATTCCAAACCGTGGGTGGGGGAGGGGAATTTTATAGGCCCATTCCACACAAGACCCATATAGGAATGAGAAGGTTTTAAATGATATTGAAAATTTGTCGCTTGTTAAAAATTCAGTTGGAGACTGAGCGGTATTATCGGTATTTGGATTTTTAGCTCAATTTTGACGAAGTCAAATTTGAGCTATTGTCATGGCCCGTCGTCCGTCGTCCGTCTGTCCGTACGTCAACAATTGGCTATGGCTCGGGCTAGAGGCCGTATTTATGAACCGATCTTTACGAAACTTCTTGTGTACCTTTGTTATGACCCTGGGACGGGAACGAGTGTTTTTAGGTGTGGTCCGAAATTCAAGATGGCTGCCAGTGGCCATTTTGTACCGATGATGCAAAAATCAGTTTTTTGTACAGAACTTCTGTATGAAAGTTCTGATTTGAATAAAGTTTTGTATAAATGTTTAGTACCATGGGATACATCACATATATTACGGGTTTTTTTCTCGTGCGTAAATTATGCAAATTAGACTGACTTTGATTTATTTAGTGTTACTTTCAGAGCTGTAAGTGCCAAGCTGCTATGGCTCGGGCTAGAGGCCGTATTTATGAACCGATCTTTACGAAACTTCTTGGGTACCTTTGTTATGACCGTGGGACGAGAACGAGTGTTTTTGAGTGCGGTCCGAAATTCAAGATGGCTGCCAGCCGCCATTTTGTACCGACGATGCAGAAATCTGTTTTTTGTACAGAACTTCCATATGAAAGCTCTGATTTGAATAATTTTTTGTATGAATGTTTAGTACCATGGGATACATCACATATAATACAGGTTTTTTTCTCGTACGTAAATTGTGCAAATTAGACTAATTTTGATGTTTTTTGGGGTTACTTTCAGCACTGTAAGTGCAAATGCCAATACGGCTCGGGCTAGAGGCCGTATTTATGAACCGATCTTTACGAAACTTCTTGGGTACCTTTGGTATCACCGTGGGACGGGAACGAGTGTTTTTGGGTCCGGTCCAAAATTCAAGATGGCCGATGGCAGCCATTTTGTACAAAATTAGGTGCAATCAGATTTTTGCACAGAACTTCCATATGAAAGCCCTGATTTGAATAATTATTTTGTGTGAATGTTTAGTACCATGGGATGCATCACATATAATACGGGTTTTTTTCTCGTGCAGAAATTATGCAAATTAGATGAACTTTGATTTTTTCAGTGCGACTTACACACAGTAAGTACACATGTCAATACGGCTCAGACTAGAGTCTGTATTTATGAACTGATCTTCACGAAATGTCTTGGGTACCTTTGTTATCACCTTGAGACGAGAATGAGTGTTTCTGGGTGCGGTCTAAAATTCAAGATGGCTGCCAGTGGCCATTTTGTACCGAAATTAGGTCTAATCAGTTTTTTGTACACATCTTCTATACAGCTCAGACTAGAGGCCATATTTATGAACCAATCTTTACGAAACTTCTTGGGTACCTTTGTTATCACCATGGGATGAGAGCGAGTGTTTTTGGGTGTGGTCCGAAATTCAAGATGGCCACCAGCAGCCATTTTGTACCAAAATTAGTGCAATCAGTCTTTTGTATAGAACTTCTGTATGAAAGTTCTGATTTGAATAAATTTTTGTATGAATGTTTAGTAACATGGAATACATCACATATTGTAAGGGGTTTTTTTTCGTGCCGAAATTATGCAAATTAGATGAACTTTGATTTACTCAGTGCTACTTACACAATGTAAGCACACATGTCAATACGGCTCAGGGTAGAGGCTGTATTTATGAACCGATCTTCACGAAATTTCTTGGGTACCTTTGTTATCTCCTTGGGATGAGAATGAGTGTTTCTGGGTACGGTCCAAAATTCAAGATGGCTGCCAGTGGCCATTTTGTACCGAAATTAGGTCCAATCAGTTTTTTGTCACAAGTTCTATACAGCTCGTATTTATGAACTGATCTTCACAAAACTTCTTGAGTGCTTTTGTTTTCACCTTGGGACAGGAACGAGTGTGTTTTGGGGTGCCTTTGTTATCACTGTGCTATGAGAACAAATATTTTGGGGTTCAGTCAGACCCACTCTGGGACTCAAAAGATTTTTTCTAGTTCAGCATCTGACTGTCACCCACCTTTACAATACTTTACCTATACATTTGTTACAGGCAACGGTCAGTATTCATGTACAGACCGTTACAATACTTTATATGTACCTTTGTTATCAGGTCATTACCTAGATATTTGTCATTGCTGTGTCACATACTTTTCATGTACATGTCTTTGTCTTGACAAGTTGAGCTACAGTGTCATTGACACTTTCATTTATGGTGATTTTATGAACAAATTTATCCATGTTTTCCAAGTCACACGATTGAAGTCACAGATATTAATTAATTGATAAAATGTTGTCAAAACATTTTCATTAGGCTATTTCAAAACGATCATGTGCTGGGCTGTTCATACATACACATCTCACACAAGTCTTGTCCCCATGTTCAATAATATCACGGAATAAATCATTTAAAAGACGATTATATCCGATTTGGCAATGACTTTGATTTCCCTGTTCAGGCCTCTTGTAAAAATTAAAACTGGTCATTTCGACATTTTTTTTCTGCATTTTTTCTTTCATTGTCACGACTAATTTACCAGGTGAACCTGATTCGAAATGATATCGACTGATGTTCAAGTCCAGTTACAAGACATTTCTGTTCCTACATGTAATGATATGTGTCGGAGATCGATGTTAATGACCTCAAGAAAAGCGCACTACATTCTGCGTTTCATAGCATAGAAGTTATCGCATGTTTAACGAGGTTTACTTGACTGTTCTGCACTACATAGCGCATTAGCTAACGAGCGTTTTCTGCACTAGACTTGACAGGACTTCTAGTTTTAACTGTAACAAGGCAGGGCATATATTTCATCTAAATTTGGGAGAATCCGATTGGATTCTTGCTAAAATGGTTGCAAGTATCTATGCTGGCTATGAGTCCCAGGATCCCATGAGGCCACCATTGTTGAAACCCTGTTGTATAACTGATAATGGGGGCGCGGTGGCTCAGTAGGTAGAGGTGCAGGCTGCAAGCCGAGAGGTCCTCGGTTCGAATCCCACCTGCGGCGACCGCGTTGTGTCCTTGGGCAAGACACTTAACCCCCATTGCCCATGTGGGGGCATGATGATGCCGTGTACTAAGGCGTACTGCACGTCGATGGTACGCATGTCTTCAACCAATCTAACCCTGCCTGTGCTGCAGTGCGGAGTTACGATGTTGGGGAGCTGGCATCTGCTCGTCGTTGCTCGGTGGTTCTCCCCGGGTACTCCGGCTTCCTCCACCCATAAAACTGTCACGGTCATGATTAGCCATTGTGCATAAATATATGACCTTAAACATAAATGAATAAATGAATAACTGATAACACATGTTAACCTTTCACACAATACAGCTTTTTAATTTTTAGAACAAAACCAGAGTTTCATGATATTTGAAAAAAATAAACAATATTCAACAGAAAACCTAACAAATATGGATGTCATTGGAACCGGTTGATTGAGCCAGTTCCAATGACAGCCATATTTGTACATTTGTTTTGGAAAAGTGTCAAGATATTTCAGGTCATGTTAGCCTTGTATTGGTTAATTTGATGCCGCTGTGTTAGGTAAAGGGTTCAGTAGACTCAATTCTTTTCAATCGAATCCTAGCAGAGGTGCTACGAGAATCTATGTGGATTCTTGCTGGTTTTGCTGTGTGTATCTTTATGTGAATCAATTCTCAGATTCTCATTGAAATATAAGCTCTGCAGTGGAATTCTGCTCTCAATGTAGCTTCACTGATAAATAGCTGGGCATTCGATTTAGGGCTGTTGGTGAAGGAAAAATGGAGAAAATATACTAGAGAGAATTGAAGCCTGGGTTAGTGAGTCAGAAAATGTTCAAGGAATGCTATATTGTTTGAACTTCAATGAAGCCCTTTACATGTATTGATCAATATGTTGATTTCACATTCACAGTCGCATTGTGTCATTATGATACATCAAAGAGATAGGCCAACATTTACTTTCAACGTGTACATGTGATCACTGATCATGACATTACAGTGCATGTGCATGGGTCAGGCAGGTTCATTGAGACAGCCGGCTGTGTTGGAACTGAATAATTTCATGTTATTTAGTGCAGAAAATAAATTACACTTTAATACAAGGTATCAGATGAAGCTACATGTTATGTGCCTGTTGCAATATGAACAGTTATCCAAATATAAATATGTGAACTGGTGTTCATGGAAATCGTAATTGGCTACAGTTAACTGAATAATCGTTTTAGCACTGGTCTCAGCTGGATAAAGCAACTTGCTTGAGTTCATTAGAAAACATTTTTTTTTTTATTACCACAATTAGCATTTTCGTACATATGTTAAGCACAGGCAGAAGGTGTAACGCATATAATTCTTATGTTTGCACCTTCAAAGTCAAGGTTATACTTGTTTGTCATACATTTAGGTTGAACATATCTTGGGTATAACTCAGAAACTATTGGGGATACAATTATCAAGCTTCAAACATTTATAAAGGACAAAAACAGAATGTGTCACACACCATAGCTGGGTCTGTAACTTTTATGTCAGGGTCACATTTTATGGTCACGTTTAAAACTGTTGATACTTGTATCTCGAACAAAATTCAGAAACATAATCAAACTACAATTATTACATTTCATACAAATGTTAACCCTTTACCCAATGCAGATGATAACAAAATTTATTATTTGAATTTCTATTTTTTAAAATTTAAAAAAAGATTTCGACAAAACCATATCATGTGACCATAATATGGTTTTGTTGAAATATTTTGAAAAATTTCTTTCAACTGCTGAATTTGCAAATTACGCAGGCGGATGCGGTTGATTCGTTAGGTAAAGGGTTAACAACAGTCAGAAGATGTGTTGCGAATAATACTGCGCATCTTCAAGGTCATACTTCACACAATTATTAAGGTCAGTTCATTTGGAGGTTTTGTGCAGGGGTGGCGTGGTCTACTCCAGTGACAGTTGCCCCTATTCCAAACTTTTACCCAACTGCCCCCCTCATCAGGTCAATTTGGTGATTTTTAGCTCACCTGAGCGAAGGGGAGCTTTACTAATCACTTTTCGTCTGGCGTCCGGCATTAACTTTACATTATCGACTTCTTCTCACGAACTTCTGGACCAAATTCAACAAAATTTGCTGTGCATGTTCCCTATCATATGTCAATTCAAGTTTGTTCAAATCAAGTTGACCCACCCCTTGGTAGGGCCACGCCCAAAAAGTATGCTTAAATCTTAAAATATCTTCTCATGAACCAGCAGTAGCAGAGACTTGATAATTGGTGTGCAGCTTCCTTTTGTGGTGTAGACTCAGGTTTGTTCAAGAGAAGTTCGAGGAGCTATATTTGCCTTTGTTATGGGAGGGGCAAGAATTTTTACCCCGCCCAAACTTTCTATTTTCCAAACCGAGAGGCAGATTTGAACCAAATTTGATATGAGGGCTTATTGGGTCATAAGTATTTAATTTATACAAAAATTTTTTTTCTTGTCCCATGGAAACCGCAGGAGCTAAAAATAGAAAAAAATTAAAACGCCCATATCTCCAAAACAACACGGCACTGAGAATTCTTATTTGGTGTGAAGCTTCCTTAGGACCAACACAATGGAATGGTCAAAAAAAAATTGCTATCGGTTTTATCATGGGGTACTTTTGGGCAGGCCTGAAAATAAGCCATCTGACATTTGCAAAAAAATGGTGGGTGATGGGAAAAACATTTAAGACTACTTTTCTCCCAAACCACTGCTCCAAAAGCTTTCAAATTTCGCATATAACATCTTTGGAAGATTGTTTCACTTGTTTATTGAAATCAATTCCCTGGGTCCATATTTGGGCTCTCTATGGGAGCCCAAATGTTTAAATTAGTGCAGTATGAGTTTTTTTGTTTATTATGCGTTTCGGTCAATTTTAAGACAAAAAAATTTTTTTTTTATTCTGAAAATTTGGGGTCTGGGTGGGACTTAGAAATTTTGGACCAAAATCCGGAAATTAGTTTTTTGTTTTTTTATGCATTTTGGTCAATTTTAAGACAAAATGTTATTATTTTTTTTAACACTGAAAATTTGGGGTCCGGGTGGGACTTGGAAAATTTTGAATCAAAATCTGGAAGTTAGTTTTTTGTTTTTTTTATGCGTTTTGGGCAATTTTAAGACCAAAAAAACACTGAAAATTGGGGATCCAGATGGGACTTGTAAAATTTTGGACCAAAATCCGGAAATTAGTTGTTTGTTTTTTTATGCGTTTTGGTCAATTTTAGGAAGAAGAAAAAAAAAATTTTAGTCTGAAAATATTTTGTTTGGGACTTCGAAAATTTCTGAACAAAAATAAAAAAAAAACCGTTTTTTTTATGCATTTTTCTCAATTTTGGGACGTAAAAGTGCAGGAAATGAAAATAGAAGGAAAATCCTGTGTATTGTGTGGGCACAATCGCTTCATCTAGTTGGTATATGCTTTTCTTAGGAGGGGCATATGCAGCTTATTCAAGTCAAGTCCCTGGTTTGATATTTAGACTACCATGTCGGGTGAGCACCCTCAGATCTCCTGGGTCCTCTTGTTTTTTTTCAGCAAAACAATCACTTTAGATACCTCAACACACATTTTAAAGGAAAAAATATTCACCCAAAAGACAACTGCATCCCCTGGTTATACCCCCACAAAACGAAGTTTAGGGGGGGTATATAGGAGTCAACTTGTCTGTCGTCGTTGGTCCGTTGCACATATAAACGTGTGGAGCAAACTACTTCCGCAGTTAGCCGCACTTTCATGAAACTTCACAAAAATGATCAACATGATGAGGGGAAGTGCGTGACATAATTATTTTCCCACTTGGTTTCCAGATGGCCGACTGGCGCCCCTATTGCATTTTTTAGCTCATCTGACTTCAAGTCAGTGTGAGGTATTGCCATCACTTGGCACTTGTCGTCTGTTAACTTTTACAAACCTGGCTTCTTCTCCACAGCCATTCAGCCAAATTCAAACATATATTGCACAAACCATCCTTGGGGTATACCCTTTCTATTTTGTTCAAATGGAGCAGCTGTCTTCTTCGGGCTCTGGGCAATGATGCCAAAGCCTAAAAATCTTTAAAAATCTTCTCATGAACAATCAGAAAGATTTCCTTGATATATGGTATGTAACACTCTTTGGTGTTGAAGATTAAAGTTTGTTCAAGAGAAGTTGGTAGATCAATATTTGGGCTCTCTGTGGCCACATATCCATTTTGGGCTCTGCCCAAAATTTCTGTTTCAAGAACCGATGGGCCGATTTGAACCAAATTTGGCATGTAGTATAAGTGGGTCCAAAGTACTTGATCGATGCCTGAAATTTTTTTTTGTACCCAGGGTCTAAAAATAGAAAAAAATTCAAATGCCCATATTTTCCAAACAACACGGAACAGAGAACTGTTATTTGGTATGAATCATCCTTTTGACGGTAGAATGGATTAAAAAAAAAAAGGCCATTGGGTGTGTTAGGTTGTTCTGTTGGGGCGTTTGATAAAATGTTGAGTCCGCATATTTGCAAAAATTGAAAAAAAAATTTTCTTCAGTACCGCTGATCAGAAGCTTTTGATATTTGGTATACAGCATCCATAGGATGGTTAAATACAAGTGAGTTCAAATTGCCCTCCTCGGTTCATATTTGGGCTCAACAGAGGAGCCCAAATAATTAACTTAGGGTGCTATGGGGAATAAGCTTTAAAAATCTTCTTCAGATCATTCAGTCAGATTCTTTTGATACTTTGTATACAGCATCTCTACAGGTGTCAGATTGAAGTTTGTTCAAATTTAGTCCCAGGGTTAATATTTGGGCTTCCTATGAATGCCTGAATATTAACTTGGTGCAATATGGGGAATAATCTTTAAAAATCTTCTTCAGATCCACCAGTCAGATTCTTTTGATATTTGGTATGCAGCATCTCTCGGAGGGGGACGGGGGGGGGGGGGGGTAGATTCAGGTTTCTTCAAATGGGATCCCCAGATGAATATTTGGCCTCTTTATTGGAGCACAAATTTTAACTTGGTGCAATATGAGAACATTTCTTAAAAATCTTCTTTTTCAGACCCAGTAGTGAGAATCCTTTCATATTTGGTATGTGACATCTCTCGAGGTGTAAGATTTGAATTTGTTCAAATCGACTCCCTGAGTTAATATTTGGGTCTGGTTTGAAATTCAAGATGGCCGCTGGCAGCCGTTTTGTACAAAATTAGGTGCAATCAGAATTTTGCACAGAACTTCCATATGAAAGCGCTGATTTGAATAATTTTTTGTGTGAATGTTTAGTACCATGGGATACATCACATATAATACAGGTTTTTTTCTCGTGCATAAATTATGCCAATTAGACTAACTTTGATCTATTTAGTGTTACTTGCAGCACTGTAAGTGCAAATGCCAATACGTCTTGGGCTAGAGGCCGTATTTATGAACCAATCTTTATGAAACTTCTTGAATACCTTTGTTATCACCGTGGGACGAGAACAAGTGGTTTTGGGTGCAGTCCGAAAATCAAGGTGGCCACCAGCGGCCATTTTGTACTTTAGTTAGTTCAATCAGTTTTTTGTACAGAACTTCGGTATGAAAGTTCTGATTTGAATGAAGTTTTGTATGAATGTTTAGTACCATGGAATACATCACATATAATACAGGTTTTTTCTCGTGCAGAAATTATGCAAATTAGATGAACTTTGATTTATTCAGTACTACTTATACACAGTAAGTGCACATTTCAATATGGCTCGGGCTAGAGTCTGTATTTATGAACCGATCTTCACAAAAATTCTTGGGTACCTTTGTTATCACCTTGGGACGAGAACGAGTGTTTCTGGGTGCGGTCCAAAATTCAAGATGGCTGCCAGTGGCCATTTTGTACCGAAATTAGGTCCAATCAGTTTTTAGCTGCGACTAGCAACTCTATAAGTGGCAATGTCGGTCTGTCGGTCGGTCGGTCTGTCTGTGACCAAAGAGTTTCAAAACTCAATAACTTTTGAAATACTTGATGGAATGACTTTATATTTGGCATGTATGTATCTTATTGATGTCTAGCCACTGTTCAATGCATGTATTGTTCTAAATATTTTCTTGGAGTTATGGCCCTTGATGAACATGAAATTTTGGCCACGCCTAAAATGTCTATTTTCAGAACTGTGAGGTCGATTTGAACCAAATTTGATATGAGATGATAATTGGTCATAAGTAGTTGATTGATGCAAAAATTATTTTTCTCATTGCCCCGTGGGAACCTCAGGAGCTAAAAATAGGAAAAACCTTAAAACTGCAATATCTCCAAAACTACACGGCACAGAGAATTCTTATTTTGTATAAAGCTTACTTTTATCCAGTAGAATAGAATGGTTGAAAAAAGTCCCTGTCGGTTTGATCACAAGGTACTTTTTTCATGACTTTGAAAAAGTGCTGAGTCAGCACTTTTTAACACTGTAGGCAATAGAAAAAACATTAAAAAATCTTCTCCTCCAGATCCAGCAGGCAGAATCTTTTCATATTTGGTATGCAACATTGTAGGGTGGATCTGATTCAAGTTTGTTCAAATTGGCCCCTTGGGTTCATATTTGGGCTCAGTATAGAAGCCCAATTTCTAACTTAGTGCATTTCAGGCAGATTTCTTAAAAAATCTTCTTCTCCAGATCCAGCAGGCAGAATCTTTTGATATTTGGTATGCAACATTGTGGGGTGGATCTGATTCAAGTTTGTTCAAATCGGCTCCCTAAATTCATATTTGGGCTCACTATAGAAGCTCGAATTCGAACTTAGTGCATTTCAGGCAAATTTCTTCAAAAATCTTCTTCTCCAGATCCAGCAGGCAGAAACTTTTGATATTTGGTATGCAACATTGTGGGGTGGATCTGATTCAAGTTTGTTCAAATCGGCCCCCTGGGTTTATATTTGGGCTCAGTATAGGAGCCCAAATTTGAACTTAGTGCATTTCAGGCAAATTTCTTTAAAAATCTTCTTCTCAAGATCCAGCAGGCAGAATCTTTTGATATTGGGTATGCACCATGCTTAGAGAGGAGGGGGGGGGGGGGGGGGGGTGGTGAGATTCAAGTTTGTTCAAGCCAAGTCCCTGGGTTCATATTTGGGCTCACTGTGGTAGCCCAAATTATAACTTAGTTCAAAATGAGGAATTTTCTTTAACAATCTTCTTCAAATCCAGCGGTCGGAATGTTTTGATATTTGGTATGCAGCATCCTTAGGGGGATGAGATTCAAGTTTGTTCAAGCCATGTCTCTAGGTCCATATTTGGGCACACTGTGGGAACCCGAAGGATAACTTAGTTCAAAATGAGGAATTTTCTTTAAAAATCTTCTTCTTCAGATCCAGCAGTCGGAATGTTTTGATATTTGGTATGCAGCATCCTTAGGGGGTGAGATTCAAGTTTATTCAAGCCATGTCCCTAAGTCCATATTTGGACTCACCATGGGAGCCCAAATTATAACTTAGTTCAATATGAGGAAATATTCTTTAAAAATCTCTTTTTTTTTAGATCCACTGGTCAGAATCTTTGGATATTTGGTATAAGCTTTTCTTAGGAGGAGCAGATGCAACTTGTTGAAATCAATTCTCTGGGTTGATATTTAGGCTACCATGTCAGGTGAGCGCCTTCAGGCCCCCTGGGGCCTCTTGTTTTTTTACTTAGAAAAATTTAATGCCCCAGGTGACAGACCTTCTCTCGTTAAAAGTAGGGATGGGCAAGTCGCGAACATTTGCTACAGTATTGGTATTGAGTAGATACCAATATATCATACAGAAACCAATTAAAAGTTAACAAATTTCGGTATGTTTGATTTCCTGCACCAAACTCAAATTAGGAAGGGCTTCTTTCTTGCACTTAGAAAAATGTCAGACACGCTGTCCAAAAGCTGCAAATTCAGCACAAACTTGGAAGGGGGTGGGGGGGAGGGTGGTGGGCTGTCCTCAAAATTTGAAGCGACATTTGGCAGTGTTGTCCCTAGTGCTGTCTCGAAGATGCTTCGTGGCAGCATTTATTGCTGTTGCTAACAGTAGCTACAACAACTTTTCACTTGTTCCACAAAGACTGCTTTCTAACAAACTTGAACATCCAACCACAACTGAGATATTTTCGAAATATGAATCGCATAAAAAAAATATACATTTAATATTGAGCAGGATTTACTATTATCTGTTTGAAAATCAATTCATATAAAAATCTTCCTCTTTCTCAATTCATATAAAAATCTTCCTCTTTCTCATTTTTCAACTTGATAAAGTCTGTAAAACCCCATTAATTTTGACTGCACTTTTGTCATTTTGACATCATGAAACTTATAAATAGAATGAATACAATACTTCAACTGACAAAAAGAAGAGGGGAATTTCATGCAAGTTTTCTGTAATAAGTACTTACTCTATGTATTGGGACAGCTAAAAATAATTATTTTCACAAGTGTCCCAATTCTTAGAAAATGGGGAAAGAACACAGCCTGGTCTTGATTTGATGCTGAATAAAGTTGTGTGTGATTCGTTTTCCATCACTATATACGAAAATCACCATCCAATTTTTTTTTTATATTTTCATTTTTTGCTTCCAAAACATAGTTTATGATCCATCATTGGAACGAGCGCATTGCTCTCGTTCCAATGAGGGATCATAAGGTATGTTTTGGAAGCAAAAAATGAAAATTTTCAGTTACTCAAGAATTTTTTTATGAGTGTCGTTTGCTACTAGTGACGGGCCAACTGGAAACAAATCTCCTGATGTCCCAAACTTAAAAAAAATATAGTTTTCTGGAAAAAATGTGTGTCCCAAATCATAGAGTGTCCCAATACATAGAGTAAATACGGTACTACAGCAGTTCTGTTGAACAGGAACAAAATTAACATAGAGCATGTGCACATGCTTCCTTTGATAGAGTCATGTTCCTGTTATGTTGAATGTATTGAATTGAAAACCATCAATCCTTTATAAAAATAAAATATGCATGAAGTCATTCAGCCCTTAAGTTTTTTTTAACCCATATATACTCATTATATAGCAAGCCGTTTTTGCGCGATTTGAAGGAAAATCAATCATGTTTGAAATTTATTAGTCAACATGCACCCAGCAGGTCAATTTGCTGTAGTTTTGGAAATGTCTGAGACTTGTTGCATCACACGCTTCTAGTGTTCAACCAGTGATTGGAACCAGCCACCATAATCGGCCAATTGTGGGCAATTGGATGACAATGGCAACGTCTCATGGAACATCGGTTCAACCGATTGTTGCCAAGCATTTGTGATGATTCATAAACCGCATTTTATAACCTTCTGGAATTGTTCAATTATTAATGTAAAATGATGTCAATGATACCATTCAACAAAGCTGAAAAACCACCACATTGTGTATTCTTAATCTCTCTAGACGCCCCTTTACAAGATAAGCAAGTTAAATGACATGTAAAGCTTACAATTGAGCGCACTTGCAGCAATCGTCAATTCATACTGGAAAGGTGAAGGTTGCACTCCATTGACTCAGGTTGCAGTAAACATTCCCAGTTGTGGGCACTGGGGTGGTAAACGTGTCTCTGAAATATACGTTTACCACCCAAGTGTGTGTGACTGGCAATTTTACTGAACCTGAGTCGATGGAGTTTAACACTGTGAAATATGTTCAATTTAATGTAGACTTTCGAGTCAGGTGAACTAGTGAATGGACTGTAAACACTAAAATATGTTCAATTCAATGTAGTTCTTTGAGGTCCTAGACTTGTCTAGTAGTGCACAGGATTACAATCGGAATCAGCATTGGAATCTGCTGATTGTGAGCTCAAATCACCAGTAATCGGTTAGCGGCCATTTTTATGTGTACCCATACTATGTATGGTACACATAATGCTGGCATCTGGGTGGCCATCCGTCATTCGTCCACCCTTTGGGCCATACAAAGTTGATTGTCTGTTTCTCAGGCCATTTTTTCCAAAAAAGCATGCGGGCGGGCGGTTTTTTTTTTTTCTTTTTATTTTCTCCCCGAGAGGTTGTTTGTGGTAATTTGACGCCCACCCAAACGCCTGGTGGACCACGCAAAATTTCGCAAATATATTGGTTATTCACCATAGGGGTGTTGGGTCATAAATGAAGTGGGGTTTGAATGTTTGTTTTTTCAGTGGAACGTGAAAATTATAACACAGGATGAAATGCCTCATGGGTGAAACGTCTCGGGTTGAAACGTCTCTGGGACAAATCAAATGTTGAAGTGCCAACTTTCAGAGATTTATTTTACCCCCCCAAAAAAATCTTTTCACAACCTGCCTAATAAAATCGTGAATCGCAATTTTTCCCCATTATATTCAAAATTATCACAACCCATTTGAACGGGCAGTTCATCCATAAATCATATTTTTCGGAAATCTAAAAATGAAATACAAAACGAATGTTTGAATGTTTTTATTAACCAATTTGACCGCACATACCTGCCTATATGCGATTTATTTTCAACTTTGACTGTTACTTTTATATCAAGCAGCGGTTACTATTAGTTATCCAATTATCCTGCATCTCAAATGCATTTATTTAAATTAACTGGGAAACTCGTAACGGTTTCAAATAACAGTACATAAATTCCCAATGACGGCCATTTACAATACAAATGTTACTAAAAATAAATGCCAGGAGACTGTGTTCCATTCAACATAGCACCTGACTTTGCAGACTTTCTGATGGTTGATACGAATCAAACGTGGTGCGAATTGACCATTCCCCTTTGTGACTGTTGTCAGACTGAAAGACACCTTCCTTCTTGCTGTCATTATGACTTACCTTTTACAGATTAAAACACTTTCTGTCGTGAATATTGCTAAAACCCACCCACTTTATTAAAGTATGATGTAGAAAAAGCTTGAAGTGTGTTAATTTAAAATTTGCGAACGCATCAATGTCGATTTACCAAAATGAGCACAATATCTTAATTTTTTTTAAAAGATTTTTTGGTGTCATAAAAAGGTTGCATGCGCACCAAAAATGACCATGCGCACAGGCCTGAGAAACAGAGGTTCTTTTTTTATGGCCTTGTCTGTCCGTCCGTCCATCCATCCGTCTGTCTGTCCCTTTGTCCGGCATCCGTATCCATTTCTTTGGCATTTGATAACTTGAAAAATATTGCTTGGATTGTCAAGTTACTTTATATTTGTGTTCAGGTTACTGATGTGCCGAGCTGTATAGTTTTTGGTGTAAATCTGATAATTTGATCCTGAGATTTTAACCCTTTATCCTTCAAATTGAAAATGCCTCCAATCCCTTTGGCATTCGATAACTTGAAAAATATTGCTTGGATTGTCTAGTTACTTTATATTTGTGTTCAGGTTACTGATTTTCCGAGCTGTAAGTTTTTTAGGTAAATCTGATAATTTGATCCGGAGATATTAACCCTTTATCCATCAAATTAGACACTCCTCCAATTAGAGCTGTGCGGTATCGGTATTTTGAGTTCGGTATCGGTTTCGGTATTTTCTACTGCAATACCTCGGTTACGGTTTCGGTATCGGTATTCAGTGAGAGATTCAAAACGTAGTGAAATAAAGTCAGATAATTTCAGTCATGAGCTTATAGTACACATTTTGTCGCCTCAGACCTACAATGTTCTATGTCCCACTGGGACATAGAACACTGTAGCATTCAAAGTTCAAACGAGGATTTGTTACAAGATATTGGCTTTGTCAGTCTGGAAGTCTTGTGGACTGAACAGGGATGTTTGATGACCGATTTCAGTATATTTATAAATTATATTTGTTTGTATTCTTCATTGATACATTCAATAATGTGTCGTATTTATTAAAAGATATATGTCAACTGTGTTTGTTATTACTCGTGTATCGTATTTATTAAAAGATATATGTCAACTGTGTTTGTTATTACTCACGCCAGTAAAAGAAGGAATGCTCCGGTGCATGTGTTCAGGTAAGAACGAGGTAAGTTGAATTCAAATGGTAAATCCAAATGTAAAACTACAAAGAAAAATTCTTTATTCCCATGCCATTTAAACGAATTGCACGTGCGAACAAATAGGTCATGAAGTCGGGATGCGACGGAAATTCCCGAAAGTGTGAATGTAAAGTAAAAGGGAAGTAACTGCATGATTCTTGTTAATCTTCTTCAAGGTTCCGCTCCACAGTTTCGCACTATTGCACATGGGTGAAATTCTAAACAAAGGGCGTATGTTGAAACTAAGGCCATGTAAAATAGAGAAATATTTTTAGTATCAGATATATGATTACATTAGGCTTTTTGTTGGACAAGAGAATTTGAAGTTTTGGTCCCAAAGTTGGAGTCTGATACATAGGGGTAAATTCCCAGATGAATTATGGGAAACAGTGGCTTCGAAAAATTGGCTATTTTTTTAAATGTAATTTTTACACGGGTTTGTTACCAGACAGGTAACTAAAAAATGAGACGGAAACATATAAATTTTTTTTTGCATTTTAGAAACAAGGGATGCTCTGCTCCAGGGGTGGGTAGGCGGGGTTGGTGGGAAAATTCTGCTTTTGAGGCTGCTAGGTGGCTGAAAATGACTGGTTTCGGTATTTTTTCAGGCAATTTTTCAGGTTGAAGTCTTGCCTTTGACAATAAATAATTCCACCCACATTCAGATTGTTTATTTCTACTTAGTCAGATAGTGTTATATGTTTTTTGTGGATTTGGGAAATGTAATACATGTAATGGGTTTGATAACTAAGTTACAGGATATTTGCATTTGAAGAGAGTGTATGGCATGTCACATTTGGAAATGCCTGGAAAACTGTGGAGCGGAACCCAAAGGGAATTCCCCTTAAAAAACGCATGTGGTGTGCTGTGTAAACAATTTGATTGCCTTGCGAATTTCGTAAATAACTCATACCAATATCCAAAATATGTTGAGATATACAACCATGGAATATTCTATTGTGAATTATTACTGGAGATGTTGAAGACATGAACAGGTACCGTAATTATTTTGAAGGAAATTAATTGCATGCGGTTTCGAATTTTCGATTGTTCTCCACCCCTCCACTCACCGGGTCACCGAGAAAAAAAAAATCAACAAGAACACATTGAGTATAATCTCCTATTTTTATTTTATTTTTTTTTATATATATTTTTGTTTAAATTTTATTTTGTGATCAAGTTAATGCACAACACAGAAATAAGAAATAAAGAGGTGAAATAAAATAAACAAATTTTCAAAGCAGGTGAATCGCTGTGATACAAACCGTCGACATGGGCCGATCTGGTGTCCGTTCAGTCCTCATATCACTGTTGAAAACTTGCTGAAAAATAATTACCTTTGAATAAGTCGCACCTCAATTTTGGTCCCGTTTTTCCAAGCAAAAAGATGCGACTTGTACACGGACATATACGGTACGTTCGTAATTTCGTAAAAATACTAAAAAACCCGTGATTCTGGGTGAGTATAAAGTGCAGTCTGTTCTCATACCGTTCGCATCCGGTATTACGGTATTTCGTTCGAGGTCGGTTCGGTTTGCCGGTATTGGCTAAAACCGCGGTATACGGTTTCGGTTTCAGTATACCGCACAGCTCTACCTCCAATCCATTTCTATATGTACCCATACCATGTATGGTGTACATAATGTCAGTATCCATGGTGGCCCTCCGTCATACAGCTTTCTACTAGTTGCGCGTATGGGCACACATCTGACGATTTCATTGGCCTATTTTTGGTAATTGGTTGAATACTGCACACTTCTCCCCCCTTCCCCCCCCCCACCCCCCCACCCCCACCCTAAAAAAAAATCGGATGTTTTCGAAGTTAAACATCTTGTCCACCATACCCTAATTTACTAGTTTCAGTAGCATTCTGGGCGAGTCTAAGCTGTTCGAAATGACAGGCCATAATTTATTTACTTCTTGACACAGCTTCATAAAACCTTCAGCACATACATATTAGTGTGTGTCGTGCATCAAATGACCTTCTGCACCCCAAAGTCAAGGTCTCAGTAATTCATCACATATCAATAATGCAATTTCTTAGTCACATTCACTTGTCTGGATTTTAATTTCTTTACTCCTTGACATAACTTGATGAAACTTCTCAAGAGATGTTTAGTAAGTAGTGTGATGTGCATCACTTTAGCTTCTGCACTCAAGGCCAAGGTCATCCGTCATCAAAATTTTAATTCTGCTACCCATAAGGTATTTATCCTGTATTTAGCTGCCCCAAAAAGTAGTGACCCTGGGTGGAGCTGTGTAGTCTCAGAAGCCTGTTGTTGAATGGTATGGTATTGAATGAAAAAAAAAAAAATTTCTATATATATTGACATGGAGCAAGGATGATAACCAGGCCTGGAATCTTCTCCCCATCCCATCAATCTTGTCAACCCCCTATTGACATTCATATGACCTTTTTTTATTGTTTGAAGGTTCAAATATAATCTACATTACTGTTATCACAAAATTTATCCGTTTCACTATCCAATCGACACACTTGCTCCATTGCATCATGATTTTGTGAATAAAATGGAGTAAAATAAAAACCACATTAAGATAAACAAACGAAAATAGTATCTCTGATGTGGATATAAGAGGCAAGCAGTTATTCGTGCACACCTGTTTCACACCTAAATAGTGCTGAAACGGTTCGGCCATTTTTTGTAACCGACTAACTGTCGAGCTTAACTGGATTTCAACTGGATATCTGTTAATTTGAACTGCTGGTTTTATTGCATTGTCTAGGATGCAAAATCCGTAAGGAATGGCGAGAAAACGGTTCAAAACACTGCCACCTGACTTCTGCAAAATGCAAACACCATCGAGTGCCAACAGGAATTGCCAATGTGCAAACGATTGTTAACAATTTATATTACTGCAATGGTCCCACATAATAGTGATGATACATCGTAACTGTGGTCACCCTTCATTGCTCGATCACAAAAACAGGCCTTGCTGTTTGAAAATCACAGGTGCGCGACATGTGAATATGTGAAAATCAGGTGTGCGGCATGCTGCACACCCGAAACAAAAATTGCATGTGCAATTTGTTCCCATGGGTGCACATTTGAAGTGAGGGACAAATGTCATTGATATTAAGAATTTTTCGACCAGTTTGTAAATTGTAGTTAAGCATAGCTATTAGTTAACTGTATTAGCAAAGAGCCTCTTACCATGAGTGGCTTGAATTTGATATGATCATCGGGCAAATATGTAAACCTAATTTTTTGGCTATCATTTTCTGTTCACTTTTAAGACAGAAGTCAGAAACAGTTCCACATTTACATTTACCTATTCTATTCCATGCAGTGAAATGTCTGGCGAGAATATGTTGCGAATCATGAAAGTGGTGTAAGAAATTATTGTATGTCCCATTGACCAAGGGCCCCTTGTTGTCCAACATTGACCATTAAGAAAAGAATTTTAAAATGCTAGATTTTAAAATAGGTTTTTTTTAATGACATACGTTCATACTTTTAAACAGTTCAATAAAATCAAAACTTGTGCTGAAACGGTTGGCACAGTTTTGTAACCGGCTAACTGTCGGGCATAACCGGATTTCAACCGGATATTCGTTAATTTCAACCGCTGGTATTATTGTATTGTCTACGACGCATTGCCTGTTCGCCAAACCCCATTTCATTGAGGAAACAAAGATATTGTTTAAGAAAAAGATGTGCAAAGGATCGTTAACACATCGTAACTGGTCACCCTGCATTGCCCGGTCAAAAAACCAAGCCTTGTCATTTGAAAGTCACAGACACGCTACATGCCGCGCACCTGAAACAAAGTTTACGTGTGCAATTTGTTCCCATTTGCATGCATTTGAAGTGAGGGATGATTGTCAGTGATATTATTTAAAAATTTTCCAACCAGTTTGTAAATTGAAGTTAGGCATAATTAACTGTATTAGCAAAGAGCTGCTTACCTCCACTGGCTTGAATTTGATGTAATCATATCATCACAAAGTGAAAATATACTCCTAATTTTTTAGTATCTTTTTCTGTTCTCTGCTAAGACAAATGTCACAAACAGTTAAACATTTACATCTACCTATTCCTCGCAATGAAATTCTGGTGGGAATATGTTGCATGTCACAAAAGGGGTGTGTTAAGAAATTGCTGTATGTCCCATTGACCAAGAGGGGAGGTGGATGTTTCGTACAGGGGCGTTTCAGAACGTTTCGTACACAAACCATTTAGGACTTTTCGTACACAAGCTAGGACGTGTCGTACACGGACTGTCTTGACCCAAGTGAAGATATCAACCCATGAGTTAAAATAACAAAATTTATTGCAATAACATTATCGATACAAAACATACTGGAATGATACAAATATAAAGTTCTACAAAGATAAGTCTGACTTTGTGCAGTTTACAAATTGAACATAATAGTTGGAAAATATCTAATATGTAAATGCGAATGTCTGTATCTCTCTCTCTCTCTATCTTTGTCCGGGTGAACTCCTCCGTTTCTCGACCGTTCGATCTCAAATTTTGTACACGGAGGTAATTCGTTCCTGCAAGTAACATGGGATGGGTGACCTTGATCTTGAAATTGATGACCTTGACCTTTTATTTCGAAAATGGTTGGGCCGATCGGGCTAAAATTTCATATGTGCGGGTATATTGACCCATCGATCATTTTGACTTTATCGGGGTGCCTGTGCAGGGTGACCTTGACCTTGAAATTGGTGAACTTGACTTTTTATTTCGAAAACGGCTGGGCCGATCGGGCTAAAATTTCATATGTGAGGGTATATTGACCCATCGATCATTTTCACTTTATATAGGGTGACCTTGACCTTGAAATTGGTGACCATGACCTTTATTTTGAAAACGGCTGATATAACCATCTACTCCCGTGCAATGCCAGGGCCGCTAGTTTATTATAATTATAAGTAGGCCTATGCTAAAGATGGGGCTTAGGACTTTGAATTCCCAGGTTGCCTCCTTAGCACAGGTGGTGTATTCCTTACATGACGTCTCAGTAAGTTGTCTTACTTAAACTATGGGTAAGGCGTGGTGAGGGTGGGGGGGGTCCCTGAATTAGTGCTGGGCGATATCGACCCAAATAAAAAACGCGATATTTTCAGGATGATATCGCGGTTTACGGTATTATCGCAATATTTGCGGAATTAGTGCAAAACAGTTGTTGACTCACTGCAGCCCTGCAAATTTGAAAGAATAGCCTCAGCAAAACAATATTGCTGCTGGTCACGCAATCTGCGTCGGCAAAAACACAAATCAACCATGTGGTGTGTTTAAAATTAAATCTGAAAAATTTATTACGAATGAGCACAACCAGCGCCACTTGATAGTTCTGCAGATTTTCATTTGAACATGGGCGCAGTCATATTAGACATACTGCACACAAACTGTGTGTTTTCTCTTTTGTCATTGGTTAAAATTGTAAAAAGCTATTTTTAAACAGATGGTTAATGTGGGGATACAGAATCAGACATTCTCCAGTGCGAGAATCAGGTTCAGGGTCGTTTCGGCCTCAGAGTTTTTTTCGGGACGTTTCGGCCTCAACCGGGGCCGAAACGATCCACCTGTCGAGGCCGAAACGTCCCGATTTTTTTTTGTTTTTCAATTTATTTTTTTTTTATAGTTTTTTGGGGACGTTTTTTATTGGTAAAAATTTTTTCTCATGGTATAAAATGGAGTGTCGAATAACATGAAAGAAGGTAACTTACCTCAGTCTAAAAGTGATTAAATTAAATTTCTCCAAGAAATTAGAAGATTGAGAACAAAAACCAAACCTGCCTTCACAATTTCGCCCAAATTGGCCTTTTGCAAAGCATTTTTTTAAAATATTACAAAGCGTACCTTGACCCCTAAACATTACAGAATAAAACATCAAGATTCTTAAATTATCCAATAGCTGGGCCTACAGAATTTCACACAACATGTACACTTGAATACCAAATATCAAAGACAAGCTGTCTCAAAGAGGTTCATCAAGTCAGAAATTTTGTCACAGAAGGATGTGAGATATAATAAAGACATCATATGTCTTTTTCTCATTCATTTTACCTATGGGTTTTAATGGATTTTCTGGATTTTTTTATTCCTTACTTTGGTGAGTAGTAAAACACTTTTCAAATTATGGAGGCCAAAACGTCCCCTTCCAAGTGTCGTTTCGGCCTTGGGACGTTTCGGCCTCGATATTTTCCCTGATAACTTTTCGTCTTAGGTTTAAAAAAATATCAAGGCCGAAACGTCCCGGGGCCGAACTGGTAAAGGGCCGAAACGTCACGCTCCCTGAGAATCCATGTAAATTCACCGTGTGGGGATCCTGAGACATTTACGTCATTGTTTTGTCCAATCAATTATAAGAGTTCCCAATTTGTTCGACGTCGGGGGAAAATGCCTGCTTTTATGTGGGAATCAGTTCACAAAATAGTTTACCGGTAAACACTTTTGGAAGGTCCCAACTTAACAGTGCAGTATATTTCAGAAGTTATTGCCTGTTCCGTACCAATACGGATGCTAATTCACGAAGTATTGCCCCTTTCGTCAAATTATGTACCGGTAGGTCGATGTTGGTGTCATTGCCAAGTTATGCCAATGACGTTGGCGATATTTCGGTTTTTCGAAAATGAGATGATATTACTAACGGTATTGATTTTGAAACCGGCTAAGTCGGTATATCGGCAAACCGCCCAGCACTACCCTGAATGATGATATACTGGGCATTTAACATTGCAGTAATAAAAAAATGTTGCACATGTACTGAAAACTAATCATTTTAATGTGTTAATGTGCTAATTATGACTCCAGTGTAATAACAAGGCTGTGATTACATATAAGAACTGATCAAAGCTGATTAATCATCAATGAGCTCACATCATAATGTTTTAATTTTTCATCAAAGAAAGATATTTTTACAGTCTGCGGTTCATTTTATTTCGTAACAATATTTTCAAATGTCTGACATACTGTGATGGGGTTGGACGTATTAAATTCTGTTCCCTGATATTTCAAATGTGGATTTTTTTATATTGGATTATAATACCTTACAAAAGTAAGTAGTCTATTATTTCATATAAACAATACATAAAAATCCTATAGAATTTTCCTGTGTACGAAACGTCCTTTGATATATGTACAAAACGTCTTTGTTTGTACACAAAACAGTCAGTGTACGAAACGCCTGTGATGTTGTGAACTAAATGACACTAATCCATCTGAGAGCCTCTGGTTGTCTGACATTGACCATTGAAAACAAATTTTAAAATGCAAGATTTTAAAATATTTTTTTTTATGACATATGTTCATACTTTTAAACAGTTCAATAAAATCAAAACATGGTTTTTCTGAAACATGTTGGTAAAGACCTAAACAGTCAGTTTATTTTGGAAGCACCATTACTTGGGGGTTTTATTCAGCATTATAATCTGCAATTAACAACACCTCATCAAAGAGAAGAATGTCAAATTTGTCTGTAGAAGATTGTTACATTGACAGGCACGTGCTCGCTACTGCCCACGCAAGAAAACAACCTGCAGTGCACTCGACTGTTGGCAGTTTGTTGCAAACATTTATCTGCTACTTCACAGCCCAAGCAACCGAAATAACTGTTCATTGAACATTCTAACACCGTAACCCTTTCATGTTACATCGAGTACACATCGTTGTAAATCGACAAATGTTTGGCAGCTTTGACAATGCTTGCTTCAGCAAAAGAATTCTAACGTATCGCAGTCAAATACTATTTATTTTCCCGATGCTATCCCGTAAACTATAGGTATAGCGGTTATCCGGTTGACAGCTTTTCCAACCGGTTGCAAACCGGTTATCCGACTAACCGTTTCAGCACTAATCAAAACATGCTTTTACTGAAACACCTTTGTAAAGTACCAAAGAGTCAATTTATTCTGAAACCACCATTACTTGCACTGAGGGATTTTTTCAACATTATAATCTGCAATTAACAACACCTCATCAAAGAGAAGAATGTCAAATTTGTCTGTAGAAGACAATGTTACACTGACAGGCACATGCTCACTGCTGCCTACGCAGAAAACAACCTGCAGTGCACTCGACTGTTGGCAGTTTGATACAAAGTAACAAACATTTATCCACGACTTGACAGCCCAAGCGACTAAAATAATTGTTCATACAACATTGCAACACCTTAACCCTTTCATGTTACATCGAGTACATAATCTTTGTAAATCGACAAATGTTTGATAGCTTTGACAATGCTTGTGTCAGCAAAAGAATTCTAACGTCGCACCGGTCAAATACTATTTATTTTCCCAATGATGTCCCGTAAACTATTTTATAGCGGTTATCCGGTTGACAGCTTTTCCAACTGGTTATGCCAATAACCAGTTGCAAACTGGTTATCCGGCTAACCATTTCAGCACCACACCTAATTCCTTTTTTTTGGTGAGCTCCTTACTACTCGTGAATTTGATGTAAAGGTGTCAGTATCTATATATGGCAAACATTTAGATCATTGTGACACATCCTGTTGGAAGTTAAATGAGTACCGAAAAAAAGATCTTGTTTGCCAAAGAGTAAAACAACAGTCTACTTTCTAGGCAGATGCCAAGTTGTCAAGGGTGCAGTCAGCTGCTTTACATTAAAATTAATATAACGTTTTGTTGTAAATTTATATTGTATGAAAAGACAAAATGGCACAAGGTGATCATGGGGTTGAATTGCAAACATAAGTATATGAAGTGGGATTCTTCGTTAACAAAATTGTTTTCTTTCTGGAGAGTTACAACTAGATTGTGTTAATATACAATAATCCCATTTTATATAGATTCAGAAACAGTGATCAGAATTGTCTCACATATTTAATGAAAAGTGTGTTCACAGAGTTCAGCCCTGGTAATTCACCCTCAACAATCAGCAGTGCTGAGGAAAATGCTGAGGAAAGGAAAAATATCCACAGCAAAAATACTGCCGAGGATGGCTTCTTCAGGAAGCTTTGTGGTGGTAGAAATTGCACAACTTCCAGGTTATACACAAGGAATCAAACCATGTGGGTTGCACTACGCTGTATTGTAAATCTTACAATTTACAGTACAAGTTGCAGCATAACCACAAGAAACTATGTGTCCTGCTTCTTCTATGTTGATAACATCAGAATCTGACATAAGTTTCTGGAAAGCTCTGTAAGATTCTGGTGTTACCAACAAAGAAGCAGTGAGATACTTAGTTTGTGGTCATGGTGCATCTTATTTTCACTCATACTTAGCGGGGGAGGAATTCGTCACATACAGGTGAATTGTGCACTTGGTGATACCTTCTTGAAATTTGGCACACTGTTAGTGTAGGCTATGAGGTTCTCAAAAACGATCGGCTACAAGTTGACACCGACCGGTGGCGACCAGTAGCGGCACAATCCAAAATGGCCGCCAGCGGCTGAAGGGAACCTCCTTTTCGACGGTCTACCGACTATACATCCGATTGTAAGGGCGCGAAAGTGAACTCTGATCCACGCACGTGTTGGAAACAGACGTGGGAGATGATGTAGAATAAAACGAGATTCTCTATACGGACGCATCAATTTCTTGGAACTTGAAAAGAGCGTTGTTTCTCCGGGATCAGCGTCATTCAGGCAAACCTGAATGACGCTGATCCCGGAGAAACAACGCTCTTTATGAAGCAGTCTCTTTGCCATACAATCTCTTGTTTGGCGTAATTCCGCAAGCAATTCTGATTTGTCTGTCGAAATTAATTCGAGAACGCGATTGTTCACAAAAATCATTCACAGAATGAGTGAGAATCCTCTTCGTGTACGGACTAGTACTGACTGGGAACGTTGTTGCTTTTGCCAGCAAGACAGTTCCAAGAAATTGATGCGTCCGTATAGAGAATCTCGTTTTCATGACGCCTATAAAGCTATTGAGGAAGACATAACGCGCTTCCTAGATAATGGCGTTGAGCTTCCATATAATTTGACCATTGATTGTTTGATGAGAGAGAGTGATGAGTGTATGTCGATGTCACTGTTGACGAATAAGGCAATATATCATAAGACATGCCGTGACAGTATTCGGACTCACATCGTACAGCGCGTGCTACACAAGCGAGAGCGAAATGAGGCAGTGGCATCCTGCTCCACGCTGAGTCCTAAAAGAACACGGACAAGTTTTGAATCTGGCTGTGACAGGAAACTGCCCCAGTGTGTTTATTGTCACAAACGCGAAGGTGACAGCAGTGAGCCTATTTGCAGATCAATGTCTGATAACAATAAACTCAAAATTATGGCAAAGGAAGCCGAGAACTGGGTTGTTTTTTCTCGGGTCAATGCAGCATTTGATTCCGCTGCTAGTGATCTTTACTATCACAAAACCTGTTATTGTAAGCTTGCCAATGAAGCACGAGCGGCTAAATCTAAAAAGTCGAAGAACGCCGAACATTCCGCGTCAGGCCTGCCCTATGACCCTCTCGTTATGGCAGAGCTCATAACATTTGTTGAACACAACGATTCCGCGATGAAGCTTGTCGATCTCAAGAATCTGTACAGTCGGAGGTTGAAGCAAGTCGGTTCTGATTGGCTTAGTGAAGAAATACATTCCACTCGATTCAAAGAACATTTGTTGCAGAAATTGGGCGATGGCTGGGACGCCTTCACACAGGGTAGAGATGTGTTTATTTCAAGTAGGTTTCGAGTTGGCTCCTTGTTGTCCGAATCTTTAACTCGTATAGTGTCTGAGGAAGAGGCAAAAAAGATAGTTGATGTGGGTCTTCTTCTGCGTAAACACATACTCATATCTCAAGCTCCTTTCACGGGATCATTTTCATCTTATTGCTTGAGCGAGCCTGTACCCAACTCACTCCTGACTCTTCTTAGAGTTCTACTTGAGGGCACATGTAGTATACAGAACTTAGGCGATGATGAGACTGTTAATGCCAAGACTCGAGTGGCTTGTACTATTTCACAGATGTTGATCAGCAATTCAGCGAAACGCTCCGAACATGCACAAAATGTTCACCAGAGACGTGACAGAGAAACTCCAATGCCTCTTTATGTGGGTTTGAAGTTGCATGCCCATGATCGTATGAAAAATCTTATCAGAGATTTTCATCAAATGGGACTCTCTGTCTCTTATGATCGCGTAATGGATGTTCGCAGGAGTTTCGCGAGAGCTGTTTCACTGCGGTTCAAGAACGAAGGTGTTGTAGTCCCAGCTAACTGCAAACGTAATGTTTTCTCGATAGGAACCACTGATAACATTGATGTATCTGGTAGATCTGATATGCATGGTACGTCCATCACACTCATTGGTCAACTGAGCAGGGACAATGTGGGTACTGATCCCCCACCACTGAGTTTAGATGTTCCAGAAGACACACAAATTGAACTCCCAGACGACTATGCATTTGTTCCTTTCGTTGAAGACTTTGGTGGGGACATCAGGCTTGAATCTCCAGATGAATGTAATGTACGGCCCAATGAATATGCAGATTTGAACGTGGGAGAGAATGACTGGTTGTCTCATGTGTCACAGATCAGCAATAAAGGGAAGGTTGATGGCAGCTGGCAGCTTGATGAAGTCCCTGTGACCTTTTCAGGCTTCTTTTCAAAACATGAAGATCAAGACAATGTCAAACCTCGTGCAGTTATTGGGGTATTCCCTGTTTTCAGTGAGCAGAAAGCGGACTCACTCAGTATGCAGAAGCATGCTATGTATGTGGTCAGGGAAGCTACTGCTTTCGTAAACCCCGGCCAGATACCTGTCATTGAAGGTGACTGTCCGTTGTATGCCAGGCAGAAAAAATGTCAATGGCTGTTCCCAGAGGAGATAGGTGAGGATCGAATGGTGTGTATGATTGGATTCCTGCATCTTGAAATGTGCACCCAAGAAGCTGGTGGTAAGCTTATGGGTGGTTCTGGTTGGGAGCGAATGTTTCACCTCGCAAAGATATTCATACCCGGTGTAGCATCATCCCTACTTGGTGGGAAACATGTCAAGAGGACGCGACAGGCATATCTTCTCACTCTAGCTTGGCTTGAGATCCTCAGAAAGAATGCTTATGAGATTTACTGTCAGCAGACTGGGCCCCATGAGTCATTTGAAATGTGGGAACAGAGGATTCTTTCACAATCTCCAACTGCGCGCTATTGGGGTGAAATCGTTCGGAACTTTCTCTTGACAAGCTGTCAATTCGTTCGGAACCAACGAATCGGTAACTGGCCTGGTACACTGTGTTCTATCGATGAGTTGTGCAGTTACTTTTTTGCCCTAGGACATACAAATTATTGTCGGTGGGTCCCCGTATTTCTGAGAGACATGTCTCAGCTACCCAGGCGGCATCCTTCAATCCACAACAAATTCATGGAAGGCCATTTTGTGGTCCAGCGTAGTGAGAGGAAGTTCAGTATGATGGGTTTAGATCAGAGCCAAGAACATAGTATCCAACTACTCAAAGAAGACAGTGGTCCAAAAGGTCTCTATGGCCAGGCTGAAGAGAAAGTCGTTATTGAGCTTTCAAGGTCAGAAGTTCTGCGTGTTATAGATGAGTATGAATATGCAAGTTTCCACACAACATCATCAGATAACACGGAACACCCGGAAAGTTCGGTATCAGAGCAGAAAAAATTTCTGAATCAATTGAAATCTCTCCTCGATCTGGTGAATCAGGGACTCATTATCAACCCTTATGATGAAACTAGTGGTCAGCTGGTGACATTAGATACTGGTGAATATATGGACCCCGAAGTTAGTAAGAGTTTACGGTCATTACCCGAAAGGGGCAAGCATTTATATTCCACTTTCTTGAAGGAAAGGCTTGTGGAATGCACCGTACCCCTGAATGATGTTATTCCCAAGGCAAATATATATACCTTCCTTAACCCACCCCCAGCCAACCTGGACAAAGGCCGAGACAAACTCATGTCAAGTAAAGCAACTGCCGCAATAGTTACCCAGATGTTCGTTTCACTGCAAGCCCGGCCTGATTCAAACATGGATGAGTTTTTCATGCACGAGAATGCACGTGATCCGCCAGCATTATCCGATAGAGGTAAGCTACGGAGTGGGACAAAATCTCAAATTCTCAATTGTTTACCAGCTATTCCTGCACAAGGGAAGAATTCAGCAGCTAGACAAGCTTCAGTTGTCATCTTGGATATGCCTGCTGTAGTCCATGTAATCAAACCACAGAAAGCGGATCTGTTTGGAGAATATGCTCGATTGCAATTATTGCCATACATCGAATCTCTGATTAACACGAACACCACAAGGGTTGATGCGATCTATGACTGTTACCCCGAAGGCAGTTTGAAGAATCAGACGCGAGCAAAACGCCTCGGTGAGACAGCAGTTAGGTTGATACGGGTGTCCGAGAACGTCCCTTTACCTAAAGGGAAGAATTGGCAGGCATTCTTGAAAGTTAGTGAGAATAAAGACGAATTTTTCAAGTTCCTGTCTGCTGAACTGCTGAAATTAACATCAACATCCGAGTACCAGTTGTTAACGACATCAGGAGAATATGTACTATGCAATAAGGATGTTAGCTTATGTGACATATCTCCATCGAACCACGAGGAAGCAGACACGCGCATGATGCTTCATCTCAACCATGCAGTCTCACAAGGTCACAAAATAGCTTTTCTTCGCACGGTTGATTCTGATGTCGTCATTCTGTCTTTGCACCATTTCGCAACATTCCGTGACCTTGGACTCAGTGAGCTGTGGATTGGGTTTGGAATTGGAAAGGCATATAAAGATATGCCAATTCATGAGATAGCTTCACAACTTGGACCTGATTACTGTAAGGCCCTGACTTTCTTCCACGCCTTCACAGGTTGTGATGTAACATCCAGCATGCTCGGCATTGGGAAGAAGACAGGATGGAATGCATGGATGAATTTTCCCGCATCAACTGAAATGATGATAGAATTGACTGAGAATCCGCAAGTCTTTTCAGAGGATTCCCCTCATATGCAGCATATCGAAAAACTCACCATACAGATGTACAGTAACAGTTGTGTCAGTACACGTGTCAATGATGCGAGACGGCATATGTTCACACATGGCCTTAAGTCTATGGAAAACATCCCGCCCACCAAAGCAGCTCTGTATCAACATGTAAAAAGGGTAATTCTTGTGTCATCTTTCATTTGGCATCGTGCTCTGCAGAAACACTTATGTGTGCCAGACCCATCACAGTACGGATGGGAGTGGAATCCACGTCTCAATATTCTGGTCCCATTTTGGACTCACCTAGGAGACGCAAGTGCTGCATGTGCACTGATGCTCCACTGTAGTTGTGCCAAGGCCTGCAAGGGCAATTGCAAATGCTTGAAAGCTGGATTAAGGTGCACACCTTTGTGTAAGTGTGAAGGTGGCTGTTGTAACAATATTGAGTAGTATACTGTCATGTTAGGACCAGTCATCTCCTATTCTGGTATTTTTTTTTCCATTTTCGGCCAGTTAACACATGTCATGTTTCTAGTTGAGTTGATTTTGCTAACAAATGTTCATCCCATGTGGCTTGCTACATTGTCCGGGGTATAGGAATACAGTTTTAGATTTCGGAAAATAGTCTGTTATTTACTGCACAAGACGGTGTTAATTCATGCATAGCATGATACAATATCCCCAACTATTTTGCCTCTGTACAACAGTTGATACCTTCGTTCACCCGTGTGTTCATCTATGGTATCCTTGTCTTTCTCTGGCCATAGGCCACATGTGACTAGTCAGTTCCTACTCCATAGCAAATCAACTTGGAAATCCTTCATCTTGTAGCGCACTCATGTCTCAATGAATCCATACCTGAGTTGATCTAATAAATCTAACGTAAGGTATCAAATTGCCATACCGGATCATATTTCGATAAGTTATTCGCTAAAACATTTCGACCACTCATCGACATCAAAGGTCATGTTTTGGCTCCCAGTGGTGGCTATATCTCTATATCCCTGGTAAAGTAGCATACCATGAGGGATGGGCATTAAGTGTCGGCAACATTAATCCTGACTTGGAACACACCACATCTTAACTGGCCGAAAATGAAGAATACTACTTGTAGTCAAAAAATATTCCTGTACCTCGAATGACTGCAAACATACACTCACCCCTTCTAGTCCCATTTTGCCAATGTTCTATACTGGCAAGATAACATTGTATAATTAACAACGGGAACTAATGCATCCCGAGTTCATTCCAGCACTGCCCTTGCTGGCAGACGTGTCGCTATGGTGTTGAGATTGAACCAGAACTCCTCTAGAAATTTGATAGTTTTATTTTCTTAGAAAATAAATCTATCGAAAATGCCGGAAGTTGAGAATAGACTGTCACTTTAATTGGATTATCAAATGTCCAAGTATCCCCACTGCTGCATACTATCGAGTACCCTTGTTCATGTGTTGACAGGAATCTCTCATACCATGTTCATTTGACCATTGCATTCCCGAGAAACATTCAACACTAATTTATCTACGGACGGACGATCATACTGACAGTCAGACACACAGACGCACACATCGACGGAAATTCTGATCCCATTATCCATTAATCTTCCCCCCAACTTGTTCCAAGGGCTTCACTCCATCATTCACATCAATTACAGCACATGTATGGTGTTAGGTTTGGAGCTTCAGTTGTGCGATCGGCGAAAATAGCTTTTTTTCGATCCGCTTGGCGGCCATTTTGGATTTCGCTGCTAGTGGTGGCTAGAGGATGGTGCCAACTTGTAGCCGATCGATTTTGAAATCTCTGATGCCTACCCTTACATCATGCCAAATTTCAGGAAGGTATCACCAAGTGCACAATTCTAGCGAATTCCTCCCCCGCTATACTGTACATGTTGAGCAAGTAACCTGCTTACTTCCAAGATTGTTTCTCAGCATTCATATGGTTCATGATACAGGCATGATCTCATTGAGTTAAGATTCTGCACATTGATTGTCCCCCGACCCTTCTGGGGACTATTGTAATCAGCAGTGTCCGTCCGTCCGTCCGTCCATCCGTCTGTCCGTCCATCCATCCGTCCCTCCGTCCATCACACCCTTGTCCGGATGATAACTTTAGTTTGGATGATTTTACTGAAACTAAATTTGGTATGTGTCTTACTTGGGTGGAAATGCAGGTCAAGTTCGAAAATTCCCCTTTTTCGACTTAAAAAATACAGTTTTTGTGTTGTCCGGATGCTAACTTTAGTTAGGATCATTTGATTGAAACGAAATTTAGTATGCCACTTATTTGGGTGGAAATGCAGGTCAAGTTCGAAAATGGGCACGCTCCACTGATTTTTACTGGATTTATTCCCCTTTTTCGACTTAGAAAATACGGTTTTTGTGTTGTCCGGATGATAACTTTACTTTGGATCATTTGATTGAAACGAAACTAAGTATGTGGTTTAATTGGTTGGAAATACAGGTCAAGTTAAAAAATGGCCATGCTCTGTCTATTTTTACAGGAGTTATTCCCCTTTTTCGACTTATAAAATACACTTTTTGTGTTGTCCGGATGATAACTTTACTTTTGATCATTTGATTGAAATTAACACCCTTAACCTCTCATAAAGACCATGCTCTTGGAACAAATTGCATCCTAACAGCTCCCTTGAATTTGCCATCTTGGTCGGGGGACCGGGGGCGTTGCCCTTGTTGTGATTATATACACATGTATCTCGAACTACTTTCACATGTTAAAGTTACTTAAAAGATTTCACTTCACCGCAAACTACATATACATGGCAACTGAGACTAAGCCCTGCCCCCTGATGATTTTTGCACAATCGAACAGATTTATCAGCAATTGCCGTAGAAGCACCAGTTTTCCATAGCAATTTTTTTGCCTAAGAAACAAGAATTCAGACAGCATGGTAGCACAGGGAAGTGAAATGAGTGACTATAATAATTTAAGCTGCTGTCCTACGGGTCTGTAGCATATATTATTATAGCTGTTGCTTTCAAGAATAATGCTGATGATTTGGCATGTGTGTCCTGTTTTATAAAATCATTTGGATGTGTTAGACAGTCAAGACATTGAAATAATCAGGGTAGTATGAAACATTTTGAACTTTGGATTAGGGTGGGTGGGTGGGTGGGGAGGTGGGGCATGGTCATAAAAGGGAACCCACATACTGATCAGTCTTGGTAGCTCATGTGCCTTGGTGGAATGATAGGAATAAAATACATAAAAGCTACGAATGGTTTATATAATAGGATAAACACATTTCTGTAGTAACAGTCACTTGAGAAAAGAGCACATGACAGAATAATTGGTCCTCTTGTTGTCAGTATTTAACAATTTCCCAACTTGGTGAAACATTGTCTTGGGGGTGGGTGGGGGTGTTAAATATGCCCAAAATGTACACTTGTTTGGCACCCCCACCCCTCAAGGAAAAAAAAACCTTGGTGGAATGATAGGAATACAATACATAAAAGCTATTGATGGTTAGGATAAACACATTTGTGTAGTAACAGTCAGTTGAGAAAAGAGCGCATGCCAGGATAATTGGTCCTCTTATTGTCATGTCAGTATTTAACAATTTCCCAACTGGTTGAAACATTGTCTTGGGGCTGGGGGTGGGAGGGTGTTAAATATGGAGCCCAAAATGCACACTTGTTTGCATTTGGGCGATGAGAGACTCCCCACCAATTCTGTTATTGGTAGTGGTATTAGATTGTTAAAATATAATAGCAAAGTTAATATTGGCCTAATCTGCCTATCTCAGAGTGCCTCCTGTTTTTATGCCCCTGATTGTAATGTGAGTTGAGAGGTGAAGTTCCAAACATTCAATCATTTCTTGAAAATCCTTGAAACTCAAGTTTTGTGATCAGTTTAAGTTGTTTATATTCACAGCTTTTCTCTTAATGCTTTATTGATTGATGACTAGTCTTAGATGCTGAATGTGATCTTCATTCCTTCTTTTAACAACTTTCTCAGGTGAGTGCCCCTGGCCTCTTGTTATGATCTTTTGTGGAATTTCAGGCTTACATGTGGATGGATAATCCACTCCACATGTGCTTCTCCACATACTTAATTGTTAATAATTTATTTTTGTCTCATTTTAGCAGCACTTCAAAGAATCAGAAATGTTATTCTCTGAAACTGGCTTAGAGCATGTTCATGATGCAGAAGAAACAAATACTATTTTTATTTTGAATTGTTTTCAAGGAGAAGTTTACCACAAATTGCACAAGGCCGAAGCCAGGATAATTGGTCCGCCTGTTGTTTATAAATGTGTTAAATATGATGAGGTAAGAAGGAGAAAAGTTGAGAATTTTACAAACATGTTGACCAGTATCCTCCAGAATTTTATTGTTAATCCTTGATCTACCAAAAGTAGTAGACAACAGTACAAAACAACCTGAAGTAATTTCATCTTTAGCATAAAAAACACGACTTGGACTTAATATTAAAATGAACACAACAATCTTCTTCCTGTGAATGATCATACGCTGTATTTTTTGGGGGGGGAGGGGGGGCATCTCTCAATTTTTAGCTGCGACTAGCAGCTCTATAAGTGGCAATGTCGGTCTGTCAGTCTGTCTGTCTGTCGGTCAGTCTGTCTGTGACCAACGAGTTTGTCTGTGACTAACGAATTTCAAAACTCAATAACTTTTGAAATACTTGATGGAATGACTTTATATTTGGCATGTAAGTGTATCTTATTGATGTCTAGCCACTGTTCAATGCATGTGTTGTTCCAAATATTTTTTCTTGGAGTTATTGCCCTTGATGAACTTAGAATTTTGTGAAATTGCACCACCCGTCGCAGCTACGACATCGATGTCGAGATTTTTGTAGTCAACTAATCACCAACATACATTAGTCGGCGGTTAGTCAATTAATAGTTGTTTCCCATAAATACAACAAATAATTTCCAATATAATTACAAATTTAAAACTTGATGAAGTATGATTCTGCACGCTTCAGTGTTGAGATAAAAATGGAAACACCAAAATATCTCCAATTAATTTGAAGCATTTAAAAACAAGAACGTTTGTGCAAATATTTCATTTCTGTAACTAATTTCCAGAAGTTTTCAACATAAACGTCATCTATTCCGTCACAAGTTACAACTTTGTACCACAAGTGAACTGACCATTTTGAAAACTTTCTTACTTTCACAGTTCGGAACTTTGGATTGTTCCAATGGGGCCGTTCGAGTATACAAGACTGAAGAAAAACAGTACTATGTTATTGAGAACTGAAATTTAAAATTACATTGTTGCACAATCATGCGAAAAACAAAGGCTGTTAGATATTACAATTATCAGTAACTATGGTTGGGCATTTCAAAGGATTATACAGTGCAATTTTAATCTGACTTGCACCACTTTGAACGGCGGTCGACTAAAAATGAACGACTGCTGCAATAGTTGACAGTAAGTTCATTGATAGAATAATCATGATAGCCCTAGAAAAAAAAAAAAAAAAATTGGAATGGCCATTCTTGTGATTAGTACTGATTGGTATGGCTATTAGGGGGAGCTGTGGCATTTCTGTAACCGGTTCTCGGCAGATCACCGAAATTAAGCAACGTCGATCCCGGTTAATCAGCAGATGGGTGAGCGATTAATTTGGACTCCCGTGTTGTGTCCTTGGGCTAGGCACTTAACCCAGATTGCCCACATGGAGGTACGATGACGCTGTGTACCAAGTCGAACCGCGCGTCGAAGGTGTGCATGTCTTCAACCAGTCTAACCTTGCCTGTTCTGCAGTGCAGAGTTACAGTGTTGGGGAGCTGGCAGCTGCTCGTCATTGCTCAGTGGTTCTTTCCGGGTACTCTGGCTTCCTCCACCCATAAAACTGTCACGGTCATGATTAGCCATTGTGCATAAGTATATGAGCTCAAACACCAATAAATAAATAAATAATAATACTTAAATGAATAGGTAAAAGCGTTAAAGTTTATTCATTTATAATCTTTATGCTCCTGCATTAAATGGGAAGGGCATTAAGTATTACCCCTATCCGTACAGGCATTCACGTTTGGTATTTCTGGATAATGACGGGTATGAACTGAGATATACTTTGGAATGTTCTCTAGGGCTGGAACAATTAATCGATTGTCGATCGGTCACGGCAAAATCAATTCGTATTTTTTGTTGTCGAAGAATTGGTCAATTTTTGGACGTTTAATAATTAATAGAAAATTTGATAAAAAAAACGATTGTTGCTAAAGGTAAAGGGTTAAGAATGCCGATGTTAAAACTCTGTAAGCCATTAGAAGCATTTGTCTTTTAGGTACATTCAATGTATGTAATAATCAAGACTGGTCAGCAGTTGCGAAGTTGCGACAGTGTGCCTGTGATGTTCTTTCTTTGAAAGTTAGAACACTCACCTTTGGAATACTGATACGGTTCTTTCATTTGTATAACTAAAATATCTAAACTAAAGTCAATCATTTAAACAGAGACATAACTCCTACACCCTCTCCCCCTCCAAACACACACACAGAGAGTAACACTTGTTTCCATGTACAAGTGGATTTGATCTACAGCGCAAATGGCGACCGTATAGATCTTTCAGTCTTGCAGTGTATCTGCCCCATTTGTATGATGTCAGAACAGGCACCTACAAAATGTAATTGAATGAAGGCCCCGGTATATGAGAAAGAATACAGAAACTGAAAGTATGTTTTTCTGAGAACGGCTTTTTCTAGCAAAAAATCTTACCCCCTTAGAATTTCTCCGGTCTGTTCCGACTAAAGAATCAGAGTCGCAAACCCAGTGAAAGATTTGTCGAACAGTTATGACCAAAAGAGCAGCAAGACAACTACATCGAATTGAGTTACTGCAACACAATACGTAACTACCTTTGAAGTTACGAAACTTCTTTTGAGTTTGTTTTCTCCTTGACCAACAATATTTCGTAGTATAATCTGTGAGGCATTGGTTGTCGCAGAGGAAACCAGCTGAGTTTTCAGGCTTTTTTCTGCTATTGCATACTGGACAGTGTTTTCAATATCTTTAAAATGCATTTTTATTTCCTTCACCCACAATGTTACTTGTTAGCCTTTTGTGATTATTTTATGCTATGTTTTACATGCCACCAGTGACACACTTAATAGGTTAATCACCTGGGTTATTACATAAAATGTGCAATGTGAACTATGCCAGAAACGATGCCAGGAGTCCAGCAGGCAATCACATTTTTAGCTCAACTTTGGCGAAGCCAAATTTGAGCTTTTGTCATGGTCCGTCTGGCCGTCTGTCTGTCTGTCCGTACGTCAACAATTGGATACGGCTCGGGCTAGAGGCCATATTTATGAACCGATCTTTACGAAACTTCTTGGGTACCTTTGTTATGACTGTGGGACGAGAACGAGTGTTTTTGGGTGCGGTCCGAAATTCAAGATGGCCACCAGCTGCCATTTTGTACTGACGTTGCAGAAATCTGTTTTTTGTACAGAACTTCCATATGAAAGCTCTGATTTGAATAATGTTTTGTGTGAATGTTTAGTACCATGGGATACATCACATATAATACAGGTTTTTTTCTCGTGCAGAAATTATGCAAATTAGATGAACTTTGATTATTTCATTGCGACTTACACACAGTAAGTACACATGGCAATACGGCTCGGGCTAGAGTCTGTTTTTATGAACTGATCTTGGGTACCTTTGTTATCACCTTGGGACGAGAATGAGTGTTTCTGGGTGCGGTCTAAAATTCAAGATGGCTGCCAGTGGCAATTTTGTACCGAAATTAGGCCTAATCAGTTTTTTTGTACACAAATTCTATACGGCTCAGACTAGAGGCCATATTTATGAACCGATCTTTACGAAACTTCTTGGGTACCTTTGTTATCACCGTGGGATGAGAGCGAGTGTTTTTGGGTGTGGTCCAAAATTCAAGATGGCCGCCAGCAGCCATTTTGTACCAAAATTAGTGCAATCAGTCTTTTGTACAGAACTTCTGTATGAAAGTTTTGATTTGAATAAATTTTTGTATGAATGTTTAGTAACATGGAATACATCACATATGGTAAGGTTTGTTTTTTTCGTGCAGAAATTATGCAAATTAGATGAACTTTGATTTATTCAGTGCTGCTTACACAATGTAAGCACACATGTCAATACAGCTCAGGGTAGAGGCTGTATTTATGAACCGATCTTCACAAAACTTCTTGGGTACCTTTGTTATCACCTTGGGACGAGAATGAGTGTTTCTGGGGGCGGTCCAAAATTCAAGATGACTGCCAGTGGCCATTTTGTACCAAAATTTGGTCCAATCAGTTTTTTGTCACAAGTTCTATACAGCTCGTATTTATGAACTGATCTTCACAAAACTTCTTGGGGTACCTTTGTTTTCACCTTGGGACAGGAATGAGTGTGTTTTGGGGTGCCTTTGTTATCACTATGCTATCAGAACAAATATTTTGGGGTTCAGTCAGACCCACTCTGGGACTCAGATTTCTTTTCTAGTTTAGGATCTGACTGTCACCCACCTTTACAATACTTTACCTATACATTTGTTACAGGCTACGGTCAGTATTTATGTACAGACCGTTACAATACTTTTTATGTACCTTTGTTATCAGGTCATTACATAGATGTTTGTCATTGCTATGTCACATACTATACATGTACATGTCTTGACAAGTTGAGCTACAGTGTCATTGACACTTTCATTAATGACTTCAAAGAGAGAGGGTAATCTACGTATGATTAATTAATTATTATCGATTATTTGCGACGATTAATTGATTCCTAATTTAAAAATTTGTGACAGCCCTTATGTTCTCGTATCTAAAATTTCAAAATACAGATCAAGTTTGCATTTCGCCATATTCACTTTCTTCATTGTAGAGTTATTCACCTTGACAGAGTGAAAAATAACACATTTCATGGTTCCAGGATAACTTGAGTGACAAATTGCAGGTCAGTTTTGCATGGTCACTTCCCATCAAACCAACCTTTTGAATTTTCTTATCAGTTGATTCAGGTCAGATTTGTTTAGTTTTCAGAGTTCGACATGGAGAAGAAGAGAACAATATATGTTAATCCCCAATTATGGAATAGTCTGGAATAAAGTAATGGTTGCCAGTCAGAATTGACAATATTTCTGGATTAACTCAAGTCTAGTCATTAACCATTCGGCAGTTGCATCTGACAATGGCCGATTTTAAGCCATCAGTTGACTATCAATGGAAGTGTTTGAACATCGGTTCATGCTGATGGCTGCATGGAACACCATGAAATTAAAATTGTTTGTATTTATGTTTGATTTACGATCTCACACAAGCAGTAACAAGCTTAATATTACTCATTGGCTTGTAGTAATGATATACAAAGTCTATATGATATGCCATCTTCAGGCCTGGCAATCTAGAAAATCAAGGAGTGCAAAACAGTTGTCCTCCTCAGATTGCTTGGGAGTGCAATTGCACTTGAAATTTTCAATGCAAAAACTTGTATGCTATTTTGGTTATATACACTTCAAGGTATTAATATTGTGACTGAAAAATTGTACAACATTCAGCTACATAGCTGAAAAATTGGCACACACATCTTCTCACCTTTCAAAATGTTGCATTCAATTCTTGTGTGACTGTCTTCTGCACTCAGAATGTATCAAAATGCAACACTAAATGGATCATGAATTATTGCGAATCAATGCATCATTGACAAATCGTCCCCCGAGTTCCAATGTGTTCTCTGTTCCAGTAGGCACAGAGAACACAATGGAACTCAGGGGACAATATGATAATAGATTTTAAAGGCAGTTCCAAACAGGTCTGACATTCCAGAAAATCAAGGGGTGCAAAAAATTGCCTTCCTCAATTTTTTCTAGGCATGCAGCACTCTGCAGTCCTAAAGAATGCCAGGCCTGCACCTTGTATATACAGTCACTGTGATTCATTCGCTCAATCCAAATTCTTCTACACAGAATCTCAATTGAATTCACAGCGTGTATTTAGGCTTTGCAGCTCTGCGTATGATGCAGCACATAATGGGACATTTATTTGTAATGTGTCATTGCCTTCACATTCTATCAAGAATTAAAGATTTATTAGATGTTTTGGGACACATGTTGATGGAAGGCGGTTCTGATTATTTAGAGAAGTTGATTGGAACCAAATTGGTTCAACCAATAAAATAACTTGCCTCAATGATTGGCAGGAATCCTAATTGGTCTAATCTCATTGAAGGGTCTGATCTTCACCTTGATAGCTGCTCACGACACATGTGCCAGGTGTCGTGTTTATGACTATGGAATACGACATCAGCAGAAACATGTTTAGTTGACCACACAGTATCTTTTTCATTGATCAAAGACGACAAGCTGTTAACTTGTTTATGTTATCGTATTTTTACTTTGATACACACAGTGACAGGATGACTGTACCATAAAATTAACCCTGTTCTATGCATTCTTGAACATGCTGTTCCTTTTGGTTGTGACTATCTGATATTGGCAATCACAATTGGCCGATTATGCACTCAACTTATCGGCAAGCAGGTGACACTAACAAATCCTTATCATTTAATCTACTCAAGTCAAAGGTTGTGTATTGCATCCACATAATTATATAGTAGTATGCCATTTACATCTTGACAGAATTTCTGCCAAAATAAATAGCAAAAATTAATGCACAGTCTCGCCAGTTTTTTTCCTGTAGGTTACCAACATATTACATAGTGTATCCTGTTAACGGATTATGATGTAAGCTGTTTATTTTCAGGTCTGCCTTGGGGTTAATATTCTACTTAACAATTATTTACAATTTTTTAAAAAAAGAAATGCACTGGCATATTTTCAGCTCAGGAACCACAAGGCTTGATTTGAGGGTCTCTGGGCTAAAAAATTGCTTGTGCTTGTTGAACTTTGCTCACAGAAAAACTAAATATTAATTGGGTGACCAACCCTCTTTTTTGATGAAACTAAAAGAACGATTATCATTATTTATTATATTATGACATTATTTCCTGTGTCTGTTTGCAGAACCTCCCTTATTGTACTCGGCCAAGATACTGCAATGCGATGCAAGGAATTACAGTTTGTTTCAATGGGTTTAGAGATCGAGATGAACTGGTAAGTAGAAGACTTTAACTTGATGTGGATACTTTGTGTATGATACTTACTTGGTGAAGTAAGTTGTACACCACCAAAAATTTTCCACCTGTCTTTCAATGGGCTGACAAAATCATGCCTTTCCCATTAGAAAGTAAACATTTTTCATTTTATTTTTGCTGACAGTACAACATACTCAACAACATATTTTTTAAACCCATAAAATGATCTGAAAATAGTTTAAATTCTCTCAGAAGTTAAAAATTTTTCCTTTTCCCCAAAATCATTGAACTCATTCAACAGTTTCCAATCAAACATATTTTCAGTGATTCCTCTGATCAGTGCAAAATCTGCAGTGTTTTTCAAAAAATTAACAACCTGTCAGATAATGGCAACCTTTTGCATTGTCAATGAATCTTTCTGTTTTGAGAGAGCTATCGCTCTTACATGCAATTGCACCTGCAATTTTTACTTTTTTCGTGTAGGCAACAGTTTTCCTCTCTTCCATCTTGCGAATGATTAACTCTTACCTAACGAATCGGTTGCATCTGCCACACAATTTACAAATTGTGCAGTAGAAAAAAATCAACAAAACCATATGATGTGACCCTTCAATGGAACTTGCTCATAGTACGAGCTCCAATGAGGGATCACAGTGTGCAAAATTTGATGAGAATGCTTGTTTCGTTCGCATGGTGATTACGCAAATTTAGATCTATGCGAACAGATGACCGGTTAGCCAAAAATTGCATCTTGAATAGTAAAGTGTGAGTAATTTAACTGGTAGAGTGCTAATTCTTTTCTCAGCTGCAAGATTTGTTCACACATTTTTGTCTTGTTATAGTCACTCTCTCCCCGTGGGAACTCCGGGAAGTAAGCAGCACTTGTTTACTGTGGTAAACCAGTTCCGCTTTACTAGTAAAATAGGACCCAGTCACCAATGCTTGGGGTGAAAGTCCTCTAAAATGGGCAACATGTTGATCAACGATTGACTAAACTTGACTTCATCTCCATGTTGTGTCACGATTAGCCATGGTGCATAAATATGTGACGTTAACCCCCAACAAACAAACAATATAGGCACTCTCCCAAAAATTGTAACAGTGCAAATCGATGGAGATGAAGTAATTTTACTTCCAAGAGAATAAGGATATCCACAGAATATGAAGCCTTTTAACCTTGGTTACTTGCTGTTCAGAATAATGCCCAAATATGGCCTTCTAGCACTCTACCTGGGGGTGCGTTGGCTCCATAGGTAGAGGTGCAGGCTGCAAGCCGAGAGGTCCTCGGTTCGAATCTCACCTGCGGCAACCGTGTTGTGTCCTTGGGCAAGACACTTCACCCCCATTGCCCACGTGGGGGCACGGTGGCGTTGTGTACTAAGGCGTACTGCACGTCAGTGGTGCACCTGTCTTCAACCAATGCTAACCCTGCTTGTGTGGGGGTTGGTATGTTGGGGGGCTGACAGTTGCTCGCCATTGCTCGGTGGTTCTCTCCGGGTACTCCGGCTTCCTCCACCTGTAAAACTGTCATGGTCATGATTAGCGATTGTGCAGACATATGTGACACTAAACACCAATAAATAAATAAATAAATATAGCACTCGACCAGCCTTTCTTGTGGCTTGAAGATTTTTAGACTTTTGCCTTGAGAGGCTATATATACTACTCAAAGTTTGGTAAGCACCACATATTTGACACATCATTGTGAAACTTTTTTTGTGACACATTTGCGATATTTTTGGTGGATATGATTGAGGAATGTATTGAGATGGTCCCCAGTGTTTACATTAGCTCTCTTTGCAGGCAGACTTTTTGTGACAGTCATGGAAAGCATGTACTCCTTGATATTTTTGTACTGTATATCAATGGCCCAGACGAGCTGGCTGGTGCTAACCCCAAAATATCTAGGGCCAAACACAAATTTTGCCCCCAATCCCCAAAATTTTCATGAAAAACCGAAAATTAGAAGTCCTATCTGGCCCTCAATACATTTACCCTCCACGCATGCACAGACGCCAGGAAGTCACCGAATCTGATGCCAACATCATTCTTTGGCCCTTGTCAGATAACAACAAACTAACATTTGTGCTTTTTAAATCTCAATCAATAATGATGCCAGACACAAATCAATGGTTAAATTGGTGGATCCAAGGACACAACTGGATGAAAGAAGGAAGAAATGGTGGTTTGAAACGTTCAGGGCTGTAATTTTATAATATTTATAAAAATTATTAGTTCATGTTCCCTAATTTCGGGACATGGGCCTGACATCATCATTGATTGATAATGATTTGTCCACTGTTTATTTAGTATTCTTTCCCTACCTTCCCTTGATCCCCCAGTTAAACTCCCAAACTTTTTGGCTTGTTTTATTGAAATTTTTTTATAAAATTTCTTGGGAGTGTAACGTATTATACAGAAGTTTATTCTGTACATCCCCAGGGTTACGTCCTCACCCTTGGGGTGTATGGGCATTTTGGTCATGCATCATTCATCCGATGTATCGTTTTTTCTTCTGATGAAGATCTTGCTTTACATCAGATAGTCTTGTTTCTGTTACTAACTTTGGGCCGTGTTGCCTGGGGTCTTGTTTCCGGTTTTTGTTTACAGTGACAATGCTCTAGGTAGTATCCTATTATTTTTAGGAATGACAGTTGTAAGTAACATTAAATATTCTGATAGTGTGGTAGTTAATTTTATAGCATATTTTTATAATTTTGTCCACACTTGGGCTTTTTTGGGGCTCATTGTTCCCTTTTGAAGGAATTTTTCTTTTGGATGTATTTATTTCATTGATTGTATTTTAATGTTATCTTATATTTATGAAGATTTGATGGTGGTACAATGACATATATTAGAATTTTGGTAATAATATTTATCTAATAGTAGTGCAAATAGAGGAAGCCTTTCCTCTATTTACATGGTCATTGTCTTGAGTATTGTTGATGTACGAACACTAATTCTTGCTCATGTGTCAGGTTTGACAATGCTGATGACGGGTGTCATGGTTTGTGTTGGGCGAGGTCCTATTGCGGCGAGTGGACACTGCTGGTCCTCTCGCCAAAATGTCACTATAGTTTTTTAGTTTCTATTTACAGAGGAACAAGAACATGGTGTGGTTTCGTGACGCCGTCAGGAAGTGTGCTTTCGTCGTCGCATTATACTATTAGAGCTAGCGGAAAAGTGCTCAATGATATGAGACAAGGGCTAGGCTTTTGAACTAAGGTTTACGACCCTTGTCTCCAGCTAGCTCAACCGGCAGATCTATCATGTAGACTAGTGGTGTGAAGCCGGGTATGACCGTAGCGGTCGAGAAGAGGAATAAGGTTGTAGCGAGCGCTATAAAAATATGAACATGCTCACCCTGTGACGACGGGAAGGAGGAAGCAGACAAGTTCTGAGGTATGCTCATCCAGGTCTTCCGTGATCGCGAGCAAGAGAGAGGCCCCTCTCTCTTATACAACATCTAGGGTCAGAGTTTGTTGGTAGGAACTTGTGTCTGTTGGAGCTTACGTCCATGCCTTCCTGACCGGGACGCTCCTTCTAATAGGCTACCAGGGTCGGCTAGTCTTATAGCTTCCTCTACGTTCGAAAAGCACAAAGTCTGTTGTCGCCAGCTAGCTCGACTGGTGAAGTGGGTACTCAGGCCTCTGAGAACTGTGACGCTGGGTGTATCCGCTCCAGGCTAGGAGATGATATAGGGTGGAGCGAGCACTATAATATACAACCATGCTCACCCAGCGTCGACGGAAGGAGGAAGCCGGCAAGCTCTGAGGTACGCTCGTCCAGGTCACCCAGGACCGTGAGCAAGAGAGAGGCCTCTCTCTCTTACAGCATCATCTGGGGACAGATGTTGTTGGTAGGAACTTGCGTCAGTCGGAGTATACGTCCATGCCTCCTGTCCGGGACGTCCCATCTAATAGGCAGCCGGGGTCGGCTAGTCTTACGGTTTCCTCTACATAACGGACCAAGTGCTCTTATATTGCACAGGGCTAGAAACCGTAATGAGTGGTTTCAGTTCCCTGACACTGGTGAAGCGGTTAAGATTGAATATGAGGACCGGGACACCATGCATTGATGAAAGGAAGAAGCCGGCAAGTTTTGAGGTACGCTTGGTTAGGTCTCCCCGGACCGCGAGCAAGAGGGAGACCCCTCTCTCTCTTTTAACAACATCTGGGGCTGGGTGTTGTTGGTAAGAACTTGCGTCAGTCAGAGCTTACGTACATAGCTATTGTCCGGTACGCTTAGTTCAATTCATAGCCGGGGATGGCTCCAGTTTGGCTTCTTTAGCGTTTACCAAGCACTCCCAACCGCACCTTGGCTAAGTGACTTAGGATATCTAGTCTGCATCGTCAAAGCGTCCATCTTTAGTGAAGAAAGTTGCACCATCTAGTAGCCAAGGAGATGAGGCTTCATTCATCAGGATGTCTGCAGTAATAGCCATCTCGGACACACTGTTCCAGGAGCAGGCAGCGGACAAGCAGTTCATGACCGCTGCTCCTCAGTCCTACGTAACGGACTTGCTGTCGCAAATTGTGCAGCTAATCGCTTTGTTTCTGCTAAGGCAGAAGCACTCAGCGTCAGTCTCAAATCTTGAGCCGTTGAATGGTGCTTGATTAGTCCAGTCATCTGCCTGTTCAGATGCCGGTGACCGTGATTCTAACTGATTTAGACAAATGATCAAAGGAATTCGGAAGAGGATAACTTTCCCTTTCGGAACAACTCTTGGATGTTATGGGTACTATACATTATCGTTTTCCTTGAACTTGTTCCAGTGAATTATAATGCTGCGAGTAATTAGAGATACCGCTAGCATTGTTAGACGCTGACTTCATCTGGACAAAGAGCAGGATAATAAGATTTCTTTCTGGTTAAGTCTACACGGGAGTCACAGGTCTTCGATTGTGTAGTCGACACCATGTTTAACTTCCTGCGGGAAAAAGTAATACGGTTTCTTATCATCTTCTGTATTTTTAACAGGGGAAGATGTGCTGAGAGTTTCTCTGCGTTGAATGAGCAGGCTAAGATCTTAGTTGTAGCGTTACCTTCATCATTTAGCTGTTCGCTCAGACGCAATTGAGAAGATAATTTCTTATTCAGAGCGAATTTAGACTCATGGTCTTATGTACTTCAATTTTAAGTACTGTGACACAACGTCTATATGGAAAGGAATTTTGTGGTCGTTTGTACCTTTTAAAAATTCTTTCCAGACCTATTATATATATATCTCTGTCTTAACAAATGTTAAGTGGGAGTTATTCTGAGGTGACGAAGCCTTGCTTCTTCATCTTTAACATTTGACTACGTGGAAAACTTGCTACAGGTCGCTTTAGTTTTCCAGACTCTAGTCTTTGATGGTAAGCTTTCATTAATGTAGGATTAAGCTACAAGAAAGCATCAATACTCCACTCTAATCGACCACACCGACATAAAGAGTAGCAGAGGTTGTCCTAAACGAAATTCGTCTATAAGGGCACATAGCGAAGGTATAGGTATCTCTTCTATATATTTCTTTAAGAATGTCTATACAGCCACATGGATAGGGGGTTTACGTCTGTTTGAGTTACTGATCAGTCACCCCTGAGCCGGTGGCTCGAGGCTCTTATAGAGCTCGGTCTGACCGATTTTGACTGGAACTGGATAATTTGGTTATTTATGATCATCTTTCAGTCAAAAAGCGAGTGTTCGGCAATGTAGCGAGTATAGTTCTTTAGATCACTTGTATTGTGAACTAGATAATGTTTCATAGGATTTATGATAGGAGACACGTATCCCACAATTCATTTTCATCTGGCTGGTTCATCTGTTGTTTCACAGAGCGAATTAGCCAGCTGTTTGGCTTGCTTTTATCTGTTATCTGACCCATTAACAGCGGATCTGACGCATTAACAGCGGAAGATTTTATGCGCCGGATGCAGTTGTGCGGAGCGGCTATGAATGTTATTTCGATGGGCCGCTTACGCACACGTCCCCTCCAGTTATTCTTAACTGGAGTGGTAGACGTTTTTCACTCTAGACCTGTTTTGTTTTAGAGAATCTTTTAACATAAGGTCAAGTCATATATTAACAGTTTTCTCAATTATTACGGACGTGAGTTCATGTACTGCGTTACAATCCTGAGTCCGAAGGTCTCTCTATGCAGGGATCTTGGGACCCTTGGTTCTTGGAAACCACATATTCAGAAATCATGTCTCATTGTTTACGATACATCATTGAATTATTACCGTTCACGTATTTATAGATGCAGATCAGAGTTTACCAGAAGAGAAAAAATGCTTCTTTTGTCATTAATTTCCAATAGAAGGGATGTTTACGTTCATTCTATTGTTAAATAAAGTCAGTCAGCTATTCGTACTGCTTAGGTAAATTTATCTTCCAACCAGCAGTCAGTGCTTAAGATTTCAGTGCATGAAGTAAAGCGCTGGCTACATCTTGGGCTTATTCTAACTGTATGGCTGTTACATGATCTTATATAGGTTCACTTCAGGATAGTTAAGTTTGCGGCGCACGGGAATAATAGTTTCCATTATTTGTGTCGCCAGTATTAGGCATTTGAACACATACATTTGACGCTCAGCCGTTTTCATGGGAATGAATAACAGGATATGTGTATCCTTCAGTTCATTTGTTTCTATTGATTTCATTGAGGTTAGGGTGTCTGTTATTGAACATTCGCCAGAAGCTTCCCCACGAGAGGGTTATCTTCTTCAAGGGAAGTTTTGTACTTCACGTCATTCTCTGCTCTCAGTGGCATTACGGAGTATGTCAGACGTGAAAGAGCTTGTGGCCACTATATTATTGCTGTCTGGACCAGCAATGATTATTAATGTGGATGAGGAGATTTTGGCATATATTTCAGTTTCCGGTGTTTATTTTCTGATTTCTAAGATACAGGCACTTATTTAATCATCATAATCGCTGCTATTTGAGTTCATAGGTGACTGCATAACCATTTAGTAGTTTTTAGATGATTACAGTCTGGATTTTTATGCACTTGCACAATATGTGATTACGCTATCACTTTGGTGGACTTTGAAATTATTATATATTTCGGGGGCGATCTGTGTTGGAGCCGGTTAATCATACCAACCTCCATTTCTAGATCCTGGTCTCTATTTTGTCGGTTCTCAAATTGCATATTCTCACGTGTTTATAGTTGTAGATACCAAATAGTACACATTGAAGAGTGTTCTTACTGGATTTAATATTACAGAGGCCTCCTGTGAATGATCTTGAAGCCTGTTTTCTCTGCAGAGATTGCTCATCATATCTTGTTTTTGTGTGTATATGTTATATTATTATTTCACTGATTTCGTCGTACCTGTATACGCCATCTGCAGTGCATATTGTTTAGCGGATAATGTTATTTACTAAAATCATCGCTATAACCTTGGCTTGTGAAGTGGCATTAAGCACCATTTATTATTCATGAATTAATTTTTGAGTGCCTGATTGATATTTATTTATATTGTTTCCAGGTTCTGCTTATTGATTCCAGAGCTCTCCTCTCTTTCTTTTGAAGATATGTTAAAAAAAAGGGCGGGGGGTGTCATTTTGTCCCCTTCTCTGGCTTATTGGGTGTGTAACTATTAAGGAAGCTGTTTTGTCCGTACTATATTTGGCCATCAGCTGTAGTATTATTGTTTGGCGTAGGTTTATGGGCAATTTTCTCTCATTCTCAATATGCCATTCTAATTTTTAGGGCTTAGTCCAGACTAGTCTTAAAAATTGTTTATTTGTTACATCCCAATTAACATGCTTGGATTTAGGATTTACATAATTGGGATACATATTAGGATATGTCTCTTCTATTATGGTATAAAGAGACATACATGTAATTCTAATTCTTCTAATTTTCTTCATCATGGATTGAAGGATTTGATCGATGTTGATCTACTATTTTAGAAGTTCTAGGCCCTCCACCTTTTTATGATTCAGCTAGTCTGGGCCATTGGTATACAGTATAAAAATATGAAAAAGTTTATAGTAATTTATATATTTTTTATACTTACCAATGGCTCAGACAGGAATGGCCCTCCCGTGAGTGGGCTGTCCTGGGCACTCATACTTCCCTACTGAAATATTATATTATAATCTTGTTACAAAGAATGATGTTGGCGCCAGATTCGGTGACTTCCTGGCATCTGCACATGTGCGGAGGGTAAATGTATGGAGGGCCAGATAGGACTTCTAATTTTCGGTTTTGCATGCAGATTTTGGGGTTTGGGGGGCAAAATTTGTGTTTGGCCCTAGATATTTTTGGGTTAGCACCAGCCAGCTAGTCTGGGTCATTGGTAAGTATAAAAAATATATAAATTACTATAAATTTTTTCTTTTTCTTAATGTTTTCGTGTACTGTCGACATGTACCTGAGATGTGTAGGGTATTCAGTCTTCATTTCAACACAAACCCTTGTGATTTAATGATTGAATATGGTAAATGCAAATGTAAGAAGACATTTGTCTGAAGCGGAAATGTGGTGGGCTGTAGGGAAGGGAGAACAAGGGGCTACCCATCATCAGGTTGGTGAAGTCCTTGGTATGCACTATATGGTGATCACCAGGGCCTGGGCAAGATTTCAGCAGTATGGCGCACCAGTCAGACGACATGTTGGTGGCAGAGACAGGGCAACATCTGCATCTGAAGACCAGTTTTTGTGTCGCCGCCCCACGAAGTGGGCAGCGACATATAGGGATTACTTTTGTTGTCTTGCGTCGTCTGCGTCACACTTTCTCTAATCCGCCACTCCTCTTTAACCTATGAATGGATTTTTATGAAACTTTCAGAGGTTCTTTATCACATCTTGGCATTGTGCACCTCTTATTTTATTTCTTGATCCGCTGTATTTTTTCCAGAGTCATGCCCCTTTTCCACTTAGAATTCTGTCTGAAACGCCAGGCTTCTCTTATCTGCCACTCCTCTTTAACCTATGAATGGATTTTGATGAAACTTTCAGTGATTCTTTATCACATCATGGCATTGTGCACCTCCTATTTTATTTTTTGATCCGCTGTATTTTTTCCAGAGTTATGCCCCTTTTCCACTTAGAATTCTGTCTGAAACGCCAGGCTTCTCTTATCCTCCACTCCTCTTTAACCTATGAATGGATTTTGATGAAACTTTCAGTGATTCTTTATCACATCATGGCATTGTGCACCTCCTATTTTATTTTTTGATCCGCTGTATTTTTTCCAGAGTTATGCCCCTTTTCCACTTAGAATTCTGTCTGAAACGCCAGGCGACACACGTCTTCCATGGAAGACTCACATCTAAGTTATCAAAAACATAGCATACAGGGAACAGAAATGAACATATTCCCAATTATCACAATTCTTGTCTTATTTCATAATCCTTTCATAAACATTGAACATTATCCTTTTCATCAAACACAACACACAAGTTAAGCTACAGTGTTATTGACACGTTCATTGGTAAACTACTATAGAACGATGACTTACAGATCAAGTTTGAGTTTCATGCTGATTGCATTATTCTTGTGTGAGTTATGGCCCTTGGAAATATGGAAAAGCTCCAAAATATCAGTTTTCCGGACTCATTTTGGAAACACTTCAATGGAATGATTTCATTTTTGGTAACCTACTATAGAACGCTGACTTACAGATCAAGTTTGAGTTTCATGCTGATTGCCTTATTCTTCTGTGAGTTATGGCCCTTGGAAATATGGAAAAGCGCCAAAATATCAGTTTTCCAGACATTTTTTGGAAACGCTTCAACGGAATGATTTCATTTTTGATAACTTACTATAGAACGATGACTTACAGATCAAGTTTCATTTACACTCTGTCCATCCATCTGTCAGTCTGTCTGTCAGTCATACTTTAGTTTTCTGGACTTTTTTTTTGGAAATGCTTCAACCGAATGATTTCATTCTTGGTAACCTGCTATAGAACGACGACTTACAGATCAAGTTTGAGTTTCATGCTGATTGCATTATTCTTGTGTGAGTTATGGCCCTTGGAAATATGGAAAAGCGCCAAAATATCAGTTTTCCGGACTTTTTTTGGAAACGCTTCAACGGAATGATTTCATTTTTGGTAAGCTACAATAGAACGATGACTTTCAGATCAAGTTTGAGTTTCATTCTGATTGCCTTATTCTTAGTTATGGCCCTTGGAAATATGGATAAGAGCCAAAATTTCAGTTTTCCAGACTTTTTTTGGAAACGCTTCAACCGAATGATTTCATTTTTAGTTACCTACTTTTGAACGATGACTTACACAGAGCAAGTTTCATTTCCACTCTGTCCATCTGTCAGTCTGTCAGTCAGTCTGTCAGTCACACTTTAGTTTTCCGGACTTATTTTTGGAAATGCTTCAACCGAATGATTTCATTCTTGGTAACCTGCTATAGAATGATGACATACAGATGAAGTTTGAGTTTCATGCTGATTGCATTATTCTTGTGTGAGTTATGGCCCTTGGAAATATGGAAAAGTGCCAAAATATCAGTTTTCCAGACTTTTTTTTTGGAAACTCTTCAACGGAATTCATGCTGATCACATCTAGGTTATAACATTTGTATAATTATTAATGCTCATTGGTCCGGTAGGGGACATTGTATTGCTTCAGCGATACATGCGCTCTTGTTAAATAAAAAATATATACACTTTTCATGACAATATTTCAAGTAAAACATAAAACAGGTAGTTGGATATACTTGGTGCTTAGCAAACTTTGAGTGGTATATATTTCAATTCCACGCAATATATGAATACTTGTTAATGATTATGATAAAAAAGCAATTTCCCAAGAATTTTTACATAGCCAAGTGTTCTCTTAGCCAAGTCCAAACCATGTGAACGATCAGTCAGTTAGTCATTTTTGAAATTTTGCACACTGAATCACATATGGTTTTGAAATTTTTTTAAGAACAAATTGTTATATGTGTGTTCTGAAAAGGGTTAAAATTTGCTTGTGGGAAATAAGCCAAATAATACAATGAGGGCACAAAATTATGAACAATACACCATGAATTATAAGTTGAGGCATTCCAAAATTTGAAGCTTCACTTTCCGAGAATTGGAGCATGAATAACATAATTTGACAAACCTCAAAGGCCTGTAATGCTACTCAGTGTCGTTTTGCTCGTGCATTCTGTGACGATTCATCTGAGTGATTTACAATTGCTCTATTGAAGTTGCATTTCATGTATTACACTGAACTCAAACTTGATTCTTTCTGCAAAAAAAATGGTTAATATTTTAAATATTTTATTAGTCCCCCACGGTTTCACAGTGAAGGGGACTATTAGATTGCACTCCATCCATCCATCTGTCCATCCATCCTGTTACCACATGTATTCCAGAGATGCTTTGGCACTTTTGTTTCAAATTTTCAAATTGATGCACGTTAATTTTTTTCCCAAAAAAATTCAAGATGTCCGACTTGTGGCTATTTTTGTTGGAAATTGCTTGTAATTCGTTATATGCTCAGAACTTCTGAACGACATTTCCGATTTCAATAATTTTTGGAATGGAGGTCTAGCAGCATAAGATAAATAACGTATCATATGGGTTTTTTTCTTGTGCATAAATTATGCAAATTAGTCTTACTTAACCCTTTACCCAACGCAGACGATTTCAAAATTTATTATTTTAAATATCATTTTTTCAATGTTGCCCCGAGATTGCCCCCTACCCCCTCCCCCAGTACTCATTTTGAAATTGGTGCTCTCCTGGGATACAAAGAACCTGTTTTAGTAGCTACATACACTGTGTTTTGACTGATTTATTTTTGGCTTACCTGTTTAATAACTGCATGCAATATGTTTTGCCTTCTTATTTTCAGCTTACATGGTTAATTTGCATTGCCATTTTTACCTAGTATTCTTTATTGATTTCTGAAATTGAGTTGTTTTTATACATTTTTTAGATTCATCTTGTGGAGCTTGTTCACCATATGGGTGGTAGTGTAAGGAAAGACATGACTTTGAAGGTAACACATCTGATAGCTAATTCACCCAAAGGAACAAAATACAGGGTAAATATGTTTTTAAAATTAGTCTCTTTACTTGTTGCTTCTGCACAAAGAAAATGCAGTAGAAAGGCCAAACAAAAATGACGTTTGGTTCATGGGCAATTTTTTAAATCAATGAGGGAGGGAGGCTTTCATTTTTATTTTTGTTATATTTGTGCACCTTTTTACTTTTACCTTTTTACAAAATACTGTGCACATAATATATGGGTTGTTTTTCTGCAGTACAGAGCAAACTGGATGTATTCAAAACAGATATAATAAATAGTCACTAGTTTGATCATGCTTTATTGCAAACACATGCAATTAAACATGAATAAGTTTTCTTTTAAGTCTCCCGATTTCATACTATTTTGGAAGACACGGCAAGGACAAATAAAAATGTTCATTAAGAGAGTTCAACTTTGCCAATACCTTTATTCTTTAGCCATAGATAATTAACTCAAGAGAAATACATTTCTGAGCATTTGTGGATAATTTCCTACTTAACCCTTTACCTAACATGAAAAGCAGATGACACTTGCAAAAAAAATTCTTGAATACCTAATTTTTTTCATTTTTTGTCTCAAAAACATAGGTTATGACCCCTCATTGGAACGAGCTCGTCTTGAATAACTAATTTTTTTCATTTTTTGTCTCAAAAACATAGGTTATGACCCCTCATTGGAACGAGCTCGACGAGCTCGTTCCAATGAGGGGTCATAACCTATGTTTTTGAGACAAAAAATGAAAAAAATAATGAACAATAATTGGCGATTTTCGTGAATAGCGCTGGCCGGTTTTGGCCGTTACGTTGGGTAAAGGGTTAACCGTTATATTAAGTAACAACTATATCCGGCCAGCCTTATTCACAGTATTTTATTATACTTTCAATTCCCCCTTCCCGTCATCTAGGATTGAAATGATTAAACGACTAATCAACATCCACTAGATTTTCTTTCTTAATCGATAGTGAAAATGCCAATCGACTAGTTGCCACCATCTTTCAACCGCCACATATCACTTCATATGCAAAAGTCTTGTAGTTACCCGCACACAAGCATTAGGGGACTACCACCCCAAGCAAGTCCTTTTTTATCAGTAAAACATAGCCTATTTACCACAGTAAATAAGCACTACTTCATATCCCAGGCTTCCCAGGTGGTGGGGGGATGAAGTGCAGGAAAAACCTATTTTTTATGCTATTTAATTGAGGAGGAGGGGACAAAAAACTGCCTGCCCACATGCAGTTTTACAAAAAATGACCTGAAAAACAGAAAACCTACTTTGTGAGACATAATTGGATGTGTGCTTGAGGCACATACTCTGTTGAAGAATTCTAAAAGCCCATATTCAGGCTAAATATTTACCTTGCATTTACTTTATTATTCTTAAACATATTTTGATTACAACTAAATTGAAAGTGATTGTTGGCACCCTCTAATAAATTGTATATCATTTCTTGTTGAAATCAGAATTATTTGGATCATCGTTATGTGCTCTTTTACAACAAAAAGGTATTCAGGTCTCAGTTGTCCATTCTGAGTTATTCAAAAACTATCCAGTTGAGTTTGTTATACATTCTAAATTTCTATTTTACTTTTCTGTTTTGTGACAGCAAGCAATCAGCTTTGGGAGACCTATAATGAGTGAAGATTGGATCAAGTATTTGTGGGAAGAAAAAGAAAATATTGAAACCAAGGCGGAAAATGAGAAAATGGTAATTGTCTCTAGTTATTATTCTCATATGAATGTACTGATATATTCCTGGGCTTGGGGAAAAATTAATTCCAATATTCAGTGCCATCGAAGTTATTACTTTTTGTCCATCACAAAAATCCGAGAGCTCTGTCAAATAACGTATTAATAAATACAAGAGCAGTTTCAAAACGACACTTATTTACTGTTTGTAAACAACACTTATTTACTATTTGTAATAGAGTAGCTTTTCCATTTTATTAGGCTTGACCAAATAATAATTTATTGGAAAGCTCTTACAGAGAGTTTCCCAATAATTAATAACAATACAAAATTTTGATTAGATTTGTAGTTGTATCTGCATGATATTACTAATTCAACATACTATAGAACTCACAATTCAAGAAATGTGACAGGCTGATTTTTTATACATGTACCACGATTGTTGCGTGTATTCAATGTTAGGTTATACAAAACAGACACTGGAAAAAATTCTATGACCCCCTCACATGGAATTCTGATTATGAGTAAGAACCTCGTGTAAGAACACATCTGATTGGACATTATGCATCTGAGTGACGTTTTGACATTAATGAAATGCTTTGACACAAAACTGGCAAGTAGGAAAGTTATCATACTGCCGAAGAGGATATTTTTGTTTAAAAATATCAGCTTCATACTCTTAATCCTTTGATACTCATGTATGTCTTGTGACGTACGAAATCAAACAGCGCATTAATACTTTGTGGTTATTCGTTTTATTATTTTTTGATTTTTTAAAGTTTTAACCTCAATTCCTATTTTCTCCTGAACAGTGCTCAGTGACAACCGTTGAGCCAAATGTTATCGCAGCTTAAAATACTAATATAATCCTGCTGTCAAGACTTCTTAACTGGTTGAGTGCTAGAAGCCACTATCAGGGCTTTCAAAAAATGAGGATACCAGAGCAAAAGCCAACAATTTCCTTGGTTTATATTTCATATTCATTCCAACACAAATAGTATTTTGTTTATATAAATTTGTTTTATTAAAAATTATTGGAGAGTGCCTGGAGACACTCGCAACTAATCTGTAATAAAACAGGTTTTGAATAATAAATTCATTTCATCAAAAATAATCTAGCCCTCAACCAGATAATCACTAATGTGAAAAATATCTAGTTATTTGTACTCTCCGACGTTTGACGTCGCATTTTGAAAAACGTTAAAGAAACTGAATTCCCACTGACATTTGAACATCAGGATAATTAAAGGCTCAAAGGGTTAAATCACGTTGAATCGTGGTTTAGAAACAGAACACAACTGAGGTAAAGTACAGCGAACAGGAATCAACAACCCTTGGTGGAGTTTTTCTTATATTTCATGTACACCACAGGGTTCTTGATTTCAATCCCATGTACTCCACTCTTGTAGTGTTCTGTCTTAGTCAGAGAGGTCTGAACTATTCTTTGCCTGGTGATGATGAAAGGTGAACATCGAAAAAGATATCTCTGGACTTGAAAAAATCAATCAGAACCTTCTTCGTACGCCTCTACATTAATATGAATAGAGGATCTTTTAGGACTTGCAGTTTCATATGAAATTTCTGTACCAAGTTCATTAAAATTGCCTCAGATCAATTTAGTTAATGAAGTTCTGACATTTCATGTTGAATTGTGATCAATTTGATAGTCGTTTTGTTACATGATGTGTAATTTAACATTTTACGTAACATAACAGCTAAACTAGTCAGAGCTATTCACAAAAATCAGCAAATTGTTTTTTTCAACTTTTGCCTTGAAAACAGGTATGGTCCCTCATTGAAACAAGCTTGACGAGCTCGTTTCAATGAGAGGCTGTAAGCTGTGTTTCTGAGGCAAAAAATAAAAATGTTTACGTATTCAGGAAATGTTGGGTTTTTTCAATTGTCTGCTATTTGTATTAAGAGAAGATTAATTCAATTCTACTTCCGAAACAACTCAGAATGTTCAACGTTGTCTTTCGATGTCATTCCCATATTAAACGTGTTGTGAACAATATTTTCTGTAAAGAGGTATCTGGTGGTGATTAAGTGATATAATGTTTGTCATAGTAATTGTACACCATTCTAATGGGTCATAATCCCTGTGACATGTACAATGTTTGAGATGTTGGGTAACTGTTAATATAGCAGGTGCCAAGAAAAATATTTGTAATCTTCCTCATCAGAAAAAAACAAAAGATTTGCAAATGTTTCACCAGATTTAAAAAGTGATCATGGAACTAAAGCTAAAATTCATTTTTGTCTAAATGTTCTCATTGTTTTTTCTTTTTCAGTTGTCTTATCGATTAAAGCCATTTTTTAGATGTTGTTTAAGTTTCTATGGATTTCCTGAAGAGGAGCAAAAGCACATGGAGGAGTTCACAATTGAAAACGGTACAGTAGAGCCCTCTTGACTTAATATTTCTCAATTGAATAAGCATTAATTGCATATAATTTCCTAACACCATACAGTTAACTATATCATTACAAAATTGACCTGTCATTTGCATTTTTGAGTAATCTTCTGTTAATGGAATAAAAAATATTTCTATATTTCCTTCTTGGAAGCAAAATAGAATTTAACACTTATCTTGTGGGAAGAAAAGGAAAATATGTTTAACCCTTTTCCCAATATAACGGACAAAACTATTTGTCTCCAAAACATAGCTTATGACCCCTTATTGGAATGAGCTCATTGAAAATGTTCCAATGATGGGTCAAAAGCTATGTTTTGGCCACAAAAAAAAGAAGAAAAAAATTACTTATTTAATTCAATAATTTTATTTGCAAGTGTCGTTTGCTTTTCATATTATGTAAAGGGTTAACAGAGTTTAGTTCCAGTGCAGGAGCACTATAGAAGCACTGTAAAAAAAAATCTTTAGCTGCTGTTTAAAAGAGTTGGTAGCAAGTTTGCTTTCCCCAATGCACATGATCCCCAAATTTGTAATTTTAATTGTTCAAAAATTTCCCTGAAACCTCATGTGACCCTCTTAATAGAATAAGCTTGATTAGCTCGTTCTAATCAGGGGTCACATGATATGGTTTTATTGAAATTTTTTCAGAAATGTATTTCTTAACTACTCACTTTGTAAATTACATGGGCTGATGCAATTGAGACATTGGGAAAAGAGTTAAAGTAAATTTCTGATTTTAAAAACATATCAGTTAGATGCTTTTTGAAAGGGAGGTTTCTGTAACAAAAAAAATGACTTGTAACTTTTATGGGAAGATTTGTCCCTCTCCATAGATAAATGTTTTAGGTTGTAGCTTTTGAAAAAGATATATGTTTCATTTATCTTATGAACCAGTTTACAATTTCCTTGCTTATATTTTTTACAGGGGGTGTTTACACAGAATTTGGTTCAGAAGATTCCACACATCTTATTGTTAACAACCATACAGTTAAAGAACTTCCTTCTGTACCAGTTCCAGATCATGTAGTTAAAGAGCAAGTAAGTTTGGGTATAATATTTTCTTTTAAATATTCTCAGAGATGTAAGTTTTCATTGCTTTCCCTGAAATCAGGGTTTTTGGATAAGAAATTGTTCAGTTTTCAGAGTTTATTTCAGGTGAAATAGATATTTAAAACAATTTTCAAGCAGTATGCAAAGCCTGTATCTGTTGCACATGTTACAGAGCCTTGTTAATTGAATGTATCTCAGAATTTCAGGCCATTAATTTACTAAAACTTGAAAATATTGTTGAAATTGAGCTTAATATCTTTCCTCATAAAAACTCAACAGTAGCGATGGGGAAATCAGAAGAAGAGTGCTTTCTAGCATGATGGACTTGAAAATAAAAAACATTGAAACTGTGATAAGGTTCTGAAAAGTCCTTCTTGCACCTGGTTGATTAACTCATTTGTCATTGTGAATTGTGTGACTTTTCCTAAGGTGGGGTGAGCAGCACAGTGACGTCATTTCAAAATGTCTGTTAACCACCCAAACTTGCTCCATTGCTATTACTGAGTATTTATGGGACAACAGTAAAGTTTAAGCTGAACTTTTCATAATATATAAAACGAATTTCACTGTCAATGGTTGCACTTTCTAATTTCAGTGGTTTTGGGAGAGTATTCAGTTAGAAGCCTGTGTTGATGAAAGCATGCATGTTTTCCAGATGGTAGGTGATTGTCTTTACTCTACAACTTCATGTTCATCATGTCAATGCCCAATTTCCATAACTGTGATTAAAAAAGTTACAACATGTGAAAGTATGAGATTTTTGAAAAGTCAAGTTTAATATCTCACCGATTACCTGCAGTAATAATAGAAATGAAAGGCAAAGTTAAGATCACCTTTCCCATAGTTTTTATGCCCCCGAACTTGGGTCGGGTGGCATATAGTGATTGAAGGGTCTGTGTGCCCATATGTGTGTCAGAGCCAATAACTCAAAAACTGTTAGGGCCACAGTCATCAAACTTCACACAATTATAAAGGACCATGGGAGGATGTGTCACACACCATAGCCGGGTTCGTTCCTTCAAGGTCAAGGTCACATTTCAAGGTCACACTAAAAATCGGTCATTATTCGTGTCTCGGCCATAACTCGGAAACGAATCGTAGTACAATTGTTAAACTTTTTTACAAATGTTAAGGACAGTCAGAAGGTGTGTCGCGTATAATAGTTTCCGTCGCATCTGCAAGGTGAAGGTCACAAGGGAGTGGGGGGGGGGGGGGGAGGGGGCATGTGTTACCTTAGTAACATTCTTCTTGTTTAAGCATAAGAGAGTTTAGTAGGGTTTGATTGCCACTCCTGGAAAATCAATAGATTGGTTTCCAGTCCTGGAAACTCCTCGAAAAAGTGCTGTTTTTGGTTGTTTTGAAAATCTTGTGAAACCAGACATTTTTGTAGTACTGGCTGCAAACTGTGCACCTTTCCTATTCTCTTCTTGTGCATCCTGTATTGTGAAAATACTAGAAAAACCCTGTATAAACGTGAGAGTAAAAGGAATGATAGAGAGATGAAGTAATTTATATTTCAATTTTTTTATTGCAAGTAAAAATTTAGAATCAACTTCCTGTGAAAACACATATAATGCATAATGTATTAATCCAGTGGCATCAATACAGAAGGAAAAACCCATCCCTCACCAAAAGTGGTGCTGTCAGGTTTTGTAATGCATACTTTACTTATCCAGCCACATAGATAAAGAAAGGGGTAGGACAACCCACCAGAAGTTGTGTCCGAAATTAGGCAGTAGTACAAAAGTGGCTAAGATTCTTTATATACATGTACATGTGAATAAGATTAAAGGTACATGTATTATTGGTTTGGTTTAATTTTTTCATTGCACACATGTGCCTATTGAAACATAAATAAATTGGCAGGGAGAGTTTGCTGCCCCTCCTCAGAATTTTTTTAAAATTTGGCTATATAAGTATCTATGTCTAGTTGGCTGTAGTACTATCTGGGGACATTTTGACCTTGAGGTGCAACACAACCTTAATTTGCACTTAATGTGGTTTGTTATCTGTAATTACGTTAGTAACTCTTCCACACAGATCAGAGACTTTGAGATTTGGAATGGGTAGGGGGGAGGGGAGGGGGGGGGGGGGTTACCACTGCAGTATTTAGTACGCATAGTACAGGGGCATGCAACATTTCCCTTCCCTACCTGAACCCAAAACAAAAAGATGTACATTTTTTCCCAACTGTTTCAGTTGCTTCTCCATGCAAGATTATAGAATTTGATATTTTTTTGGGGCCATGCTCTGGGGTTATGCCACTGGGTTATTTGATAATATGCATGGCCACTATCCACCTCCCCCCACCCCCCCCCGGAAAAAAATTTTTTTTTTGTTTTCCCCATGCAATTTTGATTACTCCTCGACACAAATCAGATCTAATCAGAAAATTGAAGGGGGGGGGGGGGGGGGTCAGTCATCGTGGTATTTGATAATATACAGGGGCATGGGGCAAGCAGGAATAAATGGAAGATAGCAAAATTGCTACAACTCGAATTGCTCAGCAGGTGTATTCAGCAGCTGCCAGGCGTTGCTCTTGTTAAATCTTTTAAATGTACTGAAATGTTTTTAGAAATTCTCCATGTTTCACTTCCCCACAAAAGTGCAGTGTCCCTTACTAGTATGTTTTATGATTTCCTTCAAGGCCTCCACACAGAAAGCTACACCAAAGAGATCATCATACAGTGGGAAATCAAGAAAGAGGAAGCGGCTAGATCTTGCACAGCTGATACGAGATGGAGAGATTGATTCCCCATTCATGTCTGCAAAAAGACGATCTAGTGAATTAGGAGGATTATCATTGAGTCCAAATTCTTTTCTGGATGCATCAAACACACCTGATAAATCTGCTTTATCAGAAATTAGTCATGAATCTAAGGACAATAAACAGACTAAGGTGTCTCCAAGACTGCAGGTTGTGACAGAATTAATGCAGACTGAGAAAAACTATGTTGGAATTTTGAATACTATTTTAACAGTAGGTATTCACCTTTTGTTTTTCTAACTTTAATTACAATTGTTTAAGGTATGATTGCAGAATGATTCTGTATTCAAAATAAGACTTTTTTCTTTAATGCTTTACCAAAATTAATGGTCATGTTCACCCAGTGCTGATCAAATATTCATTTTTTCCATTTTCCCAAGTAAATTTAGATATTGGCTCCTCATTGAAATGAGCCTATAAAACTCCTCCTAATGAGGGGTGATCTGCTTTGTGTTTGAGCCAATGGAAATAAATTAAAATAAATTGTCTTTTGATCATGCAGGGTGAAATATAATTCAATCCTTTCTAAATTTGGTAAATGGACAATTGTCAGCACTCCAAAAGAAAGGTTTCTCTTTTTCTTTTCCATTTCCCAGCATCTCCTGATATCAGGAGGAGGTGAGGAATGCTGTGCAGATACATTTGGATTCTTTGTTTCAGATGAATGGATAACTGCTCTTCAGTTGTAACTTGTTGCTGAATATGACTAATTTTGAAATCAAGATTTACCTATCTTACGTTGCTGGTAGAATATTGTGAAGTTACATGTAGTTTGAAAGTGCTCTTTGAGATCTTTCCAACAGTGTCACCCCACAATAATTAATATTTTTTCAAAAAATGTTTCTTGTGAAAAAGGATTTCTTTTAAATTTGTAACTAATTTGTATTATTGTTCTATGAAATTCCTTCTCTAGCTTCAAAAAGTAAATTATATGTCACAAGAGAAAGAGAATTTCCTCAAAAAGGTAAAACCTTTTAATAGGAAGAGTTATGCACAATGTATGTCGTTCATGAAATTTCAGAGATTTGTAGTGGTTTCTGGTTAGGTATTGACTACCTGCACAGGAAACCAAGATTTGACAACAAACCACTGCCCAAACATTTAGAATGTATCAGGCAAAAATACTTACAACTTTTCATGCTGTTGCATCTGTCGTAAATCTAACAAAAGTCGAAAACAGGCTTTTAGGGTTAAGATAACTTGTATTCTTGTTGACTGAAGTTGAATTACTCTTTTTGTATTGGATGATATAACAGTTAAAACTTGTGCTTATTGCTTTCAGTTTTTTAGTTCACCTGAGCAAAGCATGAGGAGCTTTACTTTCTGTCCGTCGTGCGTTAACTTTTCATTATCATCTTCTCAGAAACTACTGCACCAAATTGAACCAAATCTGGTGTCCATGTTCCTCATCATATGTCATTTCAAGTTTGTTCAAATAAAGTTGTTATGCTCCATAGGGAGAGGGTGCGCGAAAATGCTCCAAAATTTAAAACAAATCTCATGAACCAGTGAGTACAATGATTTCATATTTGGTATGGAGCTTCCTTTTGAAGTGTAGACTCAAATTTGTTCAAACAAAGTTCTTGGAGCAATATTTGCCTTCGTAATGGGAGGGAAAAGATTTTTGGCCCGGTCCAAAATTTCTGTTTTCTGAACCTTTTGTCCGATTTGAACCAAATTTGGTTTTGAGTCATAAGTACTTGATTCATGCAAAAAAAGGAGAAAAGTTTCCTGTGTCCCTGTGGAAGGAAACCCCAGGAGCTAAAAATAGAAATATTTTCAAATGCCCATATTTCCCAAACCACACAAAACAGAGAAGTGTTATATGGTATGAAGCATCCTTAGGACCAGTAGAGTGGAAAGATAAAATTAAAAATTTGGACCACTGATCAGAATCTTTTGATATTTGATGTACAGAATCCATAAGGGGTCAGATACAAGTATGTTCAAATTAAGCCCCTGGTCCTGATTTGGGAACAATACAGGAGATCGAATTATAACCCTTTACCTAACATGAAATGCAGACGACTCTTGTAAAAGAAATTCTTGAATAACTAATTTTTTTCATTTTCTGTCTCAAAAACATAGGTTATGACCCCTCATTGGAAACAGCTCGACAAGCTCGGTTTAATGAGGTGTCATAACCCATATTTTTGAGACAAAAAATGAAAAAAATAACACAAATTAACTGCCGATTTTGAGAATAACGCCGGCCGTTTGTTGGATAAAGGGTTAACTAACTTTGAGGGGGGGGGGGGGGGCATGATTCAAATTTGTTCAATATTTGGGCTCTCCATGGGAACCCAATGTTTAAATTATTTATTTGCTATAATATTGTTAAATATGACAATTTTAAACTTGATTTATAAATAAAGTCAAAACACAGCCCACGAGAACAACGTATACCGTATGTATCAAGGTCGCTGCTCATCACATGTTTTTAATTGAAAGACTATCAAGATTGACCCAGAGAATCGTGCTAACTTGAAGAACATTCATATTGACCCATGCAGTGCGTGTTACTGGAATTCATATTACAGGAAAAGTAGATTACCACGAAACCACCATGGAAGGGGGGGGAGGGGGGGGGGGATCAGGAACTCACCCAGCAAGTTTAAGGGATTAGCAGATGCACCAGCAGTGTTTGAAAGATTGCCTGAGGTACCTGAACATTTAATCGGAAATGTAAGGATATGTCGGGTGTGAAATGCACCCCACAACCAGTGGCATAGAAAACTCATGAGGAAGTTAATCTCCCTCAACCCCCTCCCTTCCCCCCCCCCCCCCCAAAAAAAAAAAAAAAAAAATATAAAATACAAATTCATAAACCATCTTGTGACTCAAAAGAATATCTGACTTCTCATGCACATGCACTTTGCCTGTAAGAAAAACACATGCTTCCTGGTGTGTTCTTTCAAACGTTATTGCAGAATAAATAGTTGAAACACACCTGCATTGTTTTCTGTCATTTGAATACACTTTCATTTAACCATTTAATACAGTAAGTGCATGTGATCATCAGAATATTTACTCCCCCAAACGGTCACCCTTCTCGTGAGCAAATACACAAACCACAAGATTGCCTTTTGACTGATTTCTGCTCCACAGACATTTTTTACACCAGTATTATACGATTGGTGGAGATGGCTCTTTTTAGCTCACCTGACTGAAAGTCAGGGTGAGCTTTTCTTATCACACTTCGTCCGTCCGTCGTCCTGCGTGAAGGTGGTGTTTGAGCCTCTTTCTCCTAAACCACTGGCCACATTTTAATTAAATTTCATGTAAGCAGTGGTTATATAGGGGCATTTTGATTTTTATGCAAATTGGGTTTCGGCTCATATTGAGCAGAGGTGTGGGGAAAAAATGGCCAAATTTTTTTGAAAATCTTCTTCCAATGTACCACCAGTAGCAGAGACTTGATATGTGGTATACAGAGTCCTTTTGAGGTTTAGAATCAAGTTTGTTCAAGAGAAGTTTGTCGGGCATTATTTGCCTTCGTTATGGGAGGGGCAAGAATTTTTGCCAGTCCCAAAATTTCTATTTTCCAAACCGAGAGGTAGATTTTAACCAAATTTGATATGAGGGCTTATTGGGTCATAAGTACTTAATTTATGACCAAATTGTTTTTTCCCGTCTCCCCATGGGAACCGCAGGAGCTAAAAATAGAAAAAAATTAAAACGCCCATATCTCTATAACTACACAGCACTGAGAATTCTTATTTGATGTGAAGCTTCCTTAGGACCAACAGAATGGTATGGTAAAAAAAAAATTGCTATCGGTTTTATCATGGGGTACTTGATCATGGGCTACCTTGTGCTGAGTCAGCATTTTTTAACACTGTGGGTAATGGGAAAAACATTTAAGACTACTTTTCTCCCAAACCACTGCTCCAAAAGCTTTCAAATTTCACATATAACATCTTTGGAAGATTGTTTCACATGTTTATTGAAAACAATTCCCTGGGTCCATATTTGGGCTCTCTATGGGAGCCCAAATGTTTAAATTAGTTCAGTATGAGGAATATTCTTTAAAAATCTTCTTCTTCAGATCTACCAATAAGAATCTTTTGATATTTGGTATGCAGCATTCTTTGGGGTGTGAGATTCAAGTTTGTTCAAGCCAAGTCCCTGGGTTCATATTTAGGCTGAAAATTTGGGGCCCCGTTCCGGACTTATAAATTTTGGACCAAAATCCGGAATTTTTTTTTTTTTGTTTTTTATGCGTTTGGGTCAATTTTAAGACCCCAAAAAAATTTTTTTTTTACACTGAAAATTTGGGGTCCGGGTGGGACTTGAAAAATTTTGGATCAAAATCCGGAAATTAGTTTTTTGGTTTTTTATGCGTTTTAAGAAGAAAAATAAATTGGGCTGAAAATATTTTGTTTGGGAAAAAAATCTGTTTTTTATGCGTTTATCTCAATTTTGGGCCGTAAAAGTGCAGGAACTGAAAATAGAAGGAAAATCCTGTGTATTGTGTGGGCACAATCCCTTCATCTAGTTGGTATATGCTTTTCTTAGGAGGGGTGTATGCAGCTTATTCAAGTCAAGTCCCTGATTTGATATTTAGACTACCATGTCAAGGTGAGCACCCTCAGGCCCCCTGGGGCTTCTTGTTTATTTTTTTCATGTGAGAGATTACTTCTCAATTAACATCAATCACTTTTACTGATCCCTGGTGGTTGCTACGTGGGAAATCAAGTGAGTGGTGCAGGGGCACATCATCAGATCCTATATTTTGGTCCCCCCCCCCCCCAACACACACACACACACTTTCGAATAATCAATATTTTGTTATTTTAACCCTTGCTATTGATAAATGGAAGACAGCACTTACCTGTAGATAAATTTCTGCAATAGAGCCTAACTGTAGTCCTACTGAAAATTCATTTTGGGCCCAAAACATAGCTTATGGACCCTCATTGGAACTAGCTCGTCACAGCCCATATTTCTTTAGGGAGGAAGTGGAAAAATAATTAAATTTGAATGGCGATACCGAAACTCAGACCAAAACAAGCACATTGGAGAACTGGGGGGGGGGGGGGGGGGGGGGGGGGGAATCAAACTTTTCTCAAATTATACATCAATTACTCTGGGCATAAACAGAGCATGGGGGCGTGGTGGCTCAGTTGGTAGAGGTGCAGGCTGCAAGCCGAGAGGTCCTCAGTTTAAATCCCACATGCGGCAACCGCGTTGTCTCCTTGGGCAAGACACTTCACCCCATTGCCCACGTGGGGGCACGGTGACGCTGTGCACTAAGGCGTACTGCATGTCGATGGTGCACCTGTCTTCAACCAATTCTAACCCTGCTTGTGTGGAGTTGGTATGTTGGGGAGCTGACAGTTGCTTGGTGGTTCTCTCTGGGTACTCCGGCTTCCTCCACCCGTAAAACTGTCACGGTCATGGTTAGCCATTGTGCAGAAATATGTGACCTTAAACACCAATCAATAAATAAATAATAAACAGAGCATACAGTTTTTTCTGTAAATGAAAGAAGATAGAGAAGAGACTGTGAACTTAATATTTCTCATTTCCCATTTGGTGGGGGATTCAGCCACATATTCTTGCGACTGTGTTGACCTGTAGGCTGTTCATGAACACCCTTTCAAATCTCTGCGGTATTATACTTTTTTGTTCTTAGTACTTTTCACTCACCTTGACGAAGTCAGGCTGAGCTTATCTAATCGCTCTCTGTCCATCATCTGTCCGTCAACACCATGTTTTGGTCTTCTCCTCCAAAACCACTGGGCCAATTCAAGTGAAAGTTTGTGAGTGATGTTGCTGAAGGGACTTTGCATTTTTGTTCAACTCAGCATGCCCAGCCCCATAGGGAGGGTGTGGGGGAAAATGCTCCAAAATATTTTTAAAATCTTCTCATGAACCAGTGGGTACAGTGACTTGATATTTGGTATGGAGCTTCCTTTTGAGGTGTAGAATCAAGTTTGTTCAAACGAAGTTCGCGAAGCACTATTTGCCTTTGTAATGGGAGAAGCAAGATTTTTGGCCCCGCCCAAAATTTCTATATTTTTATACTGTACCAATGACCCAGACATAGCTGGTGCTAACTCTTAAAAATCTAGGGCCAAACACAAATTTTGCCCCCCAATCCCCAAAATTTGCATCTAAAACCAAAGAAATCATGTCCTGAATGGCCCTCCATACTTCGCCTCTACTGCGCATGCGCTGTGTCAAGTACGTCCCGAAATTGGCGCCATTAATCATTCTTTGTTTGGCCCTTCATCAGTTAACATCTGACTGATCTTTGTGCTTGTAAATCTCAGTTCAAATGATGCCAGACACATAAATATTAGAGAAATGGTGGTTCTAAGGAGGATATAGATGGAGGAGAGGAAAAATGAGTGACAGAAAATAATCAGGGCTGTAACTTAAAATGTTTTAATGAAATTGTGTTAAGTTACCTATTTTCGAGGCAACGGCCTGTTGTGGTCATTCTTGCTATAAAGTTACACTGCTTGTTCAGTGTTTTCCTCTCTCCCTTTCCTTTAAGTCCCCCCTTGCTATTCTCCCATGCTTTTGGCATATTTTCTGTAATATTATTACTAAAATTTCTTGCGAGTTTTAGCTGGATAACAGAATGAATTCTGTTCTTTTCCCCATGTTTACGTCTTCACCCTTTGGTGTTTAGGCGTAGTGTTCTGCATCTACCATCTGATGTTCTGTAGTTTCTTCCCTGGAAGTCTCTGTTTTGCATCAGATAGTGTATTATTGGTAACTGATTTCGGGCCAGGGTTATCAGTGCCTGGAGTCATGTTTCTGGTGTTTTTACACTTCTTGTTTACATTGACAACAGCCTCTGTGTGAGGGGGATTTCTTGAAAATAATATCTTGATGTTAGTTTAATCATAACTAGATACATTTTTATTATTCGTAAGTGTTGCATTAATTTTTAGCTCACCTGACTTTCAGTCAGGAGAGCTATAGTGATCACTCACTGTCCGTCGTTCGTGAACATGGTGTTTGCGTCTTCTCCCAAACCGCTGAACCAATTTAATTGATATTTGAGATAATAGTTTGTTATGACATCGCAATTTGATTTTGTTCAAATCAAGTTGCCTCGCCTGTGGGTAGGGCAACACCCAAAAAGTGTGCTGAAATCTTAAAAAATCTTCTTCTCATGAACCAGCAGTAGCAGAGACTTGATATTTGGTGTGCAGCTTCCTTTTGAGGTGTAGACTCAGATTTGTTCAAGAGAAGTTTGTGGGGCTATACTTGGCATCGTTATGGGAGGGGCAAAATTTTTTGCCCCGCCCAAAATTTCTATTTTCCAAACCGAGAGGCTGATTTGAACCAAATTTTATGTGAGGGCTTATTGGGTCATAAGTACCTAATTTATGCTGATTTTTTTTTTCCCGTAGCCCCATGGGAACCGCAGGAGCTAAAAATAGAAAAAAATTAAAACGCCCATATCTCCAAAACTGCACGGCACCGAGAATTTTTGTTTGGTGTGAAGCTTCCTTAGGACCAACAGAAAGAATTGGTGAAAAAAAATTGCCATCGGTTTTATCATAGGGTACAGTTTCGGGACTTTGAAAAAGTGCTGAGTCAGCACTTTTTAACACTGTAGGCAATGGGAAAAACATTAAAAAATCTTCTTCTCCAGATCCAGCAGGCAGAATCTTTTGATATTTGGTATGCAACATTGTAGGGTGGATCTGATTCAAGTTTGTTCAAATCGGCCCCCTGGGTTCTTATTTGGGCTCAGTATAGGAGCCCGATTTCGAACTTAGTGCATTTCAGACAAATTTCTTAAAAAATCTTCTTCTCCAGATCCAGCAGGCAGAATCTTTTGATATTTGGCATGCAACATTGTGGGATGGATCTGATTCAATTTTGTTCAAATCGGCCCCCTGGGTTTATATTTGGGCTCAGTATAGGAGCCCAAATTTGAACTTACTGCATTTCAGGCAAATTTCTTTGAAAATCTTCTTCTCCACATCCAGCAGGCAGAATCTTTTGATATTTGGTATGCAACATTGTGGGGTGGATCTGATTCAAGTTTGTTCAAATCGGCCCCTTGGGTTTATATTTGGGCTCAGTATAGGAGCCCAAATTTGAACTTAGTGCATTTCAGGCAAATTTCTTTGAAAATCTTCTTCTGAAGATCCAGCAGGCAGAATCTTTTGATATTGGGTATGCAACATTGTGGGGTGGTTCTGATTCAAGTTTGTTCAAATCGGCTCCCTGGGTTTATATTTGGGCTCAGTATAGGAGCCCAAATTTGAACTTAGTGCTTTTCAGGCAAATTTCTTAAAAAATCTTCTTCTCCAGATCCAGCAGGCAGAATCTTTTGATATTTGGTATGCAACATTGTGGGGTGGATCTGATTCCATTTTGTTCAAATCAGCTCCCTAGATTCATATTTGAGCTCACTATAGAAGCTCGAATTCGAACTTAGTGCATTTCAGGCAAATTTCTTCAAAAATCTTCTTCTCCAGATCCTGCAGGCAGAATCTTTTGATATTTGGTATGCAACATTGTGGGGTGGATCTGATTCAAATTTGTTCAAATCGGCCACCTGGATTCATATTTGGGCTCACTATAGAAGCCCAAATTCAAACTTAGTGCATTTCAGGCAAATTTCTTCAAAAATCTTCTCCAGATCCAGCAGGCAGAATCTTGTGATATTTGGTATGCAACATTGTGGGGTGGATCTGATTCAAGTTTGTTCAAATCGGCCCCCTGGGTTTATATTTGGGCTCAGTATAGGAGCCCAAATTTGAACTTAGTGCATTTCAGGCAAATTTCTTTGAAAATCTTCTTCTCAAGATCCAGCAGGCAGAATCTTGTGATATTTGGTATGCAGCATCCTTAGGGGGGTGAGATTCAAGTTTGTTCAAGCCATGTCCCTAGGTCCATATTTGGGCTCACTGTGGGAGCTTGAATTGTAACTTTGTTCGAAATGAGGAATTTTCTTAAAAAATCTTCTTCTTCAGATCCAGCAGTCGGAATGGTTTGATATGTGGTGAGTAGCATCCTTGGGGGGGGGGGAGGGGGGGATTCAAGTGTGTTAAAGCCAAGTCCATGGGTCCATATTTGGGCTCCCTGTGGGAGCCCAAATTATAACTTAGTCAATAAGAGGAATTTTTCTTTAAAAAATCTTCTTCTTCAGATTCAGCAGTTGGAATGTTTTGATATTTGGCATGGAGCAACCTTAGGGTGCTGAGATTCAAGTTTGTTCAAGCCAAGTCCCTTGGTTCATATTTGGGCTCACTATGGGAGCCTGAATGACAGCTTAGTTCAAAATGAGGAATTTTCTTTAAAAATCTTCAGATCCAGCAGATGAATGCTTTTGATATTTTTTATGCAGCATCCTTAGGGGGGTAAGATTCAAGTTTGTTCAAGCCATGTCCCTAGGTCCATATTTGGGCTGATTGTGGGAGCTCGAATTGTAACTTGGTTCAGAATGAGGAATTTTCTTTAAAAATCTTCTTCTCCAGATCCAGCAGTCGGAATGTTTTGATATTTGGTGTGCAGAATCCTTAGGGGTGTGAGTTTCAGGTTTGTTAAAGCCAAGTCCCTGGGTTCATATATGGGCTCCCCACGAATTATGACTTAGTTCAATATGAGGAATATTCTTTAAAAATCTTTTTTTAGATCCACTGGTCAGAATATTTGGATATTTGGTTTCAGCTTTTCTTAGGAGGAGCAGATGCAACTTGTTGAAATCAATTCTCTGGGTTGATATTTAGGCTACCATGTCAGGTGAGTGCCCTCAGGCCCCCTGGGGCCTCTTGTTTAAAATATTTGAAAAATTTTTGTCCACACTTAGGCTTGGGATCCATTGGGGCTCAATGTTACTTTTCAGAAACTTGGGCTTTTCTGAAAAAATATTTTTTCAAAAAATTTTTTGATTTCAATTATTTTTTCTATGTTAATGGATCATGTTATTATGTATTTTGATTTTCAGGGGTTGGTGCGAGTACTAGGACTTTGTATTCTTTTCACAATGAAAGGATATTGTTCAATTGTATTAAGAGGAAATCTTCCTCTGACTTTCATAATCATTGTATAAATGTAGTCAGTGTACTCGCACTAACTCCTGTTCAGTATGTGTTATTTTCGATGACAACTTGGGAAGCGTGTGCCACGGTATGTTAGCAGGGAAATGGCCATGCCGGTACTTTCTCCGCAGGGTCACTGTAGTTTATCAATCTCTATTTCAGACGATCAAGAACAGGGTGATGTATCCGTGATGTCTTCCAAAAGTGTGCCTCCGTCGTCACAATTATTGAAGAGCTAGCGGAAAAGTGCTCATGGAAATACGTCAATTGCCTAAGAGGTCCCTAGTAGGATCGACGGCCTTTGACGTCCGCTAGCTCGCCCGGTGTAGCGTCCATTCATCGAATGGTTCGGCAGCCGGGTTCGTCCGTTGCGGTCTAGAAAGGAGTTTTGGGTGATGCGAGCACTATAAATCAACCAAGTGCACACCCAGTGACGGCAGATTAGAGGAGAGAACGGAGGAAGCCTATTAGTCCGGTTCCTAGCTCGTCCAGGCCCATCCGGGCTGCGAGCGAGAGAGGCCCCTCTCTCGTACAACAACATCTGGCCCCAGATGTTGTGGTACAAAATGTTTCGCATTCGGAGGATGCGTCCGCCGCTCGGGACGCTCCGTTATATAGACAGTCCGGAGAGACTGTCAATAAGGCTTCCTCATTCTCATGGCAGCGCACACGACCGCACCTTGGCTACGTGACCTCGGATATCCAGTCAACTTCGCCAATCAGAGAATCCGCGGCGACCAGGTCATGCCATCCGGTAGCCAGGGACAAAAGGCCTGTAGACTCTGGACGTTCGCATAAGAAAAGTATGCAGAAGTCAACGTACACGGAGCTTCCAGCAGCAAAGCATCGTAAGACCGCTACTGCACAGGCCTCAGTGACTGACGTGCTATCCCAAATAGCACAACTTATCGCAGCATCCCAGCAACGACAGAATCTCTGTCGGTTCATGTAATATCCGACGACGCTGGGTCGGGATGCTCCGCTGAAGCATCAGGTACGGACGTCCGAAAACTTCATAGGGTCCGACAGGATGGCGAAAGGGATTCGGAGGATTTCGAGCTTTCCCTTTTGGAACAACATAAGCTGCTGTATATGTCATCCGGCTTTATCTTCTAGAGGTTGTTTCGTCGAACCAGAATGCTGCAATGCCGGATAAGAGACTGATAGCGTCGGTGGGCACAAAAATTTTTGGATCGGTTCAGGGACGTCGTCCCTCAGTTCCGACACAGTCCAATAATGTCACAGGAACTTTCGAATTATTGAACGACGCTATTTATATATATATGCTTGCTATTACAAGCAAGTCTGGTTTCTTGTTCGTAAAGTTACTGAGATGTCTTTCAAAAGTGTGCCTCTGTCGTCATAGTTAAATGATGAGCTAGCGGCAATAAGTGCTCATGGAATACGTCAATCGCCTAAGAGGTCCTTAGTAGGATCGACGGCGTTGACATTCGCTAGCTCACCCGGTGTAGCGTCCATTCATCGAATGGTTCGGCAGCCGGGTTCGTCCACTGCGGTCCAGGAAGGAGATTTGGGTGATGCGAGCACTATAATAGACAATAGTACACACCCAGTGACGACGGATTAGAGGAGAGATCGGAGGTAGCCTGTTAGTCCGGTTCCTAGCTCGTTCAGGTCCGTCCGGGCTGCGAGCGAGACAGGTCCCTCTCTCGTACAACAACATCTGGGACCGGATGTTGTGGTACAAACGTTTCGCATTCGGAGCATATGTCAGCCGCTCGGGGCGCTCCGTTATATAGACAGTCCGAGAGACTGTCGATAATGCTTCCTCATCCTCACGGCAGCGCACACGACTGCAACTTGGCTACGTGACCTCGAGTATCCTGCCAGCTTCGTCATTCAGTGATTCACGGCGAACAGGTCAAGCCATCCGGTAGCCAAGGGACACGAGGCCTGTATACTCCGGTCGCTCGCATAATAGAAGTATACACGGTGTAACGAACACGGAGCTTCCAGCGGCAAAGCATCATAAGACCGCTTCTCCACAGGCCTCAGTGACGGACGTGCTATCCAAAATAGCACAGCTTATCGCAGCATCCCAGCAAACGACAGAATCTCTGTTGGATGAGGAATAATCCGACGACGCTGGGTCGGTTCGCTCCGCTGATGCATCAGGTACGGACGACCGAACACTTCAGAGGGTTCGACAGGATGGCGAAAGGGATTCGGACGATTTCGAGCTTTCCCTTTCGGAACAACAGAAGCTGCCATACATTTCTTCCGACATTATCTTCCAGTGGTTGTTTCGTCCGACTAGAATGCTGCGATGCTGGATAAGAGACTAATAGCGTCATTGGACACAGAGTTTTTGATCGGTTCAGGGACATCGTCCCTGAGTTGTCGACACAGTCCAATAATGTCACTAGAACTTTCGAATTATTGAACGACGCTATATATATAAGCTTGCTACCAAAACACGCTAGTCTAGTTTCTTGTCCGCAAATGCTCTTATCTGCCTTTCATCAATTCTTGGAATAAATTTGAAATGGCAGAACAGGGCATACTGAGAGTTCCTCTGCGTCTAGACGACGAGGCTGAAGACTGGGAATTGTCTTTTTCGCCATCTATGTCAGTTCCAACCACGACGTTGGAAACGACAATGATGTATAATAGACTTAACTTAGACGCTTTATCATATGTAGACCACCTTACTGAGGCGTTATCATTACGTCTTCAAGAGAAAGAATTCCAGGATATGATTCTTAATGAGTTTTCTTTCAAGGGCAGTAGTTTTCCACGTATAACTCCGCCCTTCAGTGGCAACCTGGAGTTGGTTAGATGTGACGCAGCCCTAGCTACATCCATGTGCGTGGATAGTAAGGTGAAGAACTCTCTCAGAGTCGCTTCGGTCTCGGAGAAGCTTCTCTTCGACGGCAACCTTTCAGCAATCTATGAATTGCTCGATATACACGTTCTCTTGTCAATCAAATGTAACAAGAGATTCAGACTTGGGCAAACATTCGGAGGTTGACTCAGAGAGTTCCACTGTAGTTGCCGGATCCGAGTTTTTCGATTATGACAGATGCCAGTCAAACAGGTTGGGGCACAATATTGATCCCAACGGATTCGAAGTGCCAGGGTCTTTGGGTTCCGCAGTTTTTAGGCAAGCACTTAACTTACAAGAAATGATATTATTTTGGCTTGCAGTACGTCATTGGATGAACATTATTCAGAAACGCATGTCCAAATCCTGTCCGATAATACGACAGTAGTTGCGTATATCCGGAACCAGGGAGGCACTCATTCGGTTCCGTTATTGAATTTAACGGAAAGAATCCTTCTGTTTGTTATATAACACCAAGTTCTGTTTCGGTCCGTCATATTCTGGGTTGTCTGATTGTATTAGCAGACTCCCTTTCACGTAAGGGTCGATTGTTGCCGTCAGAATGGACTCTCAACAAACAGGTATTCAATCAGATTTGCTACCAATGGGAGTGCCCAATGATAAATTTATTTGCGACACAACTCACCAATCAATTGCAGACGTATGTGTCACCATGTCCGGATCCCCGAGCATATGTAGTTTACGCTCTGTCGATCTAGTAGGACGGAATGATAGGATATGCGTATCCTCCAGCACTGTTGTATTGCTAAGATAATACATTCATAATACAATTCTGTTGGTAGCATCTCTGTCTCCACAGAGACCGTGGATAAATTTACTTAGGTGTCTGCTGTGGGACTTACCGCGAAAACTTCCTCCACGAGAGGATCTTCTTTCGCTGGGGAAAGCGTGTCAACTTCATCACAACCCGAAAGGTCTCAACCTTCACGTATGCCGTTGTGCGGTCCTTCTTGCACGGCAAGCATTGTACAGGACGAGCAGTGGACGCGATTTCTAACTGTAGGAGGACCTCCTCTTCGCTATACTATGCGGCTAAAGTGGAGGGTCTTCCGTCGTTGGTGCAGGGATCATTATGTTGATATTTTTGATCCCTCCATACCAGACATTGCAAACTTTCTAGTATACTTGTTTGACGAGATCAACTGCAGCCAGTTACTATTAAAGGTTATAGGTTTATGTTATCTGATACCTATGCACACCATGATAGTTTACAATTGAGCCTAATGTCTCTTTATCTAAGTTAGTTTGAAACTTTTAGATAAGAGACCTAGAATCGTTAGATTAATTCCTATTCGGAATTTAGCTTGGGTTCTTATTAACTAAAGCAACCATTTGAACCCCTTGAGACAGTAGTTTCAAATTCTGGCCTTATAAGACAGCAATTCTCTTAGTCTTCTCTTCTACTGAAGAGTCAGTGAGCTTCATGCACTATCGGTGGACGATTCTCACTTTCGTAGTATCGGAAACTCTATTACCTTTACTACTAATGTTGGATTTTTGGTTAAGAATCAGGATCCTAATAAATATCCAGAACCTATTGTTTTTAAGGTCCTTCCGTCTTCGAATGGGCATAGGCCTTTACTCTGTCCGGCTAGACCTTTATGTATTTATTAACAGATCTCAGTTTATCAGTAAGGACGTAAAGCTTCTTCTGTCTCTGATGCCTAATAGAAAGGTCATTACGGTCCATTCTATTGCTAAATGGATTCAATTAACTATCGGTACTGCTTAGGATAATCTATCCTTAACTCAGCAGTCTGTGCTTAAGATTTCGGCTCATGAAGTAAGAGCTCTTCTACATCTTGGGCTTATGTAAATAGTGTTGCTATTACAGATTTAATGAAGGCTGCATATTGGTCTCAGCCATCCACATTCACAAATTTTTATCTCAGAAATATCGAGTCCATTTCTGGAGGCCTGCATTGTTTAGGTCCATTATCGGCTGCTCAGAATGTCGTTCACTTAACAATTGCAACTATAGCTATGTAGGTTTTCTGTTCCGGCAGTGACTCCGTCCTGCTGCCCTCTTCGCTCTGGGCTATTTGACCAAGGGGAAGGGGGGGGGGGTTCCCTTAGGTCACCTGTTTTATTATGAAAACAAGGGGATACCTCCTCCGGAGTCAGTAATTCTGAGCTGTTACTGGGATGGTTTTAAAGTGAAAAGTTTATGTTTTTAAAATTCATTCATGTCATAGTTAGTATAGCATTTGAATATGTCACGTGTCAAACGGGCGTTATTATACTATCCTCGGACACTTTTAAAAGAGTATAAAGAGTCTCAATTCTCTGGACTAACTTTATTTATTGGCTTACTTTAAAAATAATTAGTATAAGGATTATACTGGATGTTAATAGAGAATATGGATGTTATGATGCTCAATTATAGAAGGTATTGTGTCTTTCAAATTTATCATAAATAAGAAATGTGACATGTAAAGCCTAATACTCCTTTTCTCCTCGAGGGGATGACTCTATTTTATATAGTTGAGCTTATTGGATTTTCCTCTGTCCTAGGCCCTCCAGCCTTTTTACTATTCAGCTATGTCTGGGTCATTGGTACAGTATAAAAATGTTAAAAAATTTATAGTAATTTATATATTTTTTATACTTACCAATGACCCAGACGTGGATGGCCCTCCCAGGAGTTGGGAACTCATACCTCCCCACTGAGGACATAGCGCTTACCAGGCACTGATTGTAAGAATGATTAATGGCGCCAACTTTGGGACGTCCTTGACACTGCGCATGCGCAGTAGAGGCGAAGTATGGAGGGCCATTCAGGACATGATTTCTTTGGTTTTAGATGCAAATTTTGGGGATTGGGGGGCAAAATTTGTGTTTGGCCCTAGATTTTAAAGAGTTAGCACCAGCTATGTCTGGGTCATTGGTAAGTATAAAAAATATATAAATTACTATAAATTTTTTAACTTTCTGAACCGTTAGTCCGATTTAAACCAAATTTGGTAAGTGGTATTATTGTGTCATAAGTACTTGACTCATGCAAAAAAAATTAATTCCTGTGTCCCTCTGGGAACCCCAGGAGCTAAAAATAGAAATATTTTCAAACACCCATATTTCCCAAACCACATGGAACAGAGAACTGTTAGTTGGTAAGAAGCATCCTTAGGACCAGTAGAATTGAATGGTAAAAAATTTGCCATTGGTTGTGTCAGGGTGTTCTGTGGGGGGGGGGGGGGGGGGGGGGGGGGGGAGGGGGGGGGCATAAAAAAAATGCTGAGTCAGCATATTTGCAAAAAAAAATTTTTTTAAATTTTCTCCAGAACCAATGGTCAAGATGTTTTGATATTTGGTATACAGCATTGCACAGGGGGTCAGATACAAGTTTGTTAAAATGAAGCTCCTTAGTTCATTTTTGGGCTCAATACAGGAGCCCAATTTTTTTTAGGGCAGTATGGGGAATACTCTTTGAAAATCTTCATAGAAACACCAATCCGAATCTTTTAATGTTTGGAATGCATCATTGTTATGAGGTTTCAGATTCAAGATTGTTCAAACCAAGTCCCTAGGTTTAACCTGGAACAATATGGGGGATAATTTTTAAAAATCTTCATCTTCAGATCCACCTGTCAGAATGCTATCATATTTGGTTTACAACATCTGTAGGGGATGGGGGGTGGCGGTCCCTAGGTTAATATTTGAGCTCGCTGTGGTAGCCCACATTTTAACTTAGTGCAATATGAGGACATTTCTTTAAAAATTTTCTTCAGATAGACCAGTCGGAATGCTTTCATATTTGCTTTACAACATCTCTAGGGGAGTCAGATTCAAGTTTGTTGAAATTGGACTCCCTATGTTAGCCCGAATTTTAACTTGGTGCAATGTGAGGAAATTAATTAATATTATTTGGGCTCACTGTGGTATGCCAATTCTCATCTTAGTGCAATTTGAGGAAATTTCTTTAAAAATCTTCTTCAGATCCACCAGTCGGAATGCTTTTATATTTGGAATACAACATCTCTATGGGGCAGATTCAAGTTTGTTCAAATCGAGTGCCTGGGTTAATATATGGGTTCCCTATGGGAACCCAAATTTTAACTTAGTTCAATATCAGAAAATTTCTTTAACAAATTTCTTAAGATCCACCAGTCAGAATGCTTTCATATTTGGTATACAACATCTAGTGAGATTCAAGTTTGTTCAAATTGAGTATCTGGATTAATATTTGGGCTCCCTATGGGAGACGGAATTGACCATTTAGCTGAAGAATTCAAAATTTTTTATTCACTACCCTCTAGAGGTGTGTAACTAAGATTAATCCACATAGGTTGTTTCAAGGGGCTCCATAGGGAGAGCTCCACTTTTTACATTATGTCACCTGAAGAAAAGGCATGATGCTTGGATTATTTTAGTCACTCCTGAGGGGCTCAAGGATTGACAATGTATCCTATGGAGATTGATTGCTTAATGTAGATTCATTCTTGCTCTCTGTTTATATTTGTTACTGTTCAAGGTGAGCACTTCAGGCCCCGAGGGGCCTCTTGTTTTATTTTGTCCTCCCTTTTGATGTCAACAGTGTGTTTTATTTTGAATTACAATCATAACAGTAAATCACGTCGATGATTTCGAACATCAGGAATAGGCTGGCCTTCAAATCAAACCTCTACATGTCTGTCGCGGTATTTTTATTTTCGATTTAATTATTTTAAAGTGAAATTACAAATTATATGAGTATAATAGCTGAACATTTTCATTCTCATCACAAGTTTCGTTGAATAACAGCACTTTTAAAAAACGTTTTAAAAGTCTTAGGCCATTTCCATTGAATGTTGATGAAATCTGGAGTGGTAGTGTGTGGTCAAACTTCGAAACTGAATTCTGCAAACAACATAAAAAACGATTTCTTAAACCTCCAGCATGAAAAGATATAAACGAAGGCCTATCGTTTATTTCCATTTCCCATTCCGTTTACAAATGATTGCCAACCGCCTTATCGTTTTTAGCTCCATCCAGAAATCTAACTTGCCTTTATTATATCATTTATGACTGTGCATAAAAATGTGAGATAATTGCAGCTTTGCAACAACTACTTCTGCCTTGTAGGTGGGTCTCATACTCTAATTATCGCCTGCAGGGAAGAATAGTAATGAGCTCTGTCCACCCACATGTTCTTCTATCTTCAATCTTCTGGCAGTCCATCCTGAAGTTTGTTTGCAATAACTTGGACAGTAAGTATCGGTTTGGATTTCAATCAGTTTATTTGTGCTGCTTCTTATGCCCCCAATCTCCGAAGGAGGATTCTGGGTATCTAGTGAAGCCCTCCGTCCATCTGTCTGTATGTCCATCCGTCTGTCCATACAAATGTTTTGCATTGTAATTTCACTGCCATTGCTCGGATTTGGATCTCCTTTGGTATACTGATAGACCTGCCTGGGGGAATGTATATGCACAAGGAATGGGTTCCGTCCAATAATTTTTCCCAGAGTTATGGCTCTTTTTCAACTTAGAAAAATTTTTTGTTTTCACTCTTTCCACATAGAAAATTTGTCTGTCCCACAGTAACTTCAAGGTTAATTCGAATTTGCATACGGGTCAGAGGCAGTGGCCCACGCTTTTCATTGCCCTTATATCAGCAATGTCTTGGACAAGCTCAGTAACCACCATTATTCAATGTCAAGGGAATTATTACCCTTTGTTGGTTGAATTTTGTTCAAAATTTCATTGTTTTTTCAATAACTTGAACAGGAGACCTCATATTTCAATCAAATTTGATGGACTGTTTGAAATTACCTTTGTCTTGGACAAGGTTGAAAACCAACATTTTCTTGGAAATTGAAGGCTCCACAGCCTTTTGTAGAATTTTCCCTGAAATTTCGTTCATGCAATAATTTGAATAGTTAAAACCTAATTTCAATAAATTTTGATATCATGGTTTGTATTAATAATGTCTTTGAGAAGTTAAAAAATTTCATTGATTTGGAAATTGAGGGTTTTATTGGCCTTTGTTGGTTTCTCTTTACTTGGATTTTTATTATTTATGTCTTTAATTACTTGAAAAGTAGAAAGTGATGTTAACTGGTTGAGTGCGTGAAGCCACTATCAGGGCTTTCCAAAAAAATGAGCGTAACAGAGCAAAAGCCAACATTTCCCTCACTCATGTTCCACATTCAGTCAATGGCTAACAGTATTTTGTTTTATAAATTTGTTTTATTACAAATTATTGGAGAGTGCCTGTGGGCACTCTCCAATAATTTGTAATAAACAAATAGTGATGAATAAATTGAGACCAGCAAAAATAATCTAGCCCTCAACCAGTTAAATGCTTATGAACGAACAAAACTCTCACAAATGGTTTTAGTTATTTGCTTTACAGGCTTGCGAGAGTAAATGTTTTTATTATTTTAACAGATTTTTAAACAGTGTAAAGTTAATTGCTGAATAAATTTACTTGACTTTCTTGAATCGCAGCTTTTTAAAGAACAAATAGAGAAGCAGGACCAGTTTGTTAATAGGCCATTACTGTCAAGCCAAGATGTGAAGATCATATTTGGAAATATTCCAGCAATCTATCAGGTTCATTGTAAGATATTGGATGAATTATCAAGTGCTGTAGACAACTGGAATGATGAAATATGTGTTGGTGATATATATTTGCGACATGTAAGTATACTGTAGGTCCAACTGCTTCAGTATTCCTAATTTTTCTTTTTCGTCAAACATTTGTGGAGTTCTCACTTTCATACATTTCATTTTTCCAACAATCTACCACTCCAACACTATGTGTCTTGCTCTTTAATAATCTCTCTTGAAAATAACTGTTTTGAATTTTTTTCTCAAGGAAAACCTCGAGAAAATTTTAAAAAGTCAATAGACTTGAAAATTCAGGCTGTATCAGATCGACTGGGGTCGAAAGTGCACAGCACAACCTGGTGTCCATTACTTCCTCTCTGCTAGAGTACACCTATTGTCCATTTCCCACCAAATTTGCACAATCATTTCCTTATTTTCAACCATCTTGTGAGGATGCAAATCTTCACCTGTCTCTTCAAAATTGAAGGATTATAACCGTTTTGAAGCCATCTGAGACCTAGCTTGTGTTTCCGTCACCAATCTTGATTATTAATCTCTTCAGTCCATCTCAAATGGTGAAATGGCTTTCAATCCTGACATGCACAGTTCTTCAAAAGTAATTTATGTACTCGTTTTCCTTGGAAAAATGAAATTGGAAAGACTAAGGCATTGAACGGAGAGTGTAAACTAATCAACAATTCACAGTTTGGATGCCATTTCATTGTCTTAATTTTATTACCATTTCATTGTCTTATTTTTATAACATGATACAAAAACATGTGTATGGAATATTCTGTTTTTTTAGCACATCTGAGTGAAAGTCAGTGTGAGCTATAGTGATCACTCACTGTCAGTCGTCCGTGAACATGGTGTTTGTTTCTTCTCCAAAACCACTGAACTGATTTAAGTGAAATTTAAGATGCTTATTTGTTATGACATCGCATTTTGATTTTGTTCAAATCAAGTTGCCCCACCCCTCAGTAGGGCCACACCCAAAAAGTGTGCCTAAATATTAAAAAATCTTCTCATGAACCAGCAGTAGCAGAGACTTGATATTTGGTGTGCAGCTTCCTTTTGAGGTGTAGATTCAGATTTGTTCAAGAGAAGTTTGTGGGGCTATATTTGTCGTCGTTATGGGAGGGGCAAGAATTTTTGTCATGCCCAAAATTTATATTTTCCAAACCGAGAGGCTGATTTAAACCAGATTTGATATGAGGGCTTATTGGGTCATAAGTACTTAATTTATGACAAACAAATTTTTCCCCTCACCCCATCCATGGCTACCGCAGGAGCTAAAAATAGAAAACATAACGCCTATATCTCCCAAATTACACGGCATTGAGAATTCTTATTTGGTGTGAAGCTTCCTTAGGACCAACAGAATGGAATGGTGCAAAGAAAATTGCTATCGGTTTTATCATGGGGAACATCTTCGGGACTTTGAAAAAGTGCTGAGTCAGCATTTTTTAACACTCTGGGTAATGGGGAAAACATTTAAGACTCTTCTTCTCCTAAACCACTGCTCCAAAAGCTTTCAAATTTCACATATAACATCTTTGGAAGATTGTTTCACATGTTTATTGAAATCAAATCCCTGGGTCTATATTTGGGCTCTCTGTGGGAGCCCAAATGTTTGAATTGGTGCAGTGTGAGGAATATTCTTTAAAAATCTTCTTCTTCAGATCCACAATCAGAATCTTTTCATATTTGGTATGCAGCATCCTTAGGGGGAAGAGATTCAAGTTTGTTCAAGCCATGTCCCTGGGTTAATATTTGGGCTCACTGTTGGAGCCCGAATTATAACTTAGTTCAGTGTGAGGAATATTCTTAAAAAATCTTCTTCACATCCACCAGTCAGAATCTTTTGATATTTGGTATACAGTATCCTTAGGGAGGTGAGATATAAATTTGTTAAAGCCATGTCCCTGGGTTCATATTTATACCCCCACTTTCGAAGAAAATGGGGGTATACTGGATTACATGCGTCCGTCTGTGCATCCGTGTGTGAGTCCGTCCGAGAATATTCATAACCTTCATAACTCAAGTAAATTATTATTTTCTATAATATTTCACACAATTTTAAAGGACAATGGGAGGATGTGTCACACACCATAGCCAAGTTCGTACCTTCAAGGTCAAGGTCACACTAAAAATCGGTCAATATTCGTGTCTCAGCCATAACTCAGAAACGAATCATAGTACAATTGTTAAACTTTTTACAAATGTTAAGGACAGTCAGAAGGTGTGTCGCGTATAATAGTTTCCACCGCACCTGCAAGGTGAAGGTCACAATTGACCTTCATATGTTCAGAGTCACAAATCGTGTCTCAAGCATAACTCCAAAACTATTAGGACTGCAGTCATCAAACTTCACACAATTATAATGAACCATGGGAGGATGTGTGACACACCATAGCCGGGTTCGTACCTTCAAGGTCAAGGTCACACTAAAAATCGGTCAATATTCGTGTCTCAGCCATAACTCAGAAACAAATCATAGTACAATTGTTAAACTTTTTACAAATGTTTAGGACAGTCAGAAGGTGTGTCACATATAATAGTTTCCACTGCATCTGCAAGGTGAAGGTGACGGGGGGGGGGGGGGGGGGATCATGTGTTACCTTAGTAACATTCTTGTTTTTTTTATTACTTGTTCACTTAGAAATTGTGTACGTTCGAGCCAAATTTTGTCTGTTCAGCCTGTATCTTGGGTATCGAATGTTCTATTGCAATGAAATTTGCCGTGAACACTGCTTATGGTATAGGCTTTAAAAAAGGATTCAACGATATTTCTCACATTTTTAGAGTTATCTCCCATTTTTGACTTAGAAATTGCATTATTTGTCTGTTCAGCCTGTATCTCAGGTATAGGTTAGCAGATTTCCGTGAAGTAAGGCATGCAGTTTGCCTATGACAAAGACTTCTGCCTCATTGCATAAAACTTCCAAACACCAAACAATTTACCATACCTTTTGACTTAGAAATTTTGGAAATTGTTGAAAACTTTCGAAGAAAATTGGGGGGAGGGGGGGTATACTGGACTGGGGTTATCGGATTTCAGTGAAATATGGCATACAATTTGCCTATGACAAAGGCTTCTGCCTCATTGCATAAAACTTCCAAACACCAAACAATTTACCATACCTTTTGACTTGGAAATTGTTGAAAACTTTCGAAGAAAATGGGGTGGGGGTATACTGGATTGCGTCCGTCCGTCTGTGCATCCATCTGTCAGTCCGTACGAGAATATTCATAAATAATATTTGTTGGTCATAGGTATGCCCACACTAGGCAGTACACCACGTGGGGGTATGCACCAGAGGACAGTCCAGCTCTTGTTGAGCTTCCTGTGGGAGCCCAAATTGTACCAAAATTTCTATTTTCCAAACTGAGAAGCCGATTTGAACCAAATTTGATATGAGGGCTTATTGGGTCATAAGTACCTAATTTATGATAAACTAAAATTTTCCCGTTGCCCCATGGGAACCGCAGGAGCTAAAAATAGGAAAATATTAAAACGCCCATATCTCCAAAACTACATGGCACTGAGAATTTTTATTTTGTGTGAAGCTTCCTTAGGAACAGCAGAAAGGACTGGTCAAAAAATAATTCCCATCGGTTTTATCATAGGGTACTTTGCCAGTACTTTGAAAAAGTGCCGAGTCAGCATTTTCTAACACTGGGAGAAATGGGAAAAACATTAAAGAATCTTCTTCCTCCATACCACTGTGAGAAATGCTTTTCATTTTTCACATATAACATCTTTGGAAGATTCATTCACATGTTTTTTGAAATCCAATCCCATAGTCCATATTTGGGCTCTCTATGGGAGCCCAAACGTTCAGATTAGTGCAACATGAGGAGTATTTTTTAAAAATCTTCTTCCAATCCACCAATCAGATTCTTTTGATATTTGGTATGCAACATCCTTAGGGGGGTGAGATTGAAATTTGTTCAAGCCAAGTCCCTGGGTTCATATTTGGGCTCCCTGTTGGAGCCTGAATTAAAATTTAGTTCAATATGAGGAATATTCTTTAAAAATAGTTTTCTTCATATTCAGTAGTCAGAATCTTTTGATATTTGGTATGCAGCATCCTTACAGAGGTGAGATTCAAATTTGTTCAGGCCAAGTCCCTGGGTTCATATTTGGGCTCCCTGTCAGAGCCTGAATTATAACTTAGTTCAATATGAGGAATATTCTTTAAAAATCTTTTCTCAGATCCACCGGTCAGAATCTTTGGATATTTTGTATAAGCTTTTCTTGGGAGGGGCAGATGCAACTTGTTTAAATCAATTCCCTGGGTTGATATTTAGGCTACCATGTCAGGTGAGCACCCTCAGGCCCTCTGAGGCCTCTTGTTTTTATGGCCATAAATAAAACTGAAATTTGATGACCGTATCACATATTTTCCCATTATTTTCATTATGTTTCATTTTCACTATCTGTGATTAACATTTTGCACTTCAAATGATGACTACTGATACTGTTTTTTGGGGAAGCCTTGATAGAAAGCATTCCAAAAATATAAACAAGGGACTATAATCGTAAACTGAGAATAGATAAGAAAGAATTTTGCCCACATGTTGTGTTCGATACTTTTTGACCTCGTGCGATTTGACCTGTGCATTTCAGCATTTGGGTCATGTGCTTTTCGCCTTGGGATTTTGAGGTCCCAAACTGAGGCCGAAAAGAACCTAATATAGTAATGGCCGAATTGTGTGAGAACTAAAAACAATGGAGATGTACTGGTCTGACTTTTGATCGAGAGGTAGTAGCTGTGATCGTGAAGCTAACCAGTGAATTGTGTTCTGTTCAAGAGCAATACATATAAACAACTTGTGCTGATGTGTAAGTTATGCTGATTGTAGTGAAATGCAGGTGTCATGCGACATTTTATTGCCAGAGTCATTGCCCTTTATGGACTTAGAATTTGTCTGCAGTGAAATTAATTCATGAATAACTTGCAGAGTACTCAATGGAATGACTTCATATTTGGTGTTGTGTAAGTCTATCCTATTGATGTCTACCCACAGTACAAGGCAAATGTTATGCAGTGTATTTTTGTTGGAGTTCTTGCATTTTATGGACTTTGATTTTGTCCGTCACAAAATTCAGTCATGAATAACTTGTTTAATTAAGGGTATCTTCAAGGTGTAATCAACTCCTCCCACAATTTCTAATGTAGAGAGTTGAAACTTTAGAATATGGTTGCACATCACATGTCTTACAGATGTGCAACATATATAAAGTTCGCAGAAAAATATTATTTTCACAGAATTAGATGTGGGGTACCTTTTTATGTCACCCTATGGTGACACTTAATAGATCTTATGATATATGCCCCAGTGGTCTGTAATCTGTCACAGGTTTGTTATCTGTCATCCTTCAGCGTCACCCAGTAATAAATGTTTCATTTCTGTAATGCTATCCATGGTATTGCATACGGGGGGTATATGGCAGCCTCAACTTTGCTCTAGTTATTTTTCAGTGTCATGTACCATATTACATCATAGGTCTCACTAGTTATTATCTATTGTTATTTCCCATTGCATTTATCAGGAAACTTTTTTATTATGTGAAATTTTGGTAGCCAACAACATGTCGATAAATAGTTATTTATTTTCAGTCTGTTACTTAGCTCACTCAAAATCACAAATATTGATGCTACTCTTATATTTTTATGTCCTGCCATAAAATGGCCGGGAGCATGTGTGTTACCCCTGTGTGTCTGTCATTCCATCATTCCGAAATAACAGTTTTCCAAACTTTTTTTGCATTTGCATCAATGATGTACATGAATGAAAGAGGGGATTCCCAGACAGATATCTTTATTACAGAAGCTCATATGAAGTCTACCATTATCTCCCAGCTGAATATTCAAAGTTGAAATGGCGGCCCCTGCCCCTCAGCCTGAAGTGCTATGTAGGGTCTATCATCAATGTTTTGATACAAAATGGTGGTTTGCAAAGCCAGACTTGGGCGCCCATATTCAAAGGCAGGAGAAATATGAATGAACGCTATTCAGGAGGAATTATCTATTAAATAAATGTTTTTTTAGGAACCAAACATCTGAAGGGGTTGGTGATTTAGGTGTTCAAAACTGGGTCAACAATGAATCTTGAAAATAGCTAATCGAGACGAAAGTAACAAAGCTATGTTGTAACACATTAAGAGGTACAAACATATTTTCTCTTTTAATAATGCATTATTTTACATTCATTTTATAATCATTTTCAAACAAAAATGATTAAATTGTAAAGGTTTTGAAATTCCTCGCTAATTGACACTAGACCTATTTTAAAACTGCCAATGTTTGGACTGATATTTTCTTGGATTTTTTGCCCTGTCTGGTCATTTTCCAGGATGTCAGAAACAACATTGAATTCCCAGAAGTTTCCCAGGCATTCTTGAATATTCTGTGAATGTTAACATGTCTGGGAAAGATCTTCCAGTTTCCAAAGGGCAATGTGTTGTGAATAACTGTTTCATCAGAACATTTTATCGAAGCTGGGTGGTTCAAATTATGATACAATTAATGGGTCTCACTGCACGACATTATGGAAGCCGATATCTGCATGTCCTTACAACCAAACAGCTGGTGTCTCAAAAAATAAATTGATCTAATAATAAATCTTTGGTGTTCCAATATTCGGTTCTATCAAATATTTTTAAGCGAAATTGAACTTTTTCCCCAAAATTCCCTTGTATATTGTGGTCTAATAAGAAATTTCTGCACTTTGTTATTGTGCTAAAAAACTTTGAAAGTAGAAAACAGGTCACTGAAGTGTACTCTGATGATGTGATTGTTTCATGGCCTGCATAACTTAATCAACCCCCAATGAAAAGCTAGACAAACTATAAACAATAGCCTCATTGAATATTAAATACATCACATGACCAAACAGTGCGATTTCTTTGGTCAGTATGTGCACTACGTAATGCAAGTTATAAAACTTCATTCAATAACAAATATCATTATGTGACGTTTTGTTTTCCGTCCAGTCTTATTACAGCAACATTTACCCAAAATAAGAACGTGTTGAAAAAGATGAACATTTGTAGATGTACTTCCGCTGTCACGGCCTGTCAACGTTATTTAAAATGACACAACAGTTTTCAGGCATACTGTTCACACCTCATTTGTGTGTTTTAATCAGTGTAATGGAATCACAAATCTTTGACCAGTAATTTAATCTATTTTCTTGAAAATTAGTGATGCATGAAAAAGAGAGCTTGTTTCCAATGTTGAAGTGCGAGTGTGATAGCACACCACAAAGCGAAAGCACTGAATTAATTTTAATCAAATCAAATTAAATTAAATTTCTTAAAGGAACACAAAGTGGAAATGTCAAGGCATTCGATAGTACACTCAGACGACTAATTGATGAGTGATTCACTAATCGGTTAATAGATTTGTTTAGTACTAATCACGTCGGCGTCGACTAGTTGAAAAATTGTTTCAACACTAGAAGTGATGTTGTTCACCTCGATTTGCTTCCTGTGGAGATTGGATTGCTCATTTTATTCCCCAATGCACATCACTATCTACAGACCTGTGGATCGTTCAGCTGTCTAGTAAGGGTCTTTTCATTCTGTTTACAGCTTGTCCTCCTCTGACATTCAGTCCGATTCTAATGAACATATCCACAGGGCATGTTTGTAAGACTTGTACACAGAGATAGCTTTGATTCTCCAAAACGAAGCAGTCGGGGTTGTTTTCGACCAAGAGTCTCAAGGTTCTACAGCAGATTTTCTAGTTTCGAATAAGAACAGCCAGTAATATGAGTCTGTTAATGATCTGTAAGGAGCACTATTCACGAGAACTACTTTGCGACCAGAATCTATCTCAAGGATGCTTCTGATACACAGCTTGCTTTCACATTCCGATACACAAAGCATTTCGGAAGTATCTTCGGTTTAATTCTAGTTCTTCACTTGTCTGATAATCAAGTGATGGCATATCACCGGGTGCATAATGCATTCATCATTAACATCTTTGTCATACATCAACGACATTCTCCGGAGACACTTAGGTTATCCACTTCTGGAGGAGACAGATGTACTTCACCTCTTGATTCTGCTTCAGTCGCCCAGTCTTCAACTGAATTGGGAGAAGTCAAACTGATTCCATCTTGAACATTCACTCATCTGTGGATGCAATTCGTCATTCATCTTAGTTCAAGTTCTGTTAGCAAGAGCAAAGATTCTTAGTTCTTTTGTAAGGTGGTTCTCCAGATCTACAAGCGTTAAGGCCAGAGAATTTCTTTGCCTAATTGGCCTTTGCATCTTGATGACAGATCTCATTCCTCGGAGCAGACTGTTGCTGCATCCTCTTCAATTTTATCTGCTCCAGCAATGGAAACTGAATGTCGATCTTTAGACGAATTCATCTCTCAGAACAAATCAATCATTTGCCACCCGTCAGTTTGGACAGACATAAAGTGGCTTACACAAGGACTTCCTATGGATTCTCCAAATCCAGATCACATCATTTGTGTAAATGCCAGTGATTCAGGCAGGGGAGTGACTCTCAACCCTCTAGATCTGTAAGTTCAATGTCTTTAGACAGAGGATCAAGCAGATCTCCATATCAACCAGAAGAAGTTGTTAGCGATCCTTCTGGTCACAAGGAACTGGTTATCTCTCTTGGCAAACCACCATGTATTAATTCTTTGAAACAACTCTGTGGTGGTGGCATACATACAGAATCAAGAACACATTCCCTTCCGATGTACAAACTGATGAGAGATCTCCACCTAGCACAACAAAACATCATTCAGTTGCTAGTCTGACATATAGCAGGTCACCTTAATGTGTTAGCTGATTGGCTATTCTGCAACGACAGAATGCTTCCATCCGAAAAGGATGTTGAACAATATGGTGTTCGGGTCGATTTGTCAGAAGTTGGGGACTCCTACATCAGCCTTTTTTGCAACGAGAATCAACAACCAGCTTCACACTTTAATTTCTCCTTGCCCGGACTCTTGTCTGTGCAGTCGACACTGTCGATAATGGGATATACAGCTGTGTCTTTCCACTGACACCAATTAATCCAGTGTGTTCTCAACAAGATCACAACTTTGCACTATTGGATTATTTTGATTATTCCACTAACAACACAGAAAGTGTGGATCGATCAAATCACACTCTTCTGGACGTTTCAATATGTCTTCCCCTATGAGACAATCTTCTTCATCAAAGTCGACCCAAGAAGTTCCAATTTGACATGAGACAACTGCTCCTTCACACCTGTCTTTCCAGTCTCAGATGTAGAGGTTATTCTAGAAGAGCATTGGAATGCATTTCTGCACCCAAACATAGGTCCACTGGCTTAGATTACAATGCTGGATGGCCTTGTGTTTGTTCTTTTGTGTGACAAGAGCAGGGTTGATGTCCGACATAAGTCTGTGTCACAAATAGCAGATTTCCTGGTCTTCTCTTTTGATACTTAGCAATAAGCCGATAAAAAGAAAGCCCCATCAGATGACTGCTGATGGCTTTGTAGACACAGTCGGTCGATGTCAGATGGTCAGTGTTCAAGTGTTTCAGAGTTTGAGTATTCAAACTTTATGAAAATTCAGCCTCTAAACAGCCAATCCTTGCACTTTGTTTAATCATTTTTCAAAGGCTGATACATCAAAAGGAATATATGCATTGTTGCAAAGCAGTTTGTACAACTTCATGCTAATATCATTGAAATGTCTCTGGTTGGTCATGGCTGAAACGTTCAAGCACCAGAGTTTATTTAATTAAATACCAACTTTCAAAGATTTGTGTTACGAAAAATGCAATTCTTTTCACAACCTACCTTACGAATACTTAAATCCGATTTTGTTCCCAATTTATTCCAAATTATCACCTCATTTCAATCGGTATTTCCTATGCAAATATTAGTTTTTTCCAGATGTGAAAACAGACTGAAACATTTACGTTTTTTGTTCACATGCTTAGACTATATAATTAGTCATTTAACTTGCAGTAAAACCTGTCTTGAGAGATCACTGTCTTGAGAGACCACTGTCATGAGAGACCACTGTCATGAGAGCCCACCTGCCTTGAGAGACCACTGTGACCTTTTATGATTGGATTACTTTACTCAATAATGGACTTGTTATGAGAGACCACCTGTTTTGAGAGACCACTTTTCCATAAAACACGAAGTAAAGTTTATTTTTTTATATATATTATCTCTTCCAACAACTATCCTGTATCCACACTCATGTATTTTGATCAGCTCGGAAGCTTATGCAGTTTAAAAATACAACACAAATGCAGCCATTTAAAGAAAATTGAATTTAGGGTGATTCTGTGCAGAACTGGCTTTCCAGTTTGAAGAGTCTCTTGATCACCTGACTCCTGAGTTGTAAGTGCAAGTTTATGAGTTCAAATGGAACTGTGATGTTATTGCACTGATGAGCCCTTTATCTATCCTAAAACATGTTATTTGTTATTTTTAGCTCACCTGAGCGAAGCTCAAGGGGAGCTTAACTAATCACTTTCTGTCCGTCGTCCGTCGTCCGTCGTCGTCCGTCCGGCGTTAACTTTACATTATCGACTTCTCCTCCTAAACCACTAGCCCAATTTTATTCAAATGTTGGCTAAATGTTTATTACCTAATGCCAATTCAGATTTGTTCAAATGAAGTTGCCCCTCCTCCTGGGTGGTGCCACACCCCCAAGGGGCACCAAAATCTTTGTAAATCTTCTTCTCATGAACCAGCAGTAGCAGAGACTTGATATTTGGTGTGCAGCTTCCTTTTGAGGTGTAGACTCAGATTTGTTCAAGAGAAGTTTGTGGGGCTATACTTGACGTTGTTATGAGAGGGGCAAAATTTTTTGCCCCGCCCAAAATTTCTATTTTCCAAACCGAGAGGCTGATTTGAACCAAATTTTATGTGAGGGCTTATTGGGTCATGAGTACTTGATTTATGCAAAAAAAAATTTTCCCGCAGCCCCGTGGGAACCACAGGAGCTAAAAATAGAAAAAATTTAAAACGCCCATATCTCCAAAACTGCACGGCACTGAGAATTTTTATTTGGTGTGCAGCTTCCTTAGGACCAACAGAAAGGATTGGTAAAAAAAAATTGCCATCGGTTTTATCATAGGGTACAGTTTCGGGACTTTGAAAAAGTGCTGAGTCAGCACTTTTTAACACTGTAGGCAATGGGAAAAACATTAAAAAATCTTCTTCTCCAGATCCAGCAGGCAGAATCTTTTGATATTTGGTATGCAACATTGTAGGGTGGATCTGATTCAAGTTTGTTCAAATCGGCCCCCTGGGTTCATATTTGGGCTCAGTATAGGAGCCCGATTTCGAACTTAGTGCATTTCAGGCAAATTTCTTAAAAAATCTTCTTCTCCAGATCCAGCAGGCAGAATCTTTTGATATTTGGTATGCAACATTGTGGGGTGGATCTGATTCAAGTTTGTTCAAATCGGCCCCCTGGGTTTATATTTGGGTTCAGTATAGGAGCCCAAATTTGAACTTACTGCATTTCAGGCAAATTTCTTTGAAAATCTTCTTCTCCAGATCCAGCAGGCAGAATCTTTTGATATTTGGTATGCAACATTGTAGGGTGGATCTGATTCAAGTTTGTTCAAATCGGCTCCCTAGATTCATATTTGGGCTCACTATAGGAGCTCGAATTCGAATTTAGTGCATTTCAGGCAAGTTTCTTCAAAAATCTTCTTCTCCAGATCCAGCAGGCAGAATCTTTTGATATTTGGTATGCAATGTTGCGGGGTAGATCTGATTCAAGTTTGTTCAAATCGGCCCCCTGGATACATATTTGGGCTTACTATAGAAGCCCGAATTCGAACTTAGTGCATTTCAGGCAAATTTCTTAAAAAATCTTCTTCTCCAGATCCAGCAGGCAGAATCTTTTCATATTTGGTAAGCAACATTGTGGGGTGGATCTGATTCAAGATTGTTCAAATCGGCCCCCTGGGTTAATATTTGGGCTCAGTATAGGAGCCCGATTTCGAACTTAGTGCATTTCAGGCAAATTTCTTAAAAAATCTTCTCCAGATCCAGCAGGCAGAATCTTTTGATATTTGGTATGCAACATTGTAGGGTGGATCTGATTCAAGTTTGTTCAAATCGGCCCCCTGGGTTCATATTTGGGCTCAGTATAGGAGCCCGATTTCGAACTTAGTGCATTTAGGCAAATTTCTTAAAAAATCTTCTTCTCCAGATCCAGAAGGCAGAATCTTTTGATATTTGGTATGCAACATTGTGGGGTGGATCTGATTCAAGTTTGTTCAAATCGGCTTCCTAGATTCATATTTGGGCTCACTATAGAAGCTCGAATTTGAACTTAGTGCATTTCATGCAAATTTCTTAAAAAATCTTCTTCTCCAGATCCAGCAGGCAGAATCTTTTCATATTTGGTAAGCAACATTGTGGGGTGGATCTGATTCAAGTTTGTTCAAATCGGCCCCCTGGGTTTATATTTGGGCTCAGTATAGGAGCCCAAATTTGAACTTAGTGCATTTCAAGCAAATTTATTAAAAAATCTTCTTCTCCAGATCCAGCAGGCAGAATCTTTTGATATTTGGTATGCAACATTGTGGGGTGGATCTGATTCAAGTTTGTTCAAATCGGCTTCCTAGATTCATATTTGGGCTCACTATAGAAGCTTGAATTCGAACTTAGTGCATTTCAGGCAAATTTCTTAAAAAATCATCTTCTCCAGATCCAGCAGGCAGAATCTTTTGATATTTGGTATGCAACATTGCGGGGTGGATCTGATTCAAGTTTGTTCAAATCAGCCACCTGGATTCATATTTGGGCTCACTATAGAAGCTCGAATTCAAACTTAGTGCATTTCGGGCAAATTTCTTCAAAAATCTTCTTCTCCAGATCCAGCAGGCAGAATCTTTTGATATTTGGTATGCAACATTGCGGGGTGGATCTGATTCAAGTTTGTTCAAATCGGCCCCCTGGATTCATATTTGGGCTTAATATAGAAGCCCGAATTCGCACTTAGTGCATTTCAGGCAAATTTCTTCAAAAATCTTCTTCTCCAGATCCAGCAGGCAGAATCTTTTGATATTTGGTATGCAACATTGCGGGGTGGATCTGATTCAAGTTTGTTCAAATCGGCCCCCTGGATTCATATTTGGGCTTAATATAGAAGCCCGAATTCGCACTTAGTGCATTTCGGGCAAATTTATTAAAAAATCTTCTTCTCCAGATCCAGCAGGCAGAATCTTTTGATATTTGGTATGCAACATTGTGGGGTGGATCTGATTCAAGTTTGTTCAAATCGGCTTCCTAGTTTCATATTTGGGCTCACTATAGAAGCTTGAATTCGAACTTAGTGCATTTCAGGCAAATTTCTTAAAAAATCTTCTTCTCCAGATCCAGCTTCAGAATCTTTTCATATTTGGTAAGCAACATTGTGGGGTGGATCTGATTCAAGTTTGTTCAAATCGGCCCCCTGGGTTTATATTTGGGTTCAGTATAGGAGCCCAAATTTGAACTTACTGCATTTCAGGCAAATTTCTTTGAAAATCTTCTTCTCCAGATCCAGCAGGCAGAATCTTTTGATATTTGGTATGCAACATTGTAGGGTGGATCTGATTCAAGTTTGTTCAAATCGGCTCCCTAGATTCATATTTGGGCTCACTATAGGAGCTCGAATTCGAATTTAGTGCATTTCAGGCAAGTTTCTTCAAAAATCTTCTTCTCCTGATCCAGCAGGCAGAATCTTTTGATATTTGGTATGCAATGTTGCGGGGTAGATCTGATTCAAGTTTGTTCAAATCGGCCCCCTGGATACATATTTGGGCTTACTATAGAAGCCCGAATTCGAACTTAGTGCATTTCAGGCAAATTTCTTAAAAAATCTTCTTCTCCAGATCCAGCAGGCAGAATCTTTTCATATTTGGTAAGCAACATTGTGGGGTGGATCTGATTCAAGATTGTTCAAATCGGCCCCCTGGGTTAATATTTGGGCTCAGTATAGGAGCCCGATTTCGAACTTAGTGCATTTCAGGCAAATTTCTTAAAAAATCTTCTTCTCCAGATCCAGCAGGCAGAATCTTTTGATATTTGGTATGCAACATTGTAGGGTGGATCTGATTCAAGTTTGTTCAAATCGGCCCCCTGGGTTCATATTTGGGCTCAGTATAGGAGCCCGATTTCGAACTTAGTGCATTTAGGCAAATTTCTTAAAAAATCTTCTTCTCCAGATCCAGAAGGCAGAATCTTTTGATATTTGGTATGCAACATTGTGGGGTGGATCTGATTCAAGTTTGTTCAAATCGGCTTCCTAGATTCATATTTGGGCTCACTATAGAAGCTCGAATTTGAACTTAGTGCATTTCATGCAAATTTCTTAAAAAATCTTCTTCTCCAGATCCAGCAGGCAGAATCTTTTCATATTTGGTAAGCAACATTGTGGGGTGGATCTGATTCAAGTTTGTTCAAATCGGCCCCCTGGGTTTATATTTGGGCTCAGTATAGGAGCCCAAATTTGAACTTAGTGCATTTCAAGCAAATTTATTAAAAAATCTTCTTCTCCAGATCCAGCAGGCAGAATCTTTTGATATTTGGTATGCAACATTGTGGGGTGGATCTGATTCAAGTTTGTTCAAATCGGCTTCCTAGATTCATATTTGGGCTCACTATAGAAGCTCGAATTCGAACTTAGTGCATTTCAGGCAAATTTCTTAAAAAATCATCTTCTCCAGATCCAGCAGGCAGAATCTTTTGATATTTGGTATGCAACATTGCGGGGTGGATCTGATTCAAGTTTGTTCAAATCAGCCACCTGGATTCATATTTGGGCTCACTATAGAAGCTCGAATTCAAACTTAGTGCATTTCGGGCAAATTTCTTCAAAAATCTTCTTCTCCAGATCCAGCAGGCAGAATCTTTTGATATTTGGTATGCAACATTGCGGGGTGGATCTGATTCAAGTTTGTTCAAATCGGCCCCCTGGATTCATATTTGGGCTTAATATAGAAGCCCGAATTCGCACTTAGTGCATTTCAGGCAAATTTCTTCAAAAATCTTCTTCTCCAGATCCAGCAGGCAGAATCTTTTGATATTTGGTATGCAACATTGCGGGGTGGATCTGATTCAAGTTTGTTCAAATCGGCCCCCTGGATTCATATTTGGGCTTAATATAGAAGCCCGAATTCGCACTTAGTGCATTTCGGGCAAATTTATTAAAAAATCTTCTTCTCCAGATCCAGCAGGCAGAATCTTTTGATATTTGGTATGCAACATTGTGGGGTGGATCTGATTCAAGTTTGTTCAAATCGGCTTCCTAGTTTCATATTTGGGCTCACTATAGAAGCTTGAATTCGAACTTAGTGCATTTCAGGCAAATTTCTTAAAAAATCTTCTTCTCCAGATCCAGCTTCAGAATCTTTTCATATTTGGTAAGCAACATTGTGGGGTGGATCTGATTCAAGTTTGTTCAAATCGGCCCCCTGGGTTTATATTTGGGCTCCGTATAGGAGCCCAAATTTTAACTTAGTGCGTTTCAGGCATATTTCTTAAAAAATCTTCTTCTCCAGATCCAGCAGGCAGAATCTTTTGATATTTGGTATGCAACATTGTAGGGTGGATCTGATTGTGATTCATGAACGTATTTATTTGTAAAGTTGATAGAATCTTAGACAAAATTTGCAGAAAAGATCTACTATAGAAGGGGTGGTATCCAGGGTGAACCGTTTACCCAAATCTAGCAGTACTAATGCATTATTCACACAAATCTTCGTTCAAATTTTATGACCCCTCATTGGAACACACGCATTCAGCTCATTCCAACAAAGGTCATATGCCATGTTTTTGAGACAAAGGAATAAAAATTTTAGTTATTCATGAAATTTTTAGGCAACTGTTGTCTGTTATTCACATTGCTTCATGAAATTTCAGTACTTTTAGAAGTTACCTCAGTAATCAAGGGTTAATTCCCCTTAATTAAATGTCGCCTCTAAAAAACAACCACTTTGCATATCTTACCTTTTTACCAGCATAACTGCCAAAACTTGTCAGCATTCTTCGCAAAAATCGCTATTCAAATTTTAATTTTTGTCTCTTAAACATACATGTACTTATCGCTTGTAAATACCCCATTGGAATGAGCTTTTTGAGCTCATTCCAATGAGAGGTCGCACACCATGCTTTTTGAGTCAAAAAAGCAATTTTTTTAGTTATTCCAGAATTTCGTACGTAAAACACAGCTTTATGACTTCACATTAAAATGAGCTCTCTAAGCTTGTTCCAATCAACATTCACGCACTATGTCTTTCACACAAAAAATAAAATTTTCCATTTATTCAGGAATTTTGTTTGCAAGAACACTCTTACCCCCCCCCCCCCCCCCCACAAACACACACACACACACACACACACACACACACACACACACACACACACACAAACACAGACACACACATCTAAAAGTTTGTCAGCAAAAAAACAGTTACTTCAATTTTTAAATGCATTATAGGAACAACTTGCCTAATCAAATTTAAATACTTTTGCATCATTCTGTATCTAGAACAAACCATTTACCATATCTTTACGCAAAATTCTCCAGCATCATTCACAAAAAAACACCATTATTTATATATTCACATTTCTGTCTCAAAAATATACCTGATCTTCCATACCCCTATTGGAATAAGCTGTTTGAGCTTGTTCCAATGATGATAAAAAAAAATAAAATTTGTGAAAATTTTTGTTTTCTGCATGCAAATATATACATGTAGCACATGGAAGATATCCACAGTTGGGGAGAGATGTCCAAGGCTATCTCTTCACATTCCTTGTTTGTGCTTCATGCTAAACCAGTTTGTCTGCAGAGATAAATTTGCTTTATTAAAAATCATTGGAGATTGGCCACACACCAATGATTTTAAATAAAACTAATTTTTAGGTAACAAATGTTGAACTTCAAACAAAATCTATCACTCAACCAGTTAATGTTGATGAGGCATGACATGGTGAAGGTGACCTAAAATACTTCTTAGAGTCACTTTGTCAGGTGAGCGATTAAGGCCACGTGGGGCCTCTTGTTATCCTAAAACAGCTTGTGTTAGTTCACTAAATGGAGACGTAGCAGCATGAAAATGTCAACAAATTTTTCTTTTTACAATCGGCATACAACTTCTGGTGGGTGAACTGATGGTCAGATATTGACCAATTTTTCACCGATTATTGATCTCGTCACTGTTGACACTAAAAGTCTTCAACCTTCATTATCAAAGGCTATGGTACTATGCTTTTGGAAAGATTCCTTTTGACGAGGAGGTCTTGTTTTGGCTTGTATCCCTTCCTCTCTCACCTTATGAAATATTTTACTTCGAAAAGACCCAGATTGATTAGAATTAAGCCTACATGGAACATCTTGTGTGTCCTTTTCTGCCAAAGTGAGGTTCCTTTCAAGCCACTTGATGTTTATGATGTGATCCTCCACACATGCAAGACTGCTTTTCACTAAGCTTTTGCCTCATTTAGATGAGTTATTGAACTAGGTGCTTGGACTTTTGAACCTGAATTCTTTAGAAGTGTAGGGAACACAGTCACTTTCATTACTAATACTTTTTAGTACAGAATCAATTACCTGATATAGCTCCTACGCTTATATGTATTAGGGCATTACCTCCGGACACCAGTCTGGACAGAGACCAGTTTTAAGTTCAGTTTGTGTGATGCGGGAATTATGTCACTCATACCTGTTCATATGGAAAGGTAGTAATAGATTTTTTTGTTTTTTAGTCCCAGATAGAAAAGACTTCTCCCCACACTCAATATCGTTGGATTCATGCCTAAGAACAGCTGATTCCGTTTGATAGAATATCCAACATTATCTCAACTCATGTAGTCAGATCTCTGGCTACTTCCTTGGGATTTCCTTTTTCTTAGTCTGTGCCGACATTATGCAAGCAGCTTATTGGATAATAGAGGTGGGTAGGTGGTGAATTTTCAAGTCGGTGTCTTTTAAGAAGTAAAGCCGCGGTTGCGGTGCGGTTATCGGTGGTGGAACAAGCCAAGTTCATTCATCGAATTTAGGTTGATTTTGCAAACTTGCTTACCTAGTGCAGTGTGTGAAGAACGTCAAAATGTCGTCAGTCTTTGACAAAGATAAATTAATAGAACTGTGAGAAAATGTTTGGCTTATTGATGTATACTGTAAAGTTCAAATTACGCACAAATTTGTAGAGTTCATGTTGGGTTTTAACTTTCCGTCAGCAAAGTGGACTTTCCTTGAGTGTCTTTCCGCTCCAAGAAAATGGAAGAAGGTATAACATACTGGCAAATTTAATATTATTCAAAGTGAATTGGAAAGTGTCAGTTATGGGGAAAAGTATTCTGCTGTGTATGAATGAATTTCCTTAACAATCTAGGTTTTTTTTTCCTGAGTAAATATATTTTTAAATTTAGACTGAAAATACCAACATTGCATTGTCCTATTAAAAATATGGGGCAGGAAAAGGTAAAAAAGTTCCCAATAATGTTTCGCAGGGAGATGGACGTTTCATACACGGTCATTTTGTGCACAGCAATTTAGGACATTTCGTACACAAACTTTTAGGACGTTTCCTACACAAGCTAGGATGTTTCGTACACGGGGGCTTATGACAGACTTGGGCCAAGTAAAGACAACAACCCATAAGTAAAAATAACAAATTTATTGCAATGACATATATATATAAATACAAAGCATACTGGAATGATATAAATATAAAGTTCCCACAAAGGTAAGTCTGACATTGTGCAGTATACAAATAGAACATAATGGAAAATATTTATTATAATTATAAGTAGGCCTAAGGGTGTGGGAATTAGCTCTTAAAACGTAACTTTTAACATTGCTGGAAGCATTTTTTGCATTCTATAGGATTCCAAAGCGTGCAGCAGTACATCCAGTGGTGTTAAAAGTTACGTTTTCAGTGCTGACTCTCATTGAGTGACATTATATATTTAACATTGCATGGTATAATCCCTACATGTTGATACACTGGTTTCATACACAGGATTTAGGAGCCAAATAATGATAACACAGCATATTTCTTCCACGAAGACCCCTTTCTTTCATGCTTTCTGTGAGTGCCAAAAGTCCCTGGTCGGATGTTTTCCGAATGTTTCCGGGTCTTGTTTTAGTTTTTCGATGGATTCATCCCAGTCGGCGGTCCATTTTTCTGGTGGTTGCTAGGAGTTCTTCTGTCTCTCTTTTCATTTCGTCCAGACTTGTTGGTCTTGAAGGGAGAGGTGAGTGGGGAGTCGGAAGTGGCGAGAAGGCTGCTTCCATTTCCATCTCAGTCTCCACTGAGGTTTCCACATCTGGCATCTCCAGCTGTGGGGTTGGAGGCAGGATGAGTGCCTCTGTGGGAGTGGGAGCGGAAATGGTGGCTGTCTCCTGCTCTTCCTTTTCCTCACCCTTCTCTCTCTTCTTCTCCAGAAAAGTCTCCATGTGGCGGGCATCCCTCCGCTTGGTGGACGGGCTCTTCTTTCTTCTTTTGTTCTTCTTTTTCAGGGCCTCCTGACCTACTCGGGTGAGGACCAGTGTGAGAGGGGATCCTCTCAACAAAGGTGCTACCTCTCCCCGAAGAAGGTGTGGTGGTGTTGTGCTCTTCAATATCAAACTCCAAGTTCAGATGGACTCCCTTGCCTGTTTCCTGGACAGTCCAGGTGACGGGGCAAGAGATGCCCAGAGCTGCAATTGTTCTCTTCAGTCGCGCTGGTAGTTCCAGTGTTTCCATAATGAAGGTGTTGATTAGGATGCTCGCACTCTGAGTTCAGAGGTGCGAATGAATGAATGAATGGAGCCCTATTTTGAAAATTAAACAAGTTGCATTGTAATGCCAAATATATTCTCAAACTGTCGCGGTTATGTGAAATCAAGCAAAATTATATAAACTCAAAATATAAATTAAATAAAAACATAATCTCTCAAGTATAATTAACTTCAGCTGACCTTTTATATATACTGCTGTTATGGTTCATACCAAATTTATCCCTTGTGTGTAAAAGAAAATATAATTGAAAGTTTGTTGAAAACTGAAAAAAATCTGTTGTCAGACATCACAAGAATTAAGTTATCTCCCCTTACTTATGTACAAACAGATTCAGAACAACATGTCCAGGCTCCAGCAGGCTCCAGCAGAGTATTTTGTCTTCATTTTGAACCAACAGAATTATTTTGGTGTTTTTTTTTCACAATGGGACTTATGAATACTGAGGCACCTTCTCCAATGTGGAGTAATACAAAACACAGTTAAAATATTTTTTTTAATAAAAAACGAAAACGAAATTTCCACAATCACACTCAACTTTATTGTACCGGCAACAACAGGTGTTTTTTTTAAACAAAACGATATGTATTGTTAGCATTGAGTAATTTTTATTGTACAATAAAACCTGTCAAAAGATAATAAGAACAAAGATTTTCTCACTAAAAATGTGCAGACTGAACAAAGAATTTACATGAATAAATGGCATGAACGAAGAAAGAATGCTTGTGTTGGTTCTTGAACGTTTTGGTCCTGGGGCGTTTCGGCCCAAGATGTTTTCAGTCTCCATGTTTTTGAAGCACCGGGATGGGCTTGTAAGAGCAAGGAAAAATGGCCGAACTGAGGGGGATGGGGGGAGAGAGGGGGGGGTGGTAGAGGCAAAGGCTAGGATGGGCATCCACTCACATAAAATTTGTGTGTGTGTCGGGGGGGGGGGGGGGGGGGGGGGGGAGCTTGGACCAGTGATATCCATATTTGTATGCTTTTACTGACAAATACCATTAAAGGTGGTTAAAATAAATTATTAAAATGAAATATATAATGCATTTGGGGTTGGGGGGGGGGGTGCCCGGGTGGGACTGTGGGAGGCATAACAAGGAAAATATTGATGTATTGACCGCGCGCAAAAATCTCACTGACATGCATCCAAATCTCACTGAGAGCTCATCAAAATCCTCACTGACAGTCACCTTCAGAGGTTAACAGGTCTGGATGGGGCTTAGGACGTTGAATTCCCAATCCTCTTTAGCATAGGTGGTGTAATCCTTACTAGTGTTGTGCATTTTTTTTTTTATCTGACTTCGGTTTCAGTTCGGTTCAGTTTTGTCCAAAAACTCGGTTTATAGGTTGGTTTTCAGTTTTTTGCAATAAGAAGGTTCTAGACTTGCCTAGCATCAATTCATTTTCAGTATATGCCTACTATATGGCCTGGCAGTATAAAATACAACGAAGGAGTTGAAAAAATTATTTTTTTACAGATTGTTCTTTCAATCATATAAACAAGTAAAAGTATTCATATCAGCAAAACAAAGGAAACATATCAATTATTACCAGGCATTCACAAAGTTAACTAAACAAGCAATGCATAGTGCATACCAAGTTAACTAACAGCATGTAGTACAGTTGTTTTGCCTCCAGAAGGGGAATCAAGCTGCAACAAGATAGCAAATATTTTATATCAGCTACCAGTGATGTCCAGGATTGAAAAAAAATAAATTGAAATAAAAAGTTCAGAATCCTCACCTCAGTCCTGTATTGACCTATAACTGTCTTCAACTCAAGTCTTCATGCAGAATATTGGTGTGTATATTAGTAGACTATACTTATGGATTTAGCTACCACTGAATCAGTGTTGTCCAGGATTAAAAAAATAAATTGAAATAAAAAGTTCAGAACCCCCAGTCCTGTATTGACCTGTAACTGTCTTCAACTCAAGGCTTCATGCAGAATATTGGTGTATATATTAGTAGACTACACTTATGGATTCAGCTACCAGTGAATCAGTGTTGTCTAGGATTGAAAAAAATAAATTGAAATAAAAAGTTCAGAAGTTCAGAACCCCTCAGTCCTGTATTGAACTGTAACTGTCTTCGACTTCAATGCTTCTTGCAGAATATTGGTGTGTATAAACTGTATTTACTCTATCAGTACTACTGGTATACTTGTGTATAGTGAAAAGATGATTACATGGCTAAAATTATAATATTTTAGGATTAATATAGTGCAGTGTACTGAACTGAATTCAGTAGACTACACTGTATTATCCCAAACACATATAAACTATATTATAAGAGAGAAATCATAGTCTACTGTCTAGTACTGTCCACTGCCTGACCAAACTCTCTGTGACATGTTCGGTTTCTAATTTCTATTATCTGTTACCGGTACA